>OX578283.1:4063604-4453604 GCA_951217055.1 Gerris lacustris | reverse complement strand
CCGAATCTAGACTTTTTGACCGGAAAAGTATAGTCATATCATCTATGAATATCAATGGCTCTACGCATGACCAAATTTACTATTATTATTTATGTAGTGTATGGATTTAAGGAATCGTCTACTTATTCTTGTACTTTTTCTTATTAGTTGATGTTGGGGTTTTTCTTTTTGGAAATGTTATTTAAATTTTTCTGTTCTGGTGTCGTAGTTCGTTTGCTAGTGCTGGATTCACTGCCTGAATCCCAGTCGTTTATCCACATCATATCGTTTTCATTTTGGGTGTTAGTGTTAACTTGTTCTAAGGGACAAATACTGTTATTTTCCTTTTTTCCATTATTTTTCTCCTTGTTAGGGATCGATTTACTCGAACTACTACCAGATTTTTCTTGCACAACAGCACTTACTTCTTTGGTGCACTGAGTTCCCTTATCTTCTTTTTTAACACTTCTTATCTTACACACTGCGCAGGTTTGCTGGATTGTTGGAAGAACATTTGAAAATAACTTGGGAAGGTTGGTCTGACAAATAATTTCCGCTTTTTTCTTTACTTCCATGTAAGACACTTTTTCGAGGACTTTTATTTCCGTGATTTTCTTTTCAGTAATCCATTTAGGACAGTATCTGTCGAGCGCCGAGTGTGGACCTTTGCAGTTGAGACACTGTTTAGGCTTCACACAGGGTGTGTCATGTGCAGGATCTCCACACTCAGGACAGACTGCTCCTGTTCTACAAGTCAACTTAATATGGTTGAACTTGTAGCACTGGAAGCAACGTCTTGGAAGAGGTATATAAGGCCGGATTGGAATAGATAAATACCCAACTTTCAACTTACTTGGCAGAGTTGTAAGGCATAACGTTACTATATAACTGTTGGTAGGTATCAGTGTACTGTCAATTCTCCTGTTCATTCGCTTTACTTCTACAACTCCCTGGTTCTTAAGATTTTCTGTGATCTCGGGGATAGGAATATCAGCGAGGTCGGCGCAGGTAATAACTCCTTTTACTTGATTTAAGGTTCTATGTGGTTCTACCGAAACTGAAAGAGATTGATTTCTAGGTAAATTTGAAATCAGTTTCTCGGCTTGGTCATGAGTAAATGTCTCAACTAAGAGAGAACCGTCACGTAGTTTTTTTGCGCTTTTAACGCCGCCACAAGCTTGAGCTAGAAGTTTTTCAATCATAAACGGCGAAACTTTTGACATAGATTCACCATCCTGTCTTTTTACAATAAGAAAATTTATAATTTCTCTTGGCATTGACAGTTCAAGTTTTACTGGAGTATTAGGTCGTTGTCGTTTGTTCTTGGGCAGCGAGTCACGGCTTTTATTAATGTCAGATTGCAATATGTCAGATTTTCCATTATTTTCTTTAAAATTTCCATCTACACAGTCAGGGGTAAAATTATAATGATCCCTGGATTGCCCTCCAGGGTCAGGAGGTCTCATACTCACAATTTGAAGGGAATTTAAAGTCTATTTCACTAAGATAATCTTATATAATTGAGGAGAGAATTACTTACGTGTGTTTTCAATCACCTGTCAAAACAAAACTCCTTTATTTATTTATTAACAATATTTTGAGAGTCCTCAACAGCAAAACGCCACTAGTGAGGCACTCTTATGAGCAGAGCTGGATTAACATATTTAGTGGCCAGGGGCCCAAGAAAAATTGACGCCCCCCCCTCTACGGAGAATCATACCCAACGCTTCCCACCGTGCACACTACCCAACCTAAACACCAGCCACAGTCCGCAGCTCTTTGAAATCAGAATTATTTTTGGTTTAGAAATTGGATGGGTGAAAAAAAATTGGTACACAGGGTAAATTGGTACGGGTTACTAAAGTCAAAATAGTATATGCCCTTCAAGATGCATGTCGTTGGAAAGCTCTTGAAGAGTACAGTAATTGTTGTTATGTACACTTTTGTCATATTTCATACAAGAGGGGGGTTAAAATGGGGGAAAAAAACACGTTTTTATGCTATTTTTGACCCTAAATTGTCAAAATTTGACCCCCTATGGAAATTCTGGCCAAAGAACTCAGCCTTTCTTTTGATATTATTGACATTTTAAAATTTGTTTATTGAAATTTCTTACATCTTGCTTTTAAACATTAGCAGTAGGAAAGTAATTTATGACATTTTTAAATTCAAGTCATAGTCCAGTTATTTTAGTCATAAATATAGCTTCTATTCCAAAAAATTCGCAACTTTTTTTACGTAGAATTTATTTTTTACGTAGAACGAACCTTAAGGATAATAAAGTGCTCCAAAAGTTCCCGCACAAGACGTAAACAAATAATTTTATTACATAGATAATTGTCAATTACGTTGGCGGAGCTGAAGGGTTTGCTTGGAGATAATGCTCCTACCGATGCGACTACACAAGCAAAATTGATTGAAAAGTATGGCAAGAATATTGTTATTACGATTCAGTGTTAACAGCGATACTCTTATAATTCTTCTCTTATAATTGCTTCATCAGCTTTAACTATTCGAGGACATTCTTCTTCTGGATTTCAGTTTTTTATTTTCGTACCAAGCGTTAGAAAGAATAGTCGCATGAGTATCTTGTCATTTGTTTTGTTTCGTTGTAATAATAATATTGTTGCCATACTTTCCAACCAATTTTGCTTCTATTGCCGCATCCGTAGGAGCATCATCTTCAAATAAAACAGACAATTATCTATGCAATATATATATTTTTTTTTACGCCTTGTGCGGAAACTTTGGAGCACTTTATTATCCTAAAGGTTCGTTCTACGTAAAAAATAAACATCATGTATCATGTGTGAAATTTTATAATCTTCAATTTTGATCTGATCGTCAATTGGTCTCCGAGCTATGGAAGCGAGATATTTACATAAATACGTAAACAGTCTTGCAAAAACAAACACTACTTAAGTTATGGTAAGCTAGGTTTTTGCTAAACAGTTCGTTGTACTTAAAAAATGAAAGATAGCTTTTCTGTGGGAAATTTAATTATCTATTTTTTTTAATAATCACCTTAATTTGTCTCCGAGCCTTAGGAAGCGAGATATTCATAAAATAAAAATACGTAAAAAGTGGTGCGGCGACGGATACTAGATATTCGTAGATATTCTTCGCCCTATATTCCGTAAACCGTCCATTGTACGTAAAAAAATTAATGAGATTTTTTTTGTGGGGAATTTTGTTACCTTTAATTTTGATAACCGCCTTGATTGGTGTCGGAGCCATAGGAAGTGAGATATTAGCAAAATACCAAATTTGTTGACTTTTGCCCTTGAATATCTATTGACGCGACCAAGATCTCGTTGCCGATTTTCAATGTCTTTCAGAACGTCAAAATGAAGTGATCAAAAAAAATATTAAAACTTCGAATTTTTTGGAACAGAAAACCTAAAATGACTGTACTATCAAGAAATCAAAAGAAAAGTGTTTTTAATAATAATTATTTAATGTTTATAATTATATTTTATATTATAAACTGCTGACATCTGGGAATTCTTTAAATTGTTTTTACCTTTAAAGATTACGTTGTATAAAAATAGAGTAAAGTTGGATAAACTGTAGTTCTAACTGCTGTACGTACGTGAATAACTAGCGGCGACGAGTTATAATTCACTCTCCGCGGCTCTATGCCCAAAATCTAAAATCCACTTAAACACTAATAAATAAAAACTTATGCCTACTGACCTGCACTTGCGCTCAGTACATACTCAACTGTCTAATTAGTATATAAAATTTCAATTAGTAAATAAATAAATATTATACTTTTTGTTCACAAGAGTCATTTTGTAGTGTCCAAAATAAAAAAAAAAAATGTTTTATGATTTTTGTTTTGTTTTTCTTTCTGCCGCCTTTTGCCACCTTCGAAAATTTGCCGCCAGGGGCCCGGGCCCTGATGGCCCCTGCGTAAATCCAGCCCTGCTTATGAGGCGTAAATAACAAAGATAAGTACGAAAAAAACATAACAAGCAAACATCTGATTTAAACAATTAAGTAATAACAACTTAAAAAAAAGAAAAGAGTAATAAGATATAAGTACAAAAATAAATGCAATAATAATAATAATGATAACGGCGCAGCTTTGAAGTATATATTATATTTTAATAATTAAGTAAGCCTGGGATCGGATAGGATAAAAGAGTGGAATAAAAGAAGACAAAAAAAAGAAAATGGAATATTGACAACTTTAAAATTTAACTATGACTGATGGAAAAAACGGAGCGAAGGGAAGAAATATCATGGACTTGGTCAATGTGACTGAGAAGAGGATTAAGGGATGTGACACAGCGGACAAGAGGATTCAAAGGTGTGAGGTCGCGGATATAAAGGGTACGACCAGCACGTCTACCAGCAGCAAGAACAATAACTTGACTCATCTCGCATCTATAAGAACCAGCGAGGGCCTTTGCCAGAAACAGAGCTTGGAAAGCATTACGTCTTTCCGTGAGAGACTCTAGACCAAATCTGCTGCACAGAGATTCATATTTATAAAACAATTTGCGGTACAGATATCTACAGTACACAGCTCTAATAAATCTTTGTACACGTTCCACTTCGGCCCCTCTGCCAAGATTTAAGACCTACAAGATATACCTACTTATATACACAGTTTTCGCCTAATGTTCTACTGTTGATGAAATAAAAATTGAAATAATTTAATAATTCTTTAAAGAAAAATCAAATTTTAAAAAAATCAAATAAATTTATTTTAAAAAATGCTCAAAACATTTCAGACAAAAATTCGTCAAAATTGGACCAGTAGTTTAGGCTTCACGCGTCTGCACAGACAGACAACAGACGGTAGACATTTTTAGAAACCAATTTTTTTGGCCTCAGGAGACCTGTAAACGTGTAAATCCATCAAAATCTGAAAATCAACTTTTCGCCCCATCACAATACTTTCTCTTTATATGTATGAAAAAGTGAAAAGGGGAATAATTAAAATATAATACATAAAAAAGAATGTATGACTATTAAAATATAGGTATATATTTTTTTACATTTCAATATTGAAATACATTATAATATTTTGACATATAATATAATAATTATGAATAATTAGGTATAATATAATTTTTTTTATTTATTCATTTTATTAGAAGTAGTTGTAAAATGCCAAAGAATAGATAGATGGATGGATGTATAATTAGAATATAACTGACTTCATTATAACTTGACTTACTCAGTAGGTTTACACTGCACAGAGTAGACCTACTGACTACTTGCTTAGACTAACATAGATCTACAGTATATGTGTTAATTATTTACAAAGTTTCTAATATCCTAACTACTTCAAGTTTACCCACAGCTGATGCCAAATTTAAAGCAGTCTTACCAGGTTTATTCTTTATATGAACCTGAGCATTAGACCTTATTAGAGTCTGGACAATGTCAACATGACCTTTCACAGCAGCCCAGTGTAGCGCTGTAGTACCATAATTATCAGTATTATTCACATCACTGCCTGACTCTAATAGTTTCCTAACTACTTGAAGTTTACCATGAAATGATGCATAAAGTAGAGCAGTCCAACCATTATCATTCTTTTTATCAACCTGAGTATTAGAGTTAATTAGAGCCTGGACAATGTCAACATGACCTTCCCTAGCAGCCCAGTGAAACGCAGTCTCCCCTTTATTATTAGTAACATTTACATCACTGCCAGACTCTAATAGTTTCCTAACTACTTCAAGTTTACCTAGAGACGATGCTAAATGTAAACCAGTGTTGCCATCTTTATTCTTTACATCTAATTGAGCGTGATTTTGAAGAAGGTCATTTACGATGAGAGCTGATCCTTTTTGTGAAGCCAAGTGTAGCGGCGTGGTTTGTAGGTCAGAATATTTGAGGTTGAGATCTGCACCATGTGATAATAGCAAGTTAACCTGTTGTACTTGGTTTGTTTCAATGGCTGATATGAGGGGAGTCTTACCGGACGAATCTCTAAGATTGATGTCAGCCCCTTGTCTTAACACAGCCTCAGTGATTTCTTTGTGTCCTGTCGCGCTGACTGAATGCAGTAGTTGGTTGTTAGGAGATGTTGTTAAATCTAAAGAGTCCATACACTGCAGCAGCTTCAGTGCAATGTCGTCGTAGTTAGCAGTCACCGCCATGTTTAATGGTGTGTACCCTTCGTTATTCTTGCTGGTGATGTCAGCACCCGCTTCTAACAGACTACACAGGGCCTTGTAATTACCACTTAATGCAGCGCAGTGGAGTGGCGTCAGTTTTCTGTAGGAGGGGATGTTGACATTTGCGTCTTTGTTAATCAGGGTCACCGCAGCCGAGGACCCTGATTTTCTCGCAGCATAATGCAAAGGAGTGAAACCTATATTATCTTGTAAGTCCATCTCTGCTCCGTGCATTAATAGCGAGTTAACGATCTTAGTGTATCCTCCAGCTGCGGCGTAATGTAGGGCAGATTTTCCACTAGAGCAGATCTTATTAACTTCGGCCCCCGCTGTCAGCAATACTTGGGATACGTCCAAGTCACCCCGAGCCGCAGCAATGTGTAACGGACCTTTCCCTTGATTGTCAGTGTGCTTTACGTCTACTCCTCGGTCTATAAGGTAAGTTATCACATCTTTATCAGCCAACCTTGCAGCGAGGATCAGTGCGTTTGTTATCCTCGACACGGCGTTGACTCTTATCAAAGCTGAGACTATGTCGGCATTCTGGCATTTCAGTGCCAGATCTAGAGCAGTTTTACCTTCATTATCTATAAGGTTAACTCTAGCACCTGAATCTAGTAAGAGACACACGATGTCAAGATTGCCACAGACTACAGCTTGGTGAAGTGGTGTCCGATTCTTATAGTCCCTGGCATCTATACAGAAGCCCTGCCTGAGCAGTTGCTGTAAGATTTGGGTATGGCCAAGTGAGATAGCGACGTGCAGCGGGGTTTCTCCCTGACTGTTGATGACCTCTTCATAAGGACAAGGAGCAGATCTGTGACTAGCCTGACTCAGCATGGTGTGTTGTTGGATCTACACTGGAACCTGTAATCATAAAACATACCTAGTTAAATGTAATTGTTAACCAACATCTTCTAACTAACCTAAAGGAGCTAACAATGTTAATTTTAAAACAGGGACGTTTTAATGTCTTACAAGTAACCTGGCCATTAATGAATTCATCGTTTAAACCCTCAAATAATTAATTCATTGGGGGCCAGGGTGACTCTATCCAATGATGAAGTGAATTCAATTTGGAACCAAGTATAAAGTATAATGGAGATTTCCCATATACAGGTACATCTAGTAAAAGTATATGGGACTAGAATACTAGAAGAACATGGTATTAAAGAATTTAAATCTGAATATGTAAGTAGTGGTTTTAGATTTAAAATCTATTTCTCGATTTCGCCTCAGGGTATGATTGTTTATCTGATCATGTATGCCAAATTTCACCCATGCCCTAAATGTGAGAGAAAATAGCTTTCCCATCAAATACGCCTGAGGAAATTAACTCACTTATTCAATGTCAAACTCTATATATTGTGATAAGAGAGCAGACCTGACTCTGGAGGCACCCAAAGAGTAAAATATACCAAATTCTCAACTAATATTGATCGGAAGCAGAAACTGTCAAAATTATTAACTTAAACAAGTCTGGAAAGCCAATCAAAACTGAAAATGTCTGTAATATGTCAAAAAGGCATTTACGATTGTAAGTGGCCAATTCCCCTTGGGACATTGCATCTATTAATTTTTGCTGAAATTGTAAATTTCCTTGTAGACGAAAAAGGCTTTGATTTCCCTGTTTGACTTGCGGTGGAGTGAAAACTTAAAAAATCTGCGAGACGGCTCTTTTTGGTTAAGATCATTTTTTAGGTTTTCGTTGGTAAAACCAAAAAAAAAAAGAAACCTGCTTAAAAGTTAGCGGTTAAACTCGCTTGTAAGTCAGGCATGGTGTCTCCTGAACGCGGTCATCCCGGACACGAAAACACGTCCTGTGTAAAACCTAAGCATCCAATTAAGTGCAACGGTCCTCATTCAGGTTAAATAGACACTGACCTAAGTGGGTCCTCATTCAGGTTAGATAGAGAACTAGAGGTGGGTTATAAGTTATAACAGACCTTAAACCTTTTGCAAACATAAAGCTTTTTACAGCTAAATTCCCCATAAAATAATTTACCACACTTAAAAATACTATTTAATAATATAAATAACACCTAGTATAAGCATATGATTTAATAAATAACAATATCAATATTATATTATAATTTTTAGATTTAAACATTTATTTCTTGTTGGATTACATTTAAAATCTGTCGAGCCTAAGTCCATAAATTCGTTAACTCTGTCTAACTATATGTTATTCTGTATTCTTTTATTTTTTTTTTTTTCTCACGAGAAGGTTATTTAATTATTTACTTATTTAAATAGGTTTAATCTTTTTTTTTTCTTTTAATTTGTTTCAAAACAAAAGTAATGAGGAATAATTATTATTAGTAGCACTCTTACAATACATGTTTTCTGGATGGTGTTACTTAGTCCATGGCAGAGCCCTCGCTCTAGCTGGATAAGCTATTGAGGGCTCTCATTAATGTTAAACATACCAATAAAAAATACATGTAGAATTGTAGAATATATGTAAAGGTATGTAGTATATATGTAAAAAAAATATTATATGTAAAAAATGTTAAAGGGAATAAAGATTTATCTATCTATCTAACTGTTATTTGACGGTAGCTAGTTATGACGTTCCCGTTCTCGACCGGTAACAGGTTCCTTTAATAGGTTATTTGGGTAACAGGTTCCACCAGTGTCTTGATGAGCAAAAAAAGGTCCTGGAAAGAAAATACCTCTACTAATTTTATAGTGAAGATATTTACGCATCTTGAAGATTCTACAAAGATTTCTATAATACAAATATTAATACTTTCAAATCTGATGAGTGGGATCGCAGTAAAGATCTATTTAAAATTCTCGGGCCTTAACAAGGATTTAAAAAGCAATTAAAAAAAAAAAGGCGCTCTTTCTGAGGCCGATAAAAGTGTGTAATAATTATGAAGTCCTAAAGAGACGTATTATAAAATTATATTAAAAGTTGTTTGAGGAAAATCGGTCCAGTAGAACAGAAGATAAAACGTATGTTAGTTACGTATGAAAAGCGGGGGCGGAGCCGGACCGGAGTGCAAACCCATGATAAGTTTATAGTTAAAGAGTATGTTTGTAGTTGGTAGGAAATAGGACTGTTTTCTACCTATCCGGCCTACTGATTTAAAATATAAAATATATCTCTTCCCTACTCAAAAACGCCTGCTTGTATCAGGTTGAAATTTTACACGCCTGTTTTAATTGTACTTCAGAAGATGTATAAGAAGTTTTATTAAAATCGTTACGTTAGAACGTAAGCGTAAGATATCGGTAAAAACGTTTTTTTCTTTATTTCAAACGTTTAGGTCAGCTTTAATAAATTTAGTGATCTTTATCACTTCATAGCAGTATCGGTGTTCGTTTTACTAAAACAAAATTATTTAAAAAGTTGTTTGTCTCATTAAATAGATGAATTAAGGAACTGTTCCAACATTAGACTATACGTCACAAAGATGTTGGCTCGGCATTACGCCATGTCCATGTCCTATGTGTCACGCTTGCGTGGCACATCCCTTGGTGTCTCTCACTACACAAATAGTGTACCTTATTGCAGTGTGCAAAAACACGGTATTTAATTGCTGATTGGTTTTGCCAGCCAAGCAAGAATGGCAGTGTGAGAGCACGCTCGTCTCTGATAAAGCCCTATACCTGATCTTCTTGAGTTGGTATAGGTCCAGAGTTGGGTGGGCATCGTCGGGCCCCTGATGAGTCGGACGCGAAGAAACGATGCAGGACATGGCGTAATGCCGAGCCAACATCTTTGTGACGTATAGTCTAATGTTGGAACAGTTCCTATGTGTCACGCTTGCGTGGCACATTCCTTGGTGTCTCTCACTACACAAATAGTGTACCTTATTGCAGTGTGCAAAAACACGGTATTACATTGCTGATATACATATTTATTTAACTACGTCTAGACTTATAAAAACAAAATCAGATTCATTGGGGGATAGCGCCCCCAAATTTAGAGCTATAGACCGACATTTTTAAAATAAGTATCTACCAATTAGTGTGACACATAATTTCCTCGTGTCCTATTTCGTAAAATCTAATTATTTTTATTATATTCTTACTCTTTAGGTAGGTCTCTAGGGATGAAGAAATAGTATATTATGTTACTAGGCTGTGAAGTGAGTTTTTTCTTGACCGCTGCAATTACATTTACTAAATTAAATGTAATTGCCAATAGGTAAAGAAAAAACACTTCACAGTCGCGTAGCATATGCTTAATTTCCAAAGTAGCAGACAATGAAAAAACATTAAATATTAATCACTAATCAATATATAATAATAACAAATATTAGTACATACTTAAGACTTAAAAAAAGAAACCTTAAAAAGAGGTTACACTATAAGAAAAGATAAATAAAACGCATTGACATCTAGCGGATTTTAATCGTACTAGAAGCATTTCTACAAAGAATGCAGCGGTACTAACGGAAGTTTTGACAACTACCCGCCGGACATAAAAAATCTTTTAGTTCCTAGGACGTAAAAGATTTTTTCTTTACAGCTAGGAGTAATGAAAAGATTTTTTAAGTCCACGTAATGAAAAAATGGATTTTAGCTATGTTTTTTAGGGCTCTAAAGTTACTATTTCACAGCCTACCACGGAAAAAACCTATTTCTTATCCAATTTATTTAATGTTTCCTCCGTTTTTTAAATTTGACAAAATTTGTTTTGATTTGCTTCCAACTTTACCGAAAGTAACGTTCTGAAGAACCAAAATATTATATGTAACCAGAGTTACTAATAGTTGTTATGAAATGTTTCCATTTTTTTCTCAAATAGTTGATGATAATTATATTTCTCAAGGAATATCTGATCCTAGGTGAAAAAGCAATTAAATTATTACTTCCATTCTCAACAACTTATTTGGCTGAAAGTGGTTTGTCAACCATGATTTCCACGAAAACTAAATTTAGAAATCGACTCGACGTAAGTTGAACTATGAGAGTATCATTAACTAATTCTACTTAAGCAAGAATTAATAATTTTATAGAAATAAGCAACAGCAAAAAAACCATTATCGATCAAAGCCATTGACAAAGGACTTAATGAATATAAAAGTTTTGATTTTAATAATTAAATTAAAATTCATTTAATTTTCATAAGGTATATTTAAAATTGTTATGATAAAATTGTATTAATTTTTGAGAATATGTTAATCTTATATTTGACAATGATTCATAATCAATTTAAATAATCCCCGATATGATTGTTTTCCTAATACCATTATTAAAGCAAAATGTATTTTTCTTAAAATTGCAGATGTATTTTAAATAAAATGATTCATTGCAGAACCTAGGTGAATGTGACACAGAAAAATTTTTTTTACAGATAACGTAAGGTTATACTAAACCCACAAAACATAAGCATTGGGCCGCCGAATAATGTCAAATACATTTGTTGGGTCCTGGGTCAAAAAGGTTGAGAAACGCTGCTCTAGAGGACGGTTCAAATTATTCTGGGTTATCTGCGGGCCACTTTTGACGAACCGTCCCAATTTCATAAAAATCAGATAAGCACTTTTGAAAATATAGGTGTAAGTAAATGTATGTTTCTTGCCATACCATACAATAGTACATTACGAGTGCGGAAGTAGCATTTTGCATGCGAGTGTGGAGTTTGCACCCGAACGATAGCGAGGGTAGTAAAACCACACGAGCAATACAAAATGCCGTTTTCGCACGAGTTGCGTACCGTACTTTATCTACGATTGTTAGATTTAAATAATAAATACAGAAAAAAAATAAACTTGCTGTATGTAAGTTCGAATCTCTCTCTTGATAAAGATAGCATTAATTCTTGAGTTGTATTTTTTGCCGAATTAATTATTTCTGGAGGAGTATTATTCTCCATATTTTGGTCAAAGTCACTTGATTCACTCATTGTTTTTCACTAAAAACTCGATATAAACCGTTACTTTAATAAAAGAACAGCAAATTAGTTTTGTTAAATGTAAAAAAGCTCGCTAATTGTGCGTAAAGCTGAAGATTTCCCTTCTTTACCGCCCTAGGGTGGTAAAGAAGAGGAATTCTTCAGAACTATGAGACGCGCATTCGCAATGAATACAAGTACGTAAAGAATTACTTTCTACGCATCTAAACAGAGATACAATGTTTATATTTCGTATCAGTCGTAGATAAATTTAATTGAAATCGATTGTGTAGTTTTTAAGATAAGTTGGTTAGCAATAATTGAATGACAGACCAACTGACCAGACAGACACGGAATCAAAAATGTTCCCTGATGTCTGAAACAGATTTCTGTCTTGGAATTTTTGAAATCGTAGACATAAAATACTTTCGTTCTTCAGAACGATCACATAGTTTCCGTTACCTTAAGTAAAAAAAATCGTTTTGCTAGTTTGTCGCCTATAAAGTTGGACTGGTGGCAACAGACACACATTCTTAGACACATACATAAATGCACGAAAAAAGTAAAAGCCGGATTCGGTTTTTAGCATGTGTAAAATAGAAAAAGTATTCAAATAATTACAAGATAAGAACTTTTTATATAATACGTTTTTAAATTTTCTGTTGAATCGTATGAAATGTTGATAATATAATTTTCATTGTTATAATATAATGTTAGTGAAAAGAAATAGTTCCGAATTTATTTACTTCACATAAGTGACAACCATTTAGAGAGCTGCTCTTAAACCTATAAAAGGACAAATCTTTGGACAACGGATCTTGCCAACACCGAATCTAAACCGTGCCATTGATATGCCCCCGTGTAAGGACAAATAGAAGAAAAAGAAAAAAATTTGTACAAGTAAAGAAGTACAGATGCAGAAAAATTAAACCGATACCTAGGACACAAGTGTAAACAAACCTGGTTGTCACACGTCAATTAATTTATTTCTTTGTTTACTTTTCCTTTTTCGCTGTCATTCAATGTTTATCTCCGTAATAAAATATCACAAATTTGAAACCCGTCAAAATAAAGATTGTAAATATGAGACATGTCAAAATAAATGAAATAACTTGCGGATTTTTTCCGAACTAATTTTTCATGTAGCAAAATTTGCTGAAAACGAATTAACTTCTACTGAAAGATGGCTAAAAGTATTAAAATATTGCATTGTCATCGTGTTCTGAGCTATTCTAAAAGTTACAAATGTTTAGCTACTCGGGAAGTTAGTTAAAAATCGATTGCAAGATTTGTACTGGACAAACAAGAAAGCAAGCTAATAAAAACGTAGTAAAATGTTTCAATTCTGATCAATGTACTGACAAAACTTTAATTTGTTATATAATATAGATAGATTACCTGAACTGAAGTGCAGTATTTAACTATTTTGAAGGTGTAACGCAGTAACTAAACTGAGAAGTGAAGTGTGCCCTGTACCACACCCTGCTCCAGTATAAATACCCGTATCTAAGTACTGGTACTCATAGCTTATCATATCACCTACTTACACGCTCACATCTCTGTATTTTTGTAACCTTCATTTTGTTAGTGTGCTCATTATCGTACTCTTGTGACACTTCAGAAATCATTCGATCTTCTTATCAACATGTGGATTGATAAGTATTGATGTAATTGATTTTTTCTGCGTAAAAATACAAATTATGTAATTTTATATGAAGTGTGTCCAAAGATTGAGGCCACATGCGTTGTAAATGACAAAATAATTTTGAGTTAAAATTTTAGCTTCTGGGCAGCCCTGCTTGGTCTTTAAACTAAAAATCACCCTCATAAACGAGTTCATAATTACTTAGCCCAGTCTTTTCCATTTATTAGTTTTCGTAGGTACATTTAATTACATGTAATTGAACATTTTATCATAAAAATATCTTCCCCTTTGGCGGGTAATCGAACCTGGCCTCTCTCTATCCACGTTCAAAGCTATTTTATAAGGAACTAGATTTTTCCCGGGAAAACAGCTTATTTTGTTAGATTCGTATTTAAATGAACTTTACATTTTAGAATTTTTTAATCAAAATCGTCGGAACCGTTGTCAATTTATAAATTTTTTCAGTATTTTTAAGGGTAGTGCCCACAAAGTTGGAGCTAAAATTAATTTATTCGATTTTTCCTCAGGGTATGATTTTTCATTTTTCTAAACATGTATTCCAAATTTCGTCAAAATCGGCCCAATAGTTTAGGTTCCATGCGTCTGCACAAACGACCGACAATCGACAGACGACAGACATTTTTTAAAACAATTTTTATGGACTCAGGGGAGCTCAAAACGTGTAAATCCATCAAAATAGAATTTTCGCTCCATTAGAATACTTTTTTATGTGAGAAAATAAAAAGTTTACAAATTAGTACAATTAATTAATGTACAGGGTGTTGCTAAAATGAATTTTCAAAAATTGGGACAATGAAATAATATGTTCAATAAACTCATTGCTGCATTTAATTTATTAAAATATTTAATTAAAATCATAGGTAATCTATATAGATTACACTCTTAGTTATATATATATATATATATATATATATATATATAATAAAACTAAGAGTGACAGTGATTGACTGACTGACTGATCACTAATTCTCCTACTTCCCATTGACATAGAGATTTGAAATTTGGTATATAGATAGAGTGTACCATAAATAGAAAAGTGCGGCCATTTTCATTTCGATATATGGCACTATATTGAATTATAGCCGCCATCTTGGATTTATTCACATTCTATTATCTCAGCTTCAAGTGAACCTAGAGGTCTGAAATATGGTATATAGACTTATGGCAGCAAAAAAAGAAAATTAAAGGTACTTTCACTTCAACATATGGCCGCCATATTGAATTATAACCACCATCTTGGATTTATTAACACTCTATTACCTCAGCTTCTAAGGGACCTAGAGACCTGAAATTTGGTACATAGACTTGTGGTAGCTAAAGAAGAAAATTAAAGATACTATCACTCAACATATGGCCGCCATATTGAATTTAAAACACCATCTTGGATTTAATAACTCTCTATTATCTCAGCTTCCAGTGGACCTAGAGATTTGAAATTTGGTGCATAGACTTATGGTAGCTAAAGAAGAAAATCAAAGACACTGTTACTACAACATATGGCCGCCATCTTTGGTTTAATAATGCATTATCTCAGCTTCCAGTGGATTTAAAGGTCTTAAATTTGGTGCATAGGCTCATTGTAACTAAAATTGAAAATTGAAGGTAGAATAAAATAGAATAATTGAAAATGCATAAAAAAATATATAACCTACTTTTACCGAGACACGAAATTATGTAAGAATTAAGATATATTATTATATTGTTTTAATTATTATATACACACAGCGCCAACTTCTAGACGGATAAGGTGCGCACCGATCCGGCTAGTATAATATAATAGAATGCTCTATTATTACAAATGGCTTTACTTTTACATAATGATTTTATGCTTTTACATCTTATTATTTTAAATTTATTCAATTTTCCCCCGTTCATTTTAAATGACGTTTTTTATTTCTTACAAGAAATATAGTATCAATTTAACAAACATTAAACAGCGCAGACGGTTGAAAATAATCTGGGATTATCTGCGGCCTAGTTTCGATATACCAAACCATCCAAATTTCAATAAAATCAGATGAAATCTTCTGAATATAATATATATGAGTTGATAATTACTTAGCCCAGTGTTTTCCATTTATTAGTTTTCGTGGGTAGATTTAATCATTATTGATCATTTCATCAAAATATATCATAAAAATAAGTTCGCCTCGGAGGGAAATCGAACTCGGCCTCATAAAAACCCTCAAAAAAACCCTCATAAAAAAAACACCAGTGCACGGGTTGGGTCTGTCAGACCCATTTTTTTTTTAATTAAGATGGTTTATTATTTAAATGAAAAAAAAAATCACACCAATCCGAGGGTTTGGTTTGTCAGACCCAATTTTTAAAAAAAAAAAAACATTGAGATAGTTTATTATTTAAATATTTTTATTTCTTTTAGTATAGAAAAATCTTTATTTATTAGTAGGAAAAATATAGAATACAATATATCAATAAAATTACATTTTTTGTGATTTTTAATTTTTACTCTCTAACATGAAAAAAATTGAATATTTTTAAATTAAAAGAATTTTGAATAATTATTATAAAAATGCCATTTTTCAAAACTGGTCTTATTTTCATTTTTTTTTTTTTTTTTTTCTGTTTTGTTCACCTTAGTTGTATCTATGTGCGAAATTTGGGGAAGATTGAATCACGGTAAGTGGTTCAAAATTGGGGTAATAGGTGTGCGATGAAACTTAAAAAGCAAATAAATTTGACGCCATTTTTTTTTTGTTTTTAATTTTTTTTGGTTTCTGTATTGTTAACCTAAGTTGTATCTATGTGCAAAATTTGAGGAAGATTGAATCACGGGAAGTGGTTCAAAATTGGGGAAACGGAAATGTGCGATGAAACTTACAAAGCAAAGTAATATAAGACCAGTAAAAAACAAGTGTCATTTATCAATTAGGAACTTAATACGTTCAAAGAAAAAATTTCAAATCCACAATCTTGGCATATAAATTGCAATTGCTCTAAGCATATACAGGGTGGTCCAAAAGTCTCCCCCCCCCCCTCTTAACTTTTGAACGGTTTGAGATAAATTAATGAAACTTGGGGGATCTCTACCATGCAAAGGGAAGTTGGAGCTAAATTATTTCTGAGAAAAATTCTATAGTTATTGGACTATAATATGTTCAGGTCATAATATCACTTAGTCTAATTAAATATACACCTTTATTAATTGGGGTGGGTAAGCAGTAATCAAGTAAATGAGTACCAGAATTTCAGCCTCCACTTTCATCAAAACTAGAATTTGCATTATTTTTTAAAAGTGAAAACCAGTTTTTCCTGACTTAAAATCAGCCGACTCATGCATGCAGTTTTTTTTTTGTTTTTTTTTAAGGGTTTCGTAAGTCAACCTCGAAACCCTTATCCGGAAGTGTCTGTCTGTCAGTTGCACTTTGGTTCATATATCCCCCATTCAAGCTAAAGAGTTTAAATTTAAATTACTGGCGCAATTTTATTGACCCACACATAGCAAAAATATAGAGAAATTAAAAATTTAATATAATACACAATATGTCAAAGAATATAATATAATCTAAAACCAACCAAAGAATATAGTATAAAATCACTCAAACTAACAGTAAAAATAATAATATTAATAAAACAAACAAAGGTAAAGGTTTGCGCTAATAGCCCAAGTAGTTAAAGCGCACCTTCCTTAGCCGCGGGTGGAGGAGGGATAAAAAAAAAAAAAAAAAAAAAAAAAAAAAAAATATAATACACAATTTTTATTAATAGAGTATCAAATGAAAGCTACTGAAGATTGTATTACAAATATATATAACATGAGTACTGCGCTTTTTTCCGCAAATATTTCGTTTTTAGCGCCAATATTTCCCAAAATAAATGTTCTCCTCCTGTCCAACTACCCTATAACGGTTTGTCCTACAATTTTAAATAACATGCTATTACCTTATGATGAGCCAATATAAAATTCTCACTTTTTTAATTTGGAAATTTTATGTGCGAAAATGTGCATAGTCACATTTTATATTTTTTAAATTTTAAGTGGGGTGTCAAATAATAGCTTTAGTTGAATAGTTTAAAAATATATAGGTTTTGACACTGCCTTGGTTGGCCAATGAGAGCTCGAGGTTTTGACACTGCCTTGGTTAGCCAATGACAGCTCGAGGTTTTAACACTGCCTTGGCTAGCCAATGAGAGCTCGAGGTTTTGGCACTGTCTTGGCTAGCCAATGAGAGCTCGAGGTTTTGACACTGCCCTGGCTAGCCAATGAGAGCTCGAGGTTTTGACACTGCCTTGGCAAGCCAATGAGAGCTCGAGGTTTTGACACTGCCTTGGCTAGCCAATGACAGCTCGAGGTTTTGACACTGCCTTGGCTAGCCAATGAGAGCTCGAGGTTTTGACTCTGCCTTGGCTAGCCAATGAGAGCTCGAGGTTTTGACACTGCCTTGGCTAGCCAATGACAGCTCGAGGTTTTGGCACTGTCTTGGCTAGCCAATGAGAGCTCGAGGTTTTGACACTGCCTTGGCTAGCCAATGACAGCTCGAGGTTTTGGCACTGCCTTGGCTAGCCAATGAGAGCTCGAGGTTTTGACACTGCCTTGGCTAGCCAATGACAGCTCGAGGTTTTGGCACTGCCTTGGCTAGCCAATGAGAGCTCGAGGTGTTGGCACTGCCTTGGCTAGCCAATGAGAGCTCGTGGTTTTGACACTGCCTGGGCTAGCCAATGAGTGGTTGAGGTTTTGGCACTGCCTTGGCTAGGCAATGAGAGGTCGAGGTTTTGGCACCGCCGTTGCTAGCCAATGAGAGCTCGAGGTTTTGAATCTCCCTTCCACTTTCCCTCGCTGTCAGAATAAACATTTATTACAATATTACTATAATTGTACAGATTTTATT
The DNA here is from genome assembly GCA_951217055.1 of Gerris lacustris. Taxonomy (NCBI): domain Eukaryota; kingdom Metazoa; phylum Arthropoda; class Insecta; order Hemiptera; family Gerridae; genus Gerris; species Gerris lacustris. Next base: position 4,435,118 of record OX578283.1, on the reverse strand, counting down.
TTATTAAATATTAATTTATTGTTGTATCCAGCTAACTGTCAAACTTAAAGATGTTTTTATTTATATGATCTTGTTTTCGGTAAAGAATTAGTTATTAGCGGTAGTAATAATTAGATTTTTAAGTATTAATAGTGATACTTTGTGGGATAATTACGTAGAAACATGGACAGATATCCATTTGAAGATTTTGTGGAGAAGCCATTTAAGTATAAAGGGAAAAAGAAAGAGGTAATAGAGCTCATAAGAATTATATTTATATGTTATTTAGTAGGTTTTTTATTTTTCTTTTAGTAGTTTGAAACCTTGATTTATAATTTTTTTTTTTTGGAAGGATTGATAATATTATAATGAGACAAAAAAAAAAATACATTTTGTTTCTTCAGAATAACAATAAATTACTACGTTTCCATGAGTTTTAAAAACCGTTTTGAAAACTGCTTTGGCTTCAAAGCGAAAGTGTTTCCAAAACAATTTTAAAAATGATAAACTCCCAGACAAGTTATAGTTAAGTATAGTTAATCTTTGCTCATTATAGCTCAGAATTGAGACATGGGCAGTATATATATGGTAATGCTGCACATGTGTCAATATTATGAAGTGTGATATTTTTAAATTTAAATATTCTTTGCCTACTCTTAAATACCATAAAACGATGTATAACATGTTATGCTGACTAAAAAAAATAATAAAAATTGAATCGGCCACCATATTGGGCACCATCTTGAACTTATTAAGTGGATTATTTAAAAAAAAAACTATACGGTTTATCAAGAATGCTGAGATGCATCTATGTGCCGAATTTTGTTCAAATCAATCGGTTATAGAAGAGAGAAATGCAAAGATCGGTGGTTCAAACCCCAGTGGCGAAGTTAATTTTTTCCTCTTCTGTTTCTCTTCTATAATTATAATTTAATTTAAAATTGCTTCTTAAAGGAAGCTAAATTCTTTAGTGCTTTCTTCCTACTATATAGATTACTTAAACGTAACTCGTCGCGGCTTCGCCCGCGTTTTTTTTGAACAGGGCTATTAAATTAATTAAACGGTATTTGTTCCACACCACCTTGAGGTAAATACTCAAACGAGTTTTTTTAAGTGGTATCAACCTGATTTCAACAAATTCACTACATTTGCCATTCCTTCTCTACTATTTACAAAATGATAAAGTAGGCAAAACTTTTTTCTCCCTTTTTTTAGTTCAGGGAAGAAAAGTCGTATTTTACTCCCTCAAAATTAAACTGAAAACATAACATTTCCAATTCAATTTTTAAGTTTTTGGTAGTTTTCATACTACGGAAAGTTTAAATTTTAATTTAAATCAAATTATAATTATTATTTACTACGGGAAACAGACAGTGAAAAATACCCTACCGCGCTGGGATTTGAACCACGGGTCTCCTGTATAGTAAATAATAATCATAACATTTCCTCCCTTGTGATAATACAATAAATATATTGTATTGATAGTACATAGTACATATATATATATATATATATATATATATATATATATATATATATATATATATATATATATATATATATATATATATATATATATATATATATATATATATACACACACAATTTGTGAGAAACACCAAAGGGATGTGCCACGCAAGCGTGACACATAGGAACTGTTCCAACATCAGACATTACGTCACAAAGATGTTGGCTCGGCATTACGCTATGTCCTGCATCGTTTCGTCGCGTCCGACTCATCAGGGGCCCGACGATGCCCACCCAACTCTGGACCTATACCAGATCAAGAAGATCAGCAGATATAGGGCTTATCAGAGACGAGCGTGCTCTCATACCACCATACTTGCTTGGCTGGCAAAACACAACAGCAATGTAATACCGTGTTTGCACACTGCAATAGGCTACACAATTTGTGTAGCACACAATCGGGCCCCTGATGAGTCTGACGCGACGAAACGATGCAGGACATAGCGTAATGCCGAGCCAACATCTTTGTGACGTAATGTCTGATGTTGGAACAGTTCCTATGGTGTTACATCCCCTTGGTGTTTCTCACAAATTGTGTAGCCTATTGCAGTGTGCAAACACGGTATTACATTGCTGTTATATATATATATATATATATATATATATATATATATATATATATATATATATATATATATATATATATATATATATATATATATATATATATATATATATATATATATACATTGAGTGAGGAGAAAAAAAATGAAATGAGAGAATATCAGAAAATGCCGAAGATATAAGAATTTCTATACCTAAATACCGTCGTGTATATAGATATATATATTCCTATGTGAGCCACCATTATTGCCTTTTTTCACCGCTAAAAATATAAATTTCACCAAATCCTTTGTTAGTGAATGTCTATGATATAAACAGAATATATTCTCGACATTTCAAATCTCCCGGTTAAGCAGATTTTGATGTTCGTTGACTCTACGTCAGTCAGTCAATCAGGGCTTTGCCCCTGAATGTAATAGTTTTATTTTTATTTTGTTTTGAATAGAAAGGGCTGGGAATGAACCAAGCGGTGATCAGTCTGATGTTTATTTATCTTAACGGATGGAATTCTCAAGCTGTGGTCCACAAGGTCACAGCCACGGGAGTATGTAAGTTTTACTTTGTACATTCCGTAGTTTCAATCTGTCACTGTATTCTTGTACACTCGATGAACTATACAATAATTTAGGCTACGGTTACTGTTGTTGAGTATACGGACGAACATTGTTGAGCCGTAGTGACGTTTGCTCACTAGCACTGATTTTGCCGGAAACGTCTATATTTGCAAGCAATACCACTTGTTTGACTAAATCCGTATCGGCTTGTGAAGGGTCGATAAAAAGAGCGTTCATTAATGTTCATAATAGAAATTAATAAGGACAGGGTGAGATGAAACAAACAGTGCAGCTTGGAAGGGCGACTACATCCCTTGTGGTGGGGATAGGAACCTGGGAGGGGTCTCATTGTGTCCGCCCACTCACCCCATTTTCAGTCGTTGCCATGGTTTGGACATCGAGGCTTCACGGTCCGCACACACGTTTTTCGAAAACGGCCGTTCTTGCACGCCTCGTCTCTCTGAGGGGTGACCTGGGATAGCCCGCGAGACCACCGGATTTGAGCATTTGCGATTTTTCGCCTGTGGAGCAACCTAGGAAAAGGTGTTCAAACATCGTCCTTACTGTTTGGAAGAACTGAAGACCCGAATTAGTGAGGAAATCGCCGCAATTCCCGTCTATATATGCCAGAAGGTGGCTGAAAGCTTTAGGAATCGCCTCCATCAGTGCATCACTGCTGGAGGCCATCATCTTGCTGATGTGATCTTTATAACTTGAGTAAACAAATGGGGTGTACTAGTGGACCAAATAAAGCAAACTGCATTTTTCTAAGCCGTTTTTCCTTTTAATAGCCCTTTAAACCTGCACTGATTGTTTTGTCCCTCCCTGTACAAATATGAAGAGTTACGAATGTTTCAGGGCGTGGTGTATTGGCGTTGGTTGTGGTGACGTATTTTTTCACGATGCCTACACTAATGCTGTGTTTATATCTTGGCAAGTTCTTGAAGCATGGATCACTTAGTCTGCACAAGTGCAGCCCTCTTTTATGTGGTAACTTAGATTATATCAAATAGTAAAAATAATATACCTACATATGTTTCTAGAATATGAAATAAGATTTATACCTAACGACTTATCGCACGTCTTTTCGGTTCGGACAAAATGGTTCTAATTTGGATTGGATCAGTAGAGCTTGCTGTTTTACACGACTGATACGACAATACAGAACCTGTAAACCAGGCTGGAAAGTGGTATTGGATAATGTGATTAAAATCATTGGTATAAAACAATAAACAGCCTGGTTTTCAGGTGAAATCCGCATCACAAAGGGGTTCAAATCCGATGTTTCACATCCTCTAAAGGAAACTGTTCAGTGGTGTGGTGCAACGTGATGTTGACTAAAAGCAAACTGAAGAGAAGAGTGACGTATTTATACCGCCGGTTTTCTAAACCGTAGATTGTACCTGGATTTTCCGTGAGTTTCTTTGCTTGGGATGATTCAATCTGGCAGGTGTTGCCTTCGTCGTTGTTTCTTAGTAGGTATGATGCAATCGGGCTTGTGCTGCCTTCGTCGGTGTTTCTTTGTAGGGATGCTCCAATCAGACAGGTGCTGCCTTCGTGTGTTTTTTTCTTTTTAGGGATGATGCAAATATAAGGCAGGTGCTGCCTTCGTCGGTTTTTGATTGTAGGGATGATGCAATCAGGCAGGTGTTTCCTTGGTCGGTGTTTCTTAGTAGGGATAATGCAATCAGACAGGGCTGTCTTCGTCGGTTTTTCATGTAGAGATGATCCAATCTGGCAGGTGCTGTCTTCATCGGTGTTTTTTTGTAGGGATGATGCAATCAGGAGGTGCTGCCTTCGTGTGTGTGTTTTAGTAGGGATGATGCAAAAGGGCAGGTGCTGACTTCGTCGATGTTTATTTGTAGGGATGATGAAATCAGGCAGGTGCTGCCTTCGTCAGTGTTCCTTACTCAGGCGGGTGATGTAATAAATCGGAAAGTTGCTGTGGCGTCGCCTCTTGCTATCTGCTTGGCGCAGGTGCTGACCAGAGGTTTCCAGGTCCGAGAAAGGCTGACACCATCCTCATCCACTCTGTTAAAGTTCTCCGGTTGTTTTTCGATCTCAATAGCTTCCCTTACCACCCTGCTGTGATACCTGTTGACAGATGCGAGTACCCGAATGTCCTTAAACTTTATAAAGATGACTGGTGTCATCAGAAACCGCCAAAACAAAAAAATATATTAAACAAACTGGAAAGTTTTTAGTTACTGTCTAAGCTGAGCTCAAGGAAAGAATTAGACACTGGTCTACAAATATTCCCCTTACATTCTTCATCAGCCGTCCTCTTAAACTATCATCTCAAATGGTTATCTTTATTTTCTTACCTAATATTTTCTGCATTTCGCTCGCTACAATGATAGAGCCACAGTATGCAGCATAGTATATAGTAAAGTTAGGTTTTATGATGTGATTGATGAGTTGTTGATTTGTACTGTTGATAGGAGTGGGTGTGATGGCGTTTATACTGGCGTTTCCCCTGAGCTCTATGATGGTCTACTTTCCTCTGGCAGAGAACATTTTCATGAAGTGGCTGGTGGACTACGGCGCGTACCTTCCTCCCTGCAGTATTCTCAGGGACACTCTATCGACGAATGATGATTTCAAATGTATAGAAGAAAAGGCGACGTACAACTGCTGCTCGCACCACGGGAGCACGCAGACAGGAACTATACCCAAAGAATTCTGCTTTCAGCCCAAATATCCCTTCTATCTTCTCAACCTGTAAATACAACCTGCGCTGAGATCATGCTATGAATCAGTGGTTATGTTTCCTAGTGCTAATATATTGTTTCATCATGCAGGCCAAGTGGTACTAATTTACTTGGTTACTCACCTGTAGTTGGTAAACAATTAAATTAGGTGTTATATGGGGAGCCAGGGTGGCCGAGGTGGTAAAGACACCGCGCAGCTATCACTGAGTCGAGGCAACTCGAGGTCTTGGGTTCGATCCCGGGCCGTAATATTCTGAATTGCATCTATGAATCACGGACGGAGCAGGGCGAGGGACACCCCCTGAGGGTTTCTCTTCCCCCCCGATGTCTAGTGGGTTCGATCCGTGTCATGAGATGTGATCTGTATCTATGGTTCGAGGTCGGAGTAGGGCGAGGGGACCCCCTGAGGGGTCCTCTTCCCCCACACTTTGAAGCACGCTCATATAGCTTACTAATGACCACATCATACTCGCTTCGGCGGTACAATGTACAAATGTATGATGTGTGAAGTAGCTGGAACTCTCCACCACGGGGACGTAAAATGGGTCCACTGCAGGCCTGATTGCGAGGTTCGAACAAGTGGTTTGTCCACCTCGTCTAGTAGGAAGTACTAGGTAACTACTACTACTACTACTAGGTGTTAAATGGCAAATATTTAATTGCTTACTTACCATATATTTCGTTACCTCTAATAAGGAATTCCCTTTGTAAATATGCACTAGCACACCCGCTTATTTATAATTTTCTGATTGGTAAAGACAATAGTTTTTTTTTAAATATATAAAATATCCATTCATGTACCTACGGAAAATTGTGAACGATGGGGTTTACGGGTGGGGAATGCACTCAGGATAGCATAAAACCTCCGAATTGCTTGCATAAACACAAAAGACACAATAATTGTAACATAAAATTACAATATAAGAAAAATTAAATCTAACTATCTAGCGTAATTTCGATTGCACGATGGTAAAGGTAAACAAATAAATTCTTCACTTTTTCTTTTACAAAAAAATAAATGAAAATAGTTCTTTTAATTCCAGCAGACAAGAACCATATAAAAAATTATATGCAACTCCAAGAATTTGTACAATCGATTATAAGATTAGGGGTATATTAATAATATATAATAAATATTATCACTCATACATCGATATAAAAATATTGAAATACATATACATATGTTATTAATCATATATTGACATATTTTTTTTGTGTGTCGTGGGATTCGAATCTTTATGTAATTGTTTATTTTCTGTTTTCAAAGTCTATCCGTCATCTAGCCTTTAACGAATCCTTGGCTAGAGTAGGATAGAATCATCTCTCCCTTCGGAAATATGAAAGTTGTTTTGGACAACTAAACTTATGTATGTAGTCCGAGTCAAATTAATTATATTTGGCTGTGATAATGGCATTCGTCCCAAATTATTTCACAAAGGAATAATGTTTATACAAATTATTGGTAGTATTCATACTACGGAACGTTTAAATTTTAATTTAAATCAAATTATAATTACTATTTATAAAGGGAGACAGACAGAGAAAAATTGACTTCAGCTTCGGGACTCGAACCACAGACCGCCCCCTCATATCCAGTGTGAGGGAGCTCTAACCAATTAAGCTACACTCTCCCTTTATAAATAGTAATTATAATTTGATTTAAATTAAAATTTAAACGTTCCGTAGTATGAATACTACCAATAACGTATAAAAATTGAATTTCTAATTGATTGTACTAAGTACAGGTACTAATTGAGTACTTTATAATTACAAGCGTATTTCTCGGTCTAGTTCTATTGTCGAGTCAAATTAATTATATTTGGCTGTGTTAATGGCATTCATCCCAAATTATTTCACAAAGGAATAATGTTAACGGAGAAAATTTCTTTGGGCAGTCACTATTTGTATAACTTGTTCAAATATTGACATAATCCGGTCAAGGGATAGGAAGTCAAATGATCGAATTAGGTTATTTATTTTACCTAGCTATAATCAGTTTTTTTTAAGAAGTGAAATAGTTATTTACGCACCAAGGGAGGAAAGTAAGTGATTGCACCCCGCCTCAGGAAACCATAACGTTCACTCCCGAGGCGGATGCGAGGTAGTTAATTATCGCGAGGGTGCAAGTGATTTTTACTCCCAAGGTAAGTACAAGATTTTACCTCCAGAAGGGAGAAAAAAATATGGAAAGATTTTAATTTTAAATTATGTTATTAAACAAAAAATACATAGGTTTACATTTATTTAAAAAAAATTATAGTTAGATATAATATTAACTATTCTCTAAATAAGTTTAATTACGTTAAAATTAAATTATAGATAATAATTATTTGAATTTCAATGCTAAAATAAAATGGGAGAATCAGCTGGAAGCTGAGTCGTGTATTGAATGGTGTTGACAACTGATGTATTTAAATATGGATTAGTTAATCTACATTTAGAAATTATGTTTCCACTTTTAACTTGTTTGTTTCTTTTACTGATGGATCACTATGGCAACCGTTGTGGAGGTTACATGACATGTGGGAAGATGACATTATAGATTTCGACATAAAACAAAAGTTAGTAAATGAAATGTGTATTAGCACCAACCTTATTTACTTGTGCTTTATCTAGGGCAACACTGGAGGGAATCATGAACTCTCATGATTCCCTTATTTTTCATTACTCCCTGTTTAGCCCGACCGGGTGCAATGAGTAACTTCCCTCCCTGTAAACAAGGGAGGAAAGTTTACTTTTTCTCCCCGCTGGAGGTAAAATATTTATTTATCCCTTTTAATAATAAACTATTAAAAAAATGTGTCCATACTAATTTTGTATATAGAATAGTGATATTGCTTTGTCCCAATGTAAATAAGAATAATATCTCTTTAATAATTATTTTGGAATATTTATTTAGAGAAAGGAACGTTGTCAGGAGAGTTTATATTCCTTAGTCTAACGTTTGTTTATAAGACAAAAGGATATTCAGATATTCCTTTGTCATAAAGTACATTGGACGAAATCGCCCTTCATCTCATAAACGCTCCTGTTTATAGAAGTACGGTATACATTACTGTGCAGAAACGAATGTCGTTTCTTCTCTCGTGGCTATCGAGTTACTATCTCTCGAGTTACTATCGACATATTGATAGTAACTCGTCCAAAAGACCACTAGTACATGTTATACAGAAATTCTTCTTTGTGACATCACTGTTAATAATGTATTATATAATTTTTTACAGACTGTAATTAAAATTTTTTTTTTTTTAATTATAAACCAATTAGGTTTGGAGATTTCGTGTGGTTTTTTGTTTTTTCATCGAAATCGGAGGTTTTATCTATCCTCTGCGTATTACCCCTCCTGTTAAACCCCCTAGTTTCAACTATTCTCGCATGTACTTAAGTCGAGATTATATATATATATATATATATATATATATATATATATATATATATATATATATATATATATATATATATATGACGTTAGCAAATACTGCAAGATTGAATGTGTTAAAATGTGAAAAAGAAAGTTTAAAAAAACCCGAAGCCGAACCAGACAATTTAAAACAAGTGGGTGTGCAGTGTGCAAGGACATACATACTGACCATTTCTTGTCTAAATATAGAGCATACTATATAGAGAAAAACCACTTTGATCGTGTGCAAGATTTAAGAAATCACGTATTTTTATGGAATTACACATTTGGGGTGCACAATGGTATGGAAACCCCTGAATAACTCTTCAGTAATGCATTTGTTTTGAAAAAAGTTACATAAAAAAGTTTCAGGATTATTCCTTAGCAATTCAATGGTGGCCTTGGATTTGACCTTAACCTTGCCCTTAAAGGTCATTTAAAAGGTCAACTTAGTTATTTAATTAATTTGTTTTCTTGAAGGTCAACCATGTCCTTGACCATGATGACCAGAAAAAAGACCATGAAGAAATAAAATTAAATAAAAGTACTTAAATAAATAAATTAAAAAAAGAGGGGGGAAGGGTTGAAATGACCTTGAAGGGCATAATCAAGGACGTGGTGTAGGCCGTGGTCAAGGCTGCTGTTGAAGGGAAAAATTCAGCTATTTCGCAATCCGCAATACCAATCAGAGGTTCCCATTGGAAAAAAAATATTGACCTTGGAATGTCCTTACAGGTCATGCTCAAGGTCATGGTGAAGGTCATATTTTTCCTGCTCTTTTCAAATCCGCAATAAAAAATGGGGGTTCCCACTTAAAATAACAAAGTTGACCTTCAAATGACCTTGAAGGGCAAGGTTAAGGTCAAATCCAAGGTCACCAATAAGTAGCTTAGGAAAAATCCTGAAACTTTTGTATGAAACATTTTTCAAAAAAATGCATAACTGAAGAGTATTCAGGGGTTTCCATAATTTTGTGCCACTCTGTATATACATTAACTAAAAATAAAAAAAAAATATTATTAAAATAATAAAATTCTTTAAAAATGCCTTCAAATTAAAGCAATTTTATGTCATTAATACAATTATGTTTGCAGAGGCGTGGAGTACTACTGTGGAAAGATAGGATCCTTATTTACACTCGGCTGTAGTTACTGGACATACTTCTTCGGTATCTGTATGTTAATCACCTCAATGGACATCCATGGAATCATTAAAGCAAGTTTTTGAAATAATTAATTATTCGTAATTAATTCTTAATACTTATATGATTTTTTAAAAAAATACTATAATTATTCAGGATTTATTGTCCGAAGAAATATTAACCAAACCATTAGAAGTACGAGTTGACAGTTGTTGTGCCGTACGTGTATGCCGCTTAAAACTTACCACTGCACCGGTACCCAGAAGACTGGGTACCAAGGGACAGTGAGATAGTACGCAATCCGCGTCTGAGGGCACTGTCCATCGGTGACAACCCGAACCTTGTTACACGAAGACCAGGCACCTGGAGCCCATCAACATCTTCTTCTATTGAGGCAATTCAGTGTAAACATAATACTGAACGCATCGTTTCAAGAACTGGCTCCTGGACCTCCCATCAACATCTTCTTTTATTGAGGCAACTCAGTGTGAACATACTACTGAACTTGTGGTTTTAAGACCTGGTGCAGAAAACTCCATTCTCCCTTTAGAGAAAAAGAGTTGGGCCAATCCCTTCTTCTCCAACAGGCTCTAAGCAGACCTCACAATTTTGGAGTATGAAATGAGCAGAAGAGGACGGGATTATCTTTGCTAAGAGTTTTCCTATATTTGTAAATAAGCTGTTAAAGTATATTGTCTTCTATTTATGTGTATAGTTTTGGTCTTGTTATCCTGGATGTTTCCGATCCCTCCCAGTCAAAGAGGTTGCAATCTGTCACCGCTCTTGGCCCATTTAATGTTGATTCATCAAGATCTAAACTGCTCTAAGGGATGGACTTTCTGTAGAGACCTAATCAATAATACTATTCAAGATATCAAAGAGGATTTTGCTTCTCAAGGGGTTAACTCATTCCTAATGGAACCTATGTTCTTATGCTTATTTCCCTAGCCCCTCTTTCCCCCGAATGAATAAGAGTTGGGTAACGTCGTTTTATCCCTGTGCCTTTTGATCTTTCAAATTCCTCAAGTTGGGATAGGTCTCTTTTAGGCGTTCTACGTCTAAAATTTTTCCATCTCAGCCTTCAGGATGATAATATAAGCCTACTAACACAGTCTGCTATTATAATGTTGTGCCTGAGTAAGATGATATCTAGTTGTACGGGCTAAAAGAATTAAATATAAGATTGCAGGTACCTGATTGCAATCTTCTTCGATTGTTCCGAATACCCTCCTTGGGGAAATTAGTCTCCAAATGTTCACCTAAAACTATCGTGCCTTCCTAAAGATAGTAGCCACTGACAATTTATAAACAAGGCCTTTTTGAGATTCTAGCTGTCTATATTGACGCTTCGAGCACTGATATAGGCGCAGGATGTGCCCTGCACCATGGCCATACGAGCGAAGCATGGCCCTTGCCCAAAACATCAAACGTCTACTCAGCAGACAAATGTTTGCGCTATTGTAATGATTAGATGAATGAAAGTTTTGCTGTCTGTTCCGACGAGCGCTCGGCTCTATAATCCATTAAGAATAGATACATCGACGGCCTATTAGTTTTAATGATTTTTAATTTGTTATGAAGTCTACGGTCGTCAGGAAAAGACTACGATGGCCTTCCTCCTTCCTGATCTTTGCTAATCGAAGGTCCGTATGGTGGACCCTAGTGTAGTATTGGGTTAAATTTAGTTATTTTTTTTTTTATAATATTAGTCCAGTCATTAGATGCCAAAAAGGGGTGTTTTAAAACAAATTCTGGAGTAGTTATGATTTTTTGCTCCTTTATGTTTTTTTGGGGTGCTGATTACGAATCTGAGGTTTGCCAGTAATAATACGCTTACTTCAACCCACGTTTGCGCCTGAACGATACGTGTGGCGAAAAAATTAGTAATAATCTTTATTATAGAAAATTTTATGCAGATTGTTTTAGTAACGAATGATTTTTTACCCAAAGTTGATAGTTTTTAAGTTATATGGAAAAAACTAAGAGAAAAAAGTTTTTTTTTCATGTTTTTTGGCTATAACTCAAATTCCAACAAAAATTTTTGGTGGCAAACCTCAGATTCGTAATCAGCACCCCAAAAAACATTAAGGAGCAAAAAATCATAACTACTCCAGAATTTGTTTTAAGAAACTACCTAATGACTGGACTATATCTTCTACTCAAGGTTCCACCTCCGATTGTCCTGATAATTTTATTTCCCTGTGACAGGCATCATGAACATTTCTGATGGAAATGATGAAGCATTAATATTATACGCTAATTTATTGAAAGTCTACGTTGCTGCCATAGAAAATAAAAAATAAACGAGCTGCTAAAAAATCTTCCGCAGATAAAAAATGATGAAATGAAGTTCTTTTACTCGATCATGGAATCCCTTGTCTAAGATATGCTGAAACTGAGGGATGCCAAGCGGGAGCGTGAAGTCAACTTCCACGTTGTGAGAAAAACAAGGCTTATCACGTGCTGTCGGGGGACGCCGAGAGAACGTGGCATGGAGCTTGTAGCCTACTTATAGCTGTGGCACCTTATAAAAAAATTAAAAATTGCCTCTGCCAAATGGGGAGTACCTACTCAAAGGGCTTGTCATCCCAATGACAGATGCGCACAATTTAATGGTCCTTTGGGCCGGATTTACTATTATTGGATATCATAAATAGATATTACCAAAATTATATTACTATTATAATATTATTTTGTAACATCTATTTATGATTTCCGGAAATACACATTTATAAAGGGCTTATGATCCCAATGGCAGATGCGCACATCGAGTAAGCATTGAATCTGAAAAGAAGCAGGCGTAGCACCCCGACATTGAGTAGTAAAGCTGCCAGGTAGAAGAGCGAAGCGGATAGTGGGTGGAGTCCCCTAGCTTATAATTATTAGATGAATTGTTGCCTTTAAAATTCTTTATAATGACGAAGACAAAAGCAAAGAACTTTTCTATTTATTAGATATTATTTTCAAACTCTTTTCTTTGATTACAGATATTGGTTTTCGTGGACAAGTTTTTTCGTATAAATATTATAATGATTAACGTAGTGACCCTGTTACACTTGGAAGTAGTACTAACGGGTATTTATTTCTACTACGTTGAGTACAGAGTACAAGAAGACCTCTATACAGTTTAGTAATCACTTTGCATTTAATGATTGCAGTAAATTAATTACTAAATCTCGGGTCTCAGTGGCTTATTCCTGCTGTCATATGCTCTTGTCACGCAGGAAGTTCCGGGTTCGACACCCGACGCGGGTTCGACACCGATCTTAAGGACACAACCTCTCGGCAAAAGTTGGCTTCAGTCTCTTATCAGTAATTGCTTAGGATTCCGATTCTATGCTCCTTCTATATATAGCATTATTCTAAGCTGAAATAACTACAAAATGCCCACTAAAAAGGACGTTGTCAATCCGTAGTTCGGCATTCGGCCACATTCAGCACTGGCATCACTTTACAGATTTACTACATTATATGTATAACAACACTTGATAAATACGTAGGGGCAGCGATCATAGAATCCTTAAACGGAAAGATTTCCAACTCCCCTCTTTATCTAACTGTGTTAGACTACTAACTCGTGTAGACTACTAACGTGTTAGACTAGCGCTCCACGGGAATTTGGCGGTTAATATTGTAACTAAATCTTTTCCACCATTCAAAATATTTTGAGTTTCTTAATTCAAAGAAATAAATTATATAAATTAATTTGTCAGTTTACTAGATTCGAACCAGGAAACTTTCGAATTCGGAGCAATCGCGCATCTCACACAGCCACCGAGGCTGGTTTCATTTTTTATTTAGTTTATTTTCAAAATAGTACAAATGTCTGACAACCAGTATTTGTTTATATTTTAGAATTCGAGGAATGTCAAAAGATCATAAGTAGTTTACAATTTTAACCGCCATCTGTCCGACCAGCGCTAGTGGTCTTACACCTCTAGAATACTGGAGTTGGATACCCCTGCGTAGGTGGTTGATATAAAATGTCACTGTGGATATATGTCAAAAAAGTTACAGAATCGGCCCCATGGTCGACTTAAAATTCTTAATGGGAAGATATTAATTTTAGCTGGATGGCTAAGGACCCAACCAAAGTTTTATGCGGTCACCAAAATGCCAACAACTTCCGAAAAATCCCATCTTTCATAAGAGGAGCAAGGATATTGACATCAGATACCTCCAAGTAAGGCAGCTGGTTGAATACAATGTTATAGGACAGGAATACATTAAAAACTAGCGAAATTATAGTCGACGCTCTAACTAAAGCCACCGGAAGAACTAAGATGCATTTTTCTGGGGAAACTGATTTTTATTGTTTTCAGTGAAACTGGTTGGCATTACTTTAAATTTTTACACGTTTTGAGGTCCCCTGTACAAAAAAAGTCTGTTTGTCTGTCGTCTGTAGTATACGTAGACTGTAATCTGTGAAGACACGTAGAGCATGAACTACTGGACAAAATTTCTAGATTTTATTTTTCAAAATATCATAATCCGAGGTAAAATTGTAAAAAAAATCATTTTAGATCTAAATTTGGGGGTGCTATTTCCCAAAAGTACGAAATAATAATATTTTTTTGAAAAAGGTTCCAGTGATTTTGATTAAATACTCAAAAATGTAGAGTCCATATAAATAAAAATCTAATGGAATCAGTCGGTTTCCCGTTAAAAATCAAGTTAATTAGATTTTTATGAAAATAACTCTTATTTTTTTTAAATTCAAAAACAAAAAGTAAACCATCACCTGTTGATCACTTTTTAAAATTATTTTAATTAAATTAAATGATATAATATGGGATTGAAATACAGTTTCTATGTCTGTAGGAGAAGGTTTTGTTGGATTAATCAGACCTATTTATTTTACTTTCAATGATAATTTCAATTCTAACTTCAAACCTGGACAATATAATAATTAAAATCAAAATAGGGACTAACAAACAATTGCCTTTTTAACTTTTCCTCACTACTAATAGTAGGAAAAGTATTGTTTTCACCAAACAATTTTTTTTCGAGATTTCACCGGAATTATCCGTTTTAGGTGTTTTTAAGACCTCCAGAGTGGTTTTCAGCATGACGTACCTATGTATGTGTGTTATCATCGTAGTGCCCAAGGTATTTAACCTAGAGAGTTGAAACGGTAGAAAAATCAGTCCTAACCTGTAGTTGTGCCGCCCGGAAAATCAACTTGTTCCGCCATCTTGAACCCAGTTTGCTAAGTCAGCAAAAATTTAAAAAAAATCGTAATAAATCGAACATGGTCCTGATCGAATTGAAATTTGGCTCGAATGTACCTCTCTGTATGACAAACAAGCCTACTAAATTTCATTTTGATTTTGGCCGCCATTTTGAAGTTATAAATTTTTGAATTTTTAAACTTTGACGGTTAATAATACTGAAAGTATAAATAGGTTTTTGACATATAGCATATCGTTGGAACCTCAAAAAATTAAGGAACAAATATAAAAAAACCCGATGAAATTCCATTAATTAGTTTAAAAGTTACAAGCGAATATAATTATTTATTAGTTCGATAATTTTGATGACGTCAAAGTTTGTTTACATCTGTCAAAATACCGCCAAACTTCAAATAATTAAATAAAATATAGGTATTAAAAATAAGGATTTTTTTGAAGAATGATAAATAATCAGTTAGTTCGGAACGGTCACCCATCCAAGATCACGTCCAATGCTGCTTCCTCCTACTGCGAAGCAGCAGGAGAGGCCACTTTAGTGGCCCCTGAAGTGAGGAAAAGTTCCGAGGTACCCCGTTCTCGATTTTTTATCCTATGTACTTGAGATTGATCCTAGGTAAGCCTCTGGGCCTGGAGAAATTGGCCCCAAGTACTCATAAAATGTATGCCCAAATCCTTGAGAATTAAGAAATACAAAGAATTCGTAACTATTACAAATTGTGACGCCCATGATCTGTAACGAATGGGACATTATAACTATTTTGACTTTAGATGGTAATTTACGTGTTTGTATGTTGCAGACAGTGTTCGATTTGGTAGTAATGGAAATGGATCACCTGTCAATGGGTATACCTTTCCTACTAATGATGGGCAGGTTAATAGATGACAGCGTGCCCATAGATAAGCTGGCTATCAAACTAGCTACTAGGAAGTTATTACAGCTGTTCTGGCAAGTTAACGAGTATATAGGAGTCATCAGTGTGGTCGCAACTCACTACAAAGTCGACTACTTCTGTCTACATACCGTTAGAAGTAATTCCCTACCTAAATAATTGGTTGTTTTGACTGAGATTTTGTAGTACCACAACATAATTATGAATAGAGAGGTTAGTAGATACAGATATCACAGAACCAAATATATATGACGAAACAGCACGTGACAATCTATGCATCATGTTATTTTATAATTGTTATATTTTTGTTTTTTTGTTTTAAGGGTCTAGCCAGATATCGCTGGGACTTATTCCGGAGTTCTTATCTATATCGATTACACGAATTCTCAAGTATCCAGTCATGTTTTCATATTTTTTCTCACTCTTCCTCAGGAAAGTCGGTTCAATGGTAACGAAGTACTTGATATTAATAAATTACTTTAAATAACACACACGATTGAACACAAAAGTCTGTATCACACAAACTCATGTAGCTTAGTAAGCGGTGGTTAGGTTAAAGAAAATGGAGCTGGACAAAAATTTCCGAAACTGTTCAATTGAACTCGTTCCTTTGAATAGATGATGTACTGTGGTTTCAAAGAAATGAACTGTCGTTCCCGTGGGCTACAGAACTCGGATTTTTTCCCAATTCAACGAATTCCATTCAAAATTCAGAGGACGAGTTCAAATGAAAAGTTCCAGAACTTCTTGCCTATTTCTAACGTCAAGTCTCAAGACTCATCAGGTATTGTTCCCTGGAACTAGAATTTTCAATAATCATATCAGTTTCTCCTAATTAAGGTTTTTTAAGAGCTGACTCCACTATCTAATCTGCCATTCCTGTAATCTTCTCCGCCTCGCACTCCTAAGTCATTGAACCATAAGCATCCTTACTTGCCGATTTCATGACACTGACTCGCCAAACACGGTCCTATACTATCACGCACATATTATATAATATCACAATAACAAACACACACTTACACTGCTACATTATTCATTCATGGTTGATATTGATTGGTTGATTATTGATTTAGTTAATGAGCCAAATAAAATAATCTATCAAATGCAGAATTTTACAAAAGCGATGCGGAGTGAACTCCTGTCAACAACAGTAGGACAAGTTTTTGGTAAGTGTGATCATGGCATGATGCAAACAAATTAATGTAATATGAATTTTAACGGATGAATAAAATTTAAGTTGCACGCAAGCAGACAACTGCATTGCACACCTAGTTAGTTGGTTTGACCATTTTATTTTTCTATTGTCAAGCGCCTAATACAGCTGACCCGGGAGTCGAACTACCAGTATTTGATAAGAATTTTGACAGTTAACACATTCTTGTTACCACTTACACACAATTAAACACATTTCTACAACGCCAGCGCTGTGTTAGTTAATATTTCTTGATTCTATGTTGTTGATGTTTAAGATGTTGTTTGGCAACCTGTTAACATATCACCTGTATTTCTGGGAGAAGAAAAAGGCAAAGACTGAAGGTGAAAAGGCCTATGTGAAATTATTAAATATAAAAGGAAAGTTTATCCTGAGCGTCGTCAAAATCATCGTTTACACTCTGCTATTGCTCTGTCACAGGATATTCAATCTAGATGTAATTAAAACTGACATATTTTTATCTACGAAGAGAGATTTAAGATGCTTGCAAAGCATGTTCAAAAAGCCGGAAAATATTATTTTAATTGTGCTCTATATTCTTTTCCTACTCTTTAAGACATATAAAACGAGGTAGGTTTACCTTTAATGACCTTTATTTTAGTCTTTCTTTATGTTGGACGCCATCTTAAAAATATTAATTGTAAAATTACCAAAAACAATACTGTTGTCACAAATCCAGAGGGAGGATAGTCTGAGTAATGACGGAGACCAGAGGAATGAGATGATCAATTTCTATCTCCATGTCGGTAATTATAGAGAAAAGAATTATTACAACGAAGAAGAATCAGAATAATTAATAATAAAATAATAATTAAGAATGAACTTTAATTTAAAAGGTATCTTCTAATAATTAAAAATGATCTTTAGTTTAAAAGGTAAGTGTCTTCACAAGCAGAGCAAAATGAGAACTGCCCAATAGAAAACAAGTGCGGAAGCAGGTCCGTATATAGCTATGAGGACCCGAACGAACATTTCGCCAGGACGCGGGTCCACACCTGCCCCGTGTAAATGGATCTGTTTTTTATGGTCATAGTTAAAGCGGGCCCGCGTCCGCAGCTAGGTGTGGTACTCTGGTCTCCGTCATTGCTCTGATTATCCTCCCTCAATTCTTGAAACAATAAAGTGAATGTTACAGCCATACTACAGTGTTCCAATACTGAATGAATCCATAGCCTTCTATTTCTCTGTTATTTTATGATTCTCTGTTTTTGGAACGAAGTTCCTTATGCACGCTCTGGAGCCAGGGAGTGAATAGGAAAAAAACGACTGTCACAAAACCAAGCGTCACGAAATCTACCGATGACGACAACTTGAGTAATAGATGACCGAGTTAGTTGAAATTTGGTACACCTGTTCATTTTACCAATGCCCAGGCTGAGTTCGTTGGACAACGTTTAGCGCAACGGGAAAAAATTCTTTATCTATTTAATGAGAAAAACAACTTTGTTAAATATTTTTTTTTTTTAGTACTTCACCCCTATTTTTATAATAAATGCAAAAAATTATAGTATAACAAAAATAAAAAATAACAAAATAAAAAATAAATTTTAAATATGTTAATTTATTAGGAATAAAATTATTCTAAGGGTTATGGCGTTTGTCCGGTTCAAATCGGAGCAGTAGAACAGAAGTTTTAGTTGAGGGGGGGGGGGGGGCGCCGCCGGGGCGCCAAGCGACTACTGGAGTGGTAAGCGAAAAGAGAAGCGAGAAAGAGCGAGAAGCGAAGAGCGGAAGTCGGGGCGCAGAGCCAGTTACGCTCAAGGTGAAGGTGTAGACCCTACGATGGCGAGCCCGCGGGGGAAAGGCTCTCTCTACAACCTCTACTCTAGACAATACGTACTACCTCCTGCTTCTTTCTAACTCCCTGTTACACGTGTAACGCTTTTTGGTGTAGAGTCTTAGTAACGCTTTTCGAGTTTTTGTGCCGTAGCCAAGACATGAAAATGTCAAATTGTATGACCAAGGAATGGAATGCAGCCCACCTTCCTCCCCTCTCTTACATAAAGCCTGAGTACTGTTCATCCCAATAACCCCGGTTCCCGTGCTTACACTGTATAATGTAATATTATAAAATTACATTGGTATAAGACAAGGAGATGTACGTTACCACGTTGATTCCCTACAGGGAAAAATATAGCCCATTGGAATTACACTAAATGAGTATTATGTATTAATTTTAAACTTATTAGTGTTTGGAAATGGTATATTGTTTCAGTATGCTATGATCACAGCGGTAGACATTGCTGGAACTATGATCCTTGCTCTACAACTTTGCTTCATTTCTATTTTTCTTTTCGCCATCTACTCAAAGAAAAGATTTGAATCGGACGTGGAGGCTGTAACTCAGAGGAAACTTTGGCCTGAGTATTTATCTCAACTTAAAGTCCAGCCCTTTATCTGTATTGTAAGCTTCACTTCTTCATATCATATAATTAAGCATCAAGTGACTCAAAGCCAGTAATAAATTATTAAGTATTGAGATTGAAACATTTGAACTTAAGATATTATTTAAAAAAAAAGTGAATAACTCTTCTATTCAATTAAGTATTAAGTATCACTACTTGGTCCTTGGGATATCCATAGAACTATGCACATTATCTTTTAGTGCATTCTATGGATGGTATAAAAATTAACCCATGGTCTCCTGAAGGTTGGCATTTTGTACACCCAAGGGACGTCTATATCATATCCTTTAGGGTCTTTAGTTTCTTCAAGAAGAGAAATACTTTATGACACTCAGGTTGGCCAGCCTATGTAAGGAAAAAAAATGAAGGCACTAGGCGGTTATCCTGAGGCCATCCAGTGACATTCTAGTTTGACTAGTTGGCATAACATTCTTGGTGTCAAAATCTCGAGCTCTCATAGGCTCTCCATATTTTTTTTTATTTTGTTTTTTTCGATTTTTCACGTTTTTTAAAAATTAATTCTCTTTTTGATGCTACTGCAGCATAAAAAGTGTTATACTTAATATAAATTCTGGATGTTCAAAATTAAAAAAAAATTAAATAAATAAACAGTAATGACATCCATCAATGATGATACAGTTTCTATATTTCCACTGATATTTCTTTACGTTAACACCTGAGGAATTCCATAGTAGGTATAATCCATAGTAGGAATTCCATAGTAGATATAATCCATAGTAGGAATTCCATAGTAGATATAATCCATAGTAGGAATTCCATAGTAGATATAATCCATAGTAGGAATTCCATAGTAGATATAATCCATAGTAGGAATTCCATACCGCACCCTCAGAAGTAAACTGTAACAAGTTGAAATTTAGTGGTTTTGAGATCCTGTATAAGGATAAAACTTAAATACGGTTTACACTCTTAAACACGCTTTAAATACTAGGCATCGTGTGGCTAAATAAATAAATATTGAATACAGTGGAACCTCTGTTAACTGAAATAAAAGGGTGCGGGAGTGACAATATACGTACATAGAATAATAAAACCAGTGGCGTATCCAGCGGCTAGGTCTGGAGGGGGCACATTCTAAGTCAGTTTAGATCGGGTGGGGGGGGGGATTGGTAGTG
Source organism: Gerris lacustris (assembly GCA_951217055.1). Lineage (NCBI taxonomy): Eukaryota > Metazoa > Arthropoda > Insecta > Hemiptera > Gerridae > Gerris > Gerris lacustris. The sequence goes on along the minus strand of OX578283.1, from coordinate 4,414,403 downwards.
GTAACAAGAAAAGGGAACTATTTATTCAACAAAGCAGCTGCCCCCCCCCCCAAAAAAAAATCACTTCTTCAAAGTAACAAAAACTGTTTTAGAACGTATTCGTTAGAAAATTTTATGCTGATGCTTACTGCAGTACAATATCTTACTGTAAGTCATGGGCGTCGTCTGCAGTTAATTATTGGGGGGGGGGATCTATGGGGGGGCGCCAAGGGGCCCTCCCCCGGAAAATTTTGAAAATTTGACCTCTCAAAACAGCGCTTTTATGCATTTCTGAGGTGAAATTGAATATGAGGTGAATGTAAAAATATGTATTAAAAAAAAAAAATACGGCGTATTTTTTTCACTCTATTGGGTCTGGGCCCGTCTGGGGGGGGGGGGGGGGGGGGGGGCACGTGCCCCCTGAATAAAACAAACATCACTATCAACAAATCTACAATTAAAAAAGCAGATACTTTTTTTTTTTTGTTTATAAATGAATTGTATTTATGCTTCAGGTATTCGCTCTAATTCGTCTAAGCCAGTACTACATATCTAAAGATATATCTACGGAGAGTGTATCGGTTAAAAAATCCGCTGCAGTTATATCAAACCGCTTCTACCAACTATATCCAGTATTCTATATCGTACCTGCCTTCCTTATCAGTGCTGTGTACATAATGTATAAAGTCGTTTTCAAGGTATCACTACAAAATTTATCATTCATTTAACCCTTAAGTGCCCGAATTATTTTTTTGGGAAATGTTTTGGTATTTTTCTGAAACTTTTGTTGTTGTCCTATATGTAAAAAAATGTTTAAAAAATATTCCTTACCCCAAATTTGGGCTGTTGCCATATGGCTACGCCAGAATATTAGCCCTAGTTTTTTTCTCAGTCAATAATTTTTTAAAAATTTCTTTTACAAAATGTATGTAAAAATAAATTTTAGGTTAAAAAACACAAATAGTACTAACAAAATACTAAATTTATTTAAACAAATGAAGAAGTAATTTTTTTTTTTTTTTTTTTTTTAATATAATTTGTATTATCTATGTGAAGAATAGCAGCGCAAGTGGAGTTGATATTAATTAAATAATAAAAACGGAAGCCTCTCCACAAAATAAGTTTTATTGACCAAAACTAGCTTTCGGCCTCTCGGCCATCATCAGTGCCTACAATGACAGTAAAACAATGATATATAAGTACTAACATATTATAAAAAGAAACAAACTTTGTAAGAAACAAAAATTTGTATTCTCATTTTAAATTTTATGACCCCCCCTCCTTTTTTTAAATTTACTCTTCATAAAATTTATTGTTACCTAATATTTTATTTTTTATTTTATTTTAACTTTTTACTGTGCTTTGTTTCTTTTTATAATATGTTAGTACTTATATATCATTGTTTTACTGTCATTGTAGGCACTGATGATGGCCGAGAGGCCGAAAGCTAGTTTTGGTTAATAAAACTTATTTTGTGGAGAGGCTTCCGTTTTTATTATTTAATGTATTATCTATCATGTTGCCTATCTGTAAAATTATGTAATTATTTCGTTAAAATTAGTTTTGTGCATGTGTTTTTGTTGTTACCTTTAGGAATATATATATATATATATATATTATTCAATTGTAATAAAGAAATATAGCTATTATTATATACTTATTATTTTTAAAAGAATATCCCAATGCTATTTTTTATTATCATGACTTGATCTGTAAAACCCAAAAAATAATCGAATGTTTGCTCTTGAGTGCTTTGCCGTGGGACACGCTGTATATTGAGAGTTTAGTGATATGTATGTCATGTATGTACGCAAGTTTGAGTGAAATCAGCTCGGAATCATATTTAATCTTTTAACAATAAATTTGTTTAGTTTGAACTGAGAGTGTTGAGTGTTTCGACCGACTGGGGCCCGGTGAATCAAGACAAATGGAAGCGAATCAAACCGTTCCATCCTGGAAGGAACCTCGTGTTCTACGACAAGTTCTACATCAGTCAACACATCTGTTTCGTGGACCATGTCAGGATCAGAGAAGTTTCCATGGAACAGATTGAAAACATCAAACTCTTCGCCAGGAAATGGCCTTGCATCTTTGAAACTCTGAAATACAAGCACCACAAGAAGGAAATTGACGATTTGATTACCGAAGCTTACACTTGGGGAATTTTGGCCAGCTTCGAAAACCCCTGAATGATTGATTTTTAGAAATGTTAATTGTTTTAATTTCTATTAAATTATTTTTAATACAACATGTATTTTGTCGTGCTTAATTTTATATATACGAGTTTATATATATATATATATATACAGGGTGGTCCAAAAGTCTCCCCCCCCCCTCTTAACTTTTGAACGGTTTGAGATAAATTAATGAAACTAGGGGGATCTCTACCATGCAAAGGGAAGTTTGTTTTCATGCAATCACCCACTTGGGGCAACCACCCACTTGGCCCCCAGGCCACCCAACTTCAGAATTTCAAATTGGAATGTATATTTTTGATAGCATATTTGGATTCTAGAGTGAAAAATAATACACTCTTACTTGAAACTATTTTTTCTATCTCCAATTATTTGCCCCCTACAGGGGGGCAAAGATAGCAAAATAACCCTTCCAAAATAGAAAAAAAATAACACTTAGATCGTTATAAAATTTAAACGGTTTGAAATAAAGAAATGGAACTTGGGGGATCTGTACCATGTAAAGGGAAGTGTGTAATCATCCACTCGCGTACTAGGGGCAACCACCATTTTGCCCCCAGGCGCTGAAATCTACCATTTTTATACCTTTGCCCCTCTATAGGGGGCAAAATATTGGCGATAGAAAAAAAAATTTAAGTTAAATATTTTTATTTTTTACCGTAGAATCTAAATATGCTATCAAAAATATACATTCCAGGTTAACATTTTGAAGTTAGGGGGTCTGGGGGAAAAATGGGAGGTTGCCCCTACTGCGAGATTGCATGAAAACAAACTTCCTTTTACATGGTAAAGATCCCCTAAGTTTCATTAATTTATCTCTAACCGTTTAGATTTTACAACGTATTATCGGAAGGGTTATTTGGCTATCTTTGCCCCCCTCAGGGGGCAAAATATTGGAGATAGAAAAAATAGTTTTAAATAAAAATTTATTATTTTTCACTGTAGAATCCAAATATGCTATCAAAAATATACACTCCAATTTCAAAATTTGGAAGTTGTGTGGCCTGGGGGCAAAGTGGGTGGTTGCCCCTAGTGGGTGATTGCATGAAAACAAACTTCCCTTTGCATGGTAGAGATCCCCCAAGTTTCATTAATTTATCTCAAACCGTTCAAAAATTAAGAGGGGGGGGGGACTTTTGGACCACCCTGTATATCACAAGTGACATGATTATTATCTGACTTCAGTAAGTACTTACTTTTCATTATCTCAAAATTAAAATTTTCAATAACCCATATAACATGTGACCAATACCAAATAAATTGCTATTATTTTAGGACATTTTTTGACAAATAATAAAATATTTAAAATAAGTGTGTAGTTGTTTGAAGCCTTAGGACTGCAAAACAATGTATACACAGAATTGTTCTCCTTGTTATTAAAAGAAACACATTCAAAGATATAATAATGTCAGTAACATTTCAAAATATAAATTTAAAATGTAGAATTACTTTCCTCAAACTTTAAGCATAGTTCATATTATAAAGAGAATCGTCGCGTCCGACTCATCAGGGGCCGAAGGAAACAGGGGCTTGCGTGGCACATCCCTTGGTGTCTCTCACTAACACAAATTGTGTACCTTATTGCAGTGTGCAAAAACACGGTATTACATAGCTGATTTGTTTTGCCAGCCAAGCAAGAATGGCGGTGTGAGAGCACGCTCGTCTCTGATAAAATCCTATATCTGATCTTCTTGATTTGGTATAGGTCCAGAGTTGGGTGGGCATTGTCGGGCCCCTGATGAGTCGGACGCGACGAAACGATGCAGGACATGGCGTATTGCCGAGCCAACATCTTTGTGACGTATAGTCTAATGTTGGAACAGTTCCTATCACATATATATATATATATATATATATATATATATATATATATATATATATATATATATATATATATATATATATATATATATATATATATATATATATATATATATATATATAAATATTATTTCTTAGATTATGAAGTTCCTTATTTGTTTGTTATTAGTTATTAGGCAAAAAGTTTATTTTATATCAGAGCAAGGAAGGGGTAGAGGGAGCAATGCGATTTGAAAAGTGGTTCAGTATGCTACACCCCAATACTAACCCTTTCAAGCGAGCTCAATCCGAACTAAAGTCATCACGTGGTCACTGGTCCTTGAACCAAACCAAACTGCCGCTTGGGAGGTTTAGTATAGGGGTGTAGCATAATGAACCACTTTTTGAGACCCAGATTCTATAGTATTGTTCCCTCTACCTCTTTCTTGCTCTGAGTCTTTTATGATGAATTTTGACAGAAGGTTCTATTTAGCAAATGTCTGTCAGATTTAAGATCAAAAACTCATCTTTCCATAACTCTAAAGTTTGTGCAAGAACATTGCGTAAATTTTAAACAGTCACATTCTAATGTTCCACCCAGGCATCTATACAACCCTGACAGTGAAAAGAATTTCACTATCAGTCATTTTAAGCTTAGAATCCCTAGAGTAAAACACAGAACGATGTAACTTTGGCAAGTGCAAAAAATACAATGCTGGGTCCACATCAACAAAAATGTGCGTTGTGCGCTATGTGTATAGAATGTGGTGTGCGTACGTTGAAGATTAGACACTTTGACACACAAGGTCGCACACAAATATTTTCGTCGCACAACACTCACACGAACCATCCGATGTCGATTATCTCGCGAACATCAAAGGAAGTTGAGGATTTACGTGTGAACGTGTACATGGTGTATTTTGTGCTACGAGTTTAAATTTATTTTTATAGTTTCAAGATATATCCATCCGCAGACGGATGAGCGTGGGCATATAGCGCATAAAAGATAATTTTTAATAAACTCTGTCTGGTAATTATTAATTAATACGCAAATATTCATTAAAATTCAACACAATTTTAATTGGTATGAACCCAGCTGGAAACCTCCCCTAATCGTAATTTCTTATGTACTATTTTTGCTTTCGAAGATCGGGTGAAATTCTGGAAACTGATTTAGTCACTCAAGTAGGTTTCTAACATTAATAATCTGCATTTGTCTGGATTTCCGAGTGAAACTTTAGCCGTGCTGTTTGAAACCCGTGGTGACTCACCCGTGGTGTTTGAAACCCGTGGTGGCTCACCCATGGTATTTGACTGATTTAAAGCCGTGGTAACTCAACCGTGGTGTTTGACTCATTTAAAGCCGTGGTGACTCACCTGTGGTGTTTGACTTATTGAAAGCCGTGGTGACTCACCCGTGGTGGCTCATCCATGGGGTTTGACTCATTTAAAGCCGTGGTAACTCACCCGTGGTGTTTGACCCGTTGAAACCAGTGGTGTTATAATTCTGCCTACTTTGACATATTAGTTATTATTGTAGAGGATACAATTTTCTACAACTTTTGTACATAATTTTATTCATTTTTCTTTTTTTTACGTGCTTTCCTTTTTTAAAAACGCTTAGTTAGGATTAAATAGATTTGTTGATCTTTAACCCTCTTAGCAGAGTCGATTTTGATTTTACTAAAACAATGTATTTGTAACAAATGTTTTTCTCAAAGAATAGATTAATTTAAAATCTTTTTCCATTCTAAAATTTTAAGCTCAAGTTTGCGCAAGCATGGTGCGTGAACGCTCGTGGAAAACCAACAGTGGCGCAGCTAAGAAGGGTTAAAGATCACTATATCTATTTAATCGGATCATCATATTTGGACGTTTTTATAATATAACTCTGCTCTCACAGGTCTTCTGAGCACCTGGTTTCCTACTATGCATACTGGCTTCGGTGCTATCAACATATTATGACCTTTCGCAAGGTCAAATGTATAAATGGACTTGCCTATTAAGTGCATACATTTTCTTTCATAGATACTAATTTATTGTTGTATTCAGCAAACTGTCATTTTAAAAAAAAAAAAAAATATATAGATAATTTTCTTCTTTGTTTATATAAAATCATGTTTTCGGTAAAGAATTAATAATATTAATTACATTTTGAGTATTAATAGTGATACTTTGTGGGATAATTACGTAGAAACATGGACAGATATTCATTTGAAGATTTTGTAGAGAAGCCATTTAAGTATAAAGGAGAAAAAAAAGTGGTAACCATTTTTTTCTTAATATATTTATAGTTTATAGAGTAAGGTTTACTTAACAGTTCATTACGTTGAAAGCGAAGTTAATCGAAAGCCATCCATGCTTATAGACTTAATTATTAATATTATCAGTGGCAGGAAGATATAAAATATAAATGCTTTCTGCCGGCGGGAAGTGATACAGATCGTAGTTGAGTTGCTATAGCACTGCGTAGGACGTAGGGTTACAACCGTAAGGACGGTTACTAGCGTCGGTAAAGTAACTATCGTCTGTACGGTTGCAAGCGTCGGTAGGGTATTTATTGTCTGTACGGCTACAAGCGTATGTAGGGTAACTTTCGTCTTTACGGTTACAAGCGACGCGACGGTAGGGTAACTATCGTCTGTACGGTTACAAGCGTATGTAGGGTAACTTTCGTCTTTACGGTTACAAGCGACGGTAGGGTAACTATCGTCTGTACGGTTACAAGCGTCGGTAGGGTTACTATCGTCTGTACGGTTGCAAGCGTCTGTAGGGTAAATATCGTCTGTATCAAAATCCTCCGATTTTGAACTTAAACACACATAGAATAGCTTTCGTTGGGTCGACATTTTGGGTGGACTAGCTTAGTTCACGCAACCGAAAACAGAGCGGAGTCAGCTAGACTCCACTACAGTCAGCTTACTCCGTTCCGCTTTCGGTTGTCATACCCCATAGACACAACGTAACTCAGCTCCAATCCACTTCTGGTGGCCGCTCGGCCTAATGAAATTTGAATGGTAGGTCATAATTACCCCATTGTTGGTCCCATGTAAGTTTTAACCTTTTAAGCCCGAAGGAAGAATAAATAAATTTGACAAAATTAGGTTGTAATAGCATAACATCATTAAATTATAAGGAAAAGGACGCGAGGAAGCTATGGGCCACAACTAATTGGCAGACTATTAATGTGAATGCGCTACGATGCCTACAAAATGTTCTGATCGCGGGGGGAAGATAATAATTAATTTTAAAAAAATGGTTTGACGAAAAAACTATTTTGTTCCAATTATGATTGAAATTTCTACTTTTACTTACTTACTTAGTCGATTCCTCTTCTACCTTGCAGAGTTGAGGAGTACCAAAAATGTCTCCACCTTTTCCTGTCTAAAGACATGGAGCGAGCACTTTGCACAGATTGTCCTCTCTGGGTGAGGGTGGATGTTATATTATCCATCCAAGAAGTTCGCCTCCTTCCACGGGGCCTTCTTCCCTCAATCCTTGCCTCAAAGACTTTTCTAGGTAATGGTTCGCTGCCCATTCGGTTAACATGCCCAAACCATCGAAGCTGTGCGTTTTCCACTGTCACCTTTGCCTGCTGTACATCTAAACCTTGTCTTATTGTGGAGCTAATTTTTACATCATAATATAACAATCTTCACATAATTTAATGACGGCCATTGTGGTCAATATCAGTTAAGTAAACTACTGTAGCATGTTACGACGCTCTTTTAAATTAATTATATATTTTCTAGCCTTGAAAATGGCTAGAAATGGGGGCAGAAATGAGCCACTTATATGGATCTAACACTACTCTTACAATTGTACAATCTCGCAATGGGTAAAACTTTGGATTTAATTATATACTTGAGAACTTTTTTTATTTTTTGATTTGAATAGAAAGGGCTTGATATGGACAACGCGCTGACCTGTATCCTGTTTATATATCTTAGCAGTTGGAATTCTCAGAGTGTGGTCAACAAGGTTACAGTTACGGGAATATGTAAGTTTTGCTGACCTGTACAATAACATAGAATTACTTGGAGAGACTTCCAACGAGAGTAACTAAATTATTAATTCGTTCATTTATCAATTCGTTCATTCATTAATTCGTTCATGCAATCATTCATTTATTTATTCATCATTGAACTATTTCATATTATTATTGAATACATAATAGCTGATCATATTATGAACGACTTCATGTTAGATGACCAAATTTTATGAAAAATACGTTCTTTGCACATCTTCTTCCTCGTTGTTCGTTATTTAACACGAAAAAAAGAAACAAATAATGCAAGTTGGATGAACAAACACTTTAAACTGCTCCTTTATTTAAAAACACACTTAAATTGCAAAAAAACACTTAATTGCACAAAATTGCATAAAACACTTTAAACTGCAAAAAAACTAGTTTCGACTAGATGTTAACAGGCAAAACTTTTGTTCTGCCACTGTTACTGACTTAGTGAAAGTCTTTTCCTGCTTTAGAAGAATCAAGCAAAGAAGTTCATTTAAGCTCATAATAGAAATAAGTAAGAGTTACGTATGTTTCAGGGCGTGGTTCAGTGGCGTTGATTTTGGTGACGTATCTGTTCACATTGCCAACAATCACGCTGTTTCTATATCTTGGAAAGTTCTTGAAGCATGGGTCACTCAGTTTGCATCAGTGCAGCCCTCTGTTATGTGGTAACTTAGATTACAATAAATATTAAAAATAAAATTAAAATATTTCTAGTTATAAATCCAAATTTACTCCTAACGTAAGTTCATAAGACAAGTACTCACAAAGCCCGCAGTCGGAAACTGCGCAAGCATCCAGTTTCCGAATGGATCGGAAGATAGATCACGAAGGGTTGAAGTTGATGGGCGGAAATAGATGATGACAAAATTTACTACTTCACAAAAAATAAGTTCACAAAAAATGTTTACTCGAAGCACGCATTCATAAACTGGACGCGCAAGCATTTGATAAAATTTGCAAATGTTAATGAACTATTGAAAACGCGTCGTCCTCACTGCCCAAACATTCGAGATTAATCCGTTAAAAATAAACAACAAATTTTTAATGATTGTCAACTTCAAGTTCGTAATGATTATCAACTTTACTCGTAACATCGGCGATTACAAAAAGACATTTCTTCGTGTTTACTTAGTGGAAACATTTTAGCAACATGGATGTGTAGCTTACGGCTCAGCTTAAGCCAAAGATCTGAGACGCTTGGACCCTGTCCACAATGCAGGTGTACGTCTTGCACTAGGTGCTTTTAAAACCAGCCCTGTAAACAGCAGTTGGTAGAAGCGAATGAACTCCCACTAGATTTTAGACGCGATTTTTTACTTTTACGCTACGGCCTCAAAATTTAACGTTTCCCGAACAGCAGTATGTTTTATTTGTTTCAAACCCCTAAATTTGAGCATACATTTTTACAAAAAGCTAAAAAAAAAAAAAGTTTAAGGCCTCCAGAACTCAGGTTAAAATCCCTTTCAGAAGAATATCGATTTCCTTTGGAATGTTCCAAAATTACCAAGTTCAGTTTATCGCCAATTGCACCCTGGAGAATGAGTCATCCCACTATACAATATCTTACCCGGAGTAGAAAAGACCAGGCTCGCTCAGACGAAGTTCGACAAAAGCACTTTAAAGACAAGGAAAAATACCCGACCAATGCCTATTTCTACACACATGGACCCAAGAAGTTCGAGGAAACTGGCGGTGCATTTGCCTTATCATCGGATTCAGGAATGTTCTCTTGCTCGAAGTGGAGTTCCGTCTTCTTTACAGAGCTGGAGGCCATCATGCAAGCTCTAAAATCCGCTACAAACCAAGGACTTGACAGTGTAACTACCTGACTGAAATAAATAACAAAATGCAACAAAAATAGCCTAAGTAACGAAAAAATACTATATAAATATGATTGTGGTGAAACAAAATATAATAGGTATATTATTAGGAAAATCCTCAAAACAATCCTAGTAAAAAAGGACAAAAACTAAAATATAGAGAAGCAACCTTAATTAAACTAATGTGAAGTATAACATAAAATTAATTTTACCCTGTACTTATAATTGCTCATGATGTGATTGGAGAGTTCTTTTATTTTTATTGTTGTTAGGAGTGGGTGTACTGTCCTTCATACTGGCGTTTCCCATGAGCTCTATGATGGTCTACTATCCTTTGGCCGAGAACATCTTCATGATGTGGCTGGTAGACTTCAGATCGTCCCTACCTCAATGCAGTATTCTCAGGGAGACTCTACCGTTAGATAGATCTGAAGACATTCCTTGTATCGAAGAAAAGGCGACGTACAACTGCTGCTTGCACCACGGGCTCACGACTACAGGAATCGAATACAAACAGGACTGTGTACAACCCAGATACCCCTTCTTAATTCTCATCCTGTAAATATCCCATACAAGCCTCCACCTCGCGCAAGGCTCATGCAAGGAATCAGTGGTTATGTTTCCTAGTGTTAATAAATCACGTTATCATGTAATAAACAGCTCAGTTTTCCGGTAAAATCCGCATCACGAACGGGTTAATATCAGACGTTTCGCTTCTTCTACTGGTAGCATCATCAGGAGTGTGGTGCTTCGTTATGACAGCTTTTTGGAGGACAGCGTATTTATACTAGCTTTCTAGAATGTAGATTATACCTAGATTCCCCAGGGGTTCCTTAAGTCGGGTTAATCCTTTGTCGGGATGTCGCAATCGGGCAGATGTTGCTTTTATCCAGATGTGGTGCGGAACTTCAAACGTGTCAGAAGTCGAGAAGTGACCGCGAAATGTAGGCTTAGTAGTACTAATTTACTTAGTAACCCACTCACCTATATATCCATCCACCTATGAGTGGATAAATAAATAAATTTGGTGTCATATGGCAATAATTTAATAGGTTACCTTCCCTATATAAGTAATTTACGGTGGGTAACCAATTAAATGTGATCCGGCAAGTGATCAAATAAAAATTCCTAAATATAGTTGCCTTAAAATCCACTGTAAAACTGTAAATTTTGAAATGTGTAAACACAGTTTGAAGTCTACTGAATGTCTGCCAATTACATGCAAATATTTTTGCTCCATTTTAATTTCACACATGAAGAATCAGAGAGAAAGTGTTTTGAAGGCGTAAACATCGATTTTGATGGATTTACACGTTTAAGGTTCTCTGACTGAAAAATAGTTGTTTTTATAGAATGTGTGTATTACGTCTCTTGTCGTTCTAAACTGGATTTCTTTACTTGCAGCAGTAAAACAGGGTAGTAAGGAGGCACCGTGCAGTATAGAAATATTTACTAGTTTATCTCTATTTATGAATTAAAGCAGTAAAAATTTTATAACTCAATCTTTCAATGAAACAGAGCCTCTAACACATGCCACATATTAGCACAGTATATAGTTTTGCGCCTTTTACTTCAGATGTGTAAAACACACAGACGTGGGTGCAGAGGCAGTAAACAAGTAAATTCCGATTTTAGTTTTCGTAATGTAAAAACCTATAGACAAAAATTTGTATTACAGTTTGAAAAAATAATGTCTAAGATGCTTTTAAATTGCCTTCAAATGAACGTAATTTCCAGTCACTAACACTATTATGTTTGCAGGGGCGTGGGGTACAACTGTGAAGGAATGGACTCCCTATTTAAAGTCAACTGCGATTACTGGCTCATTTTCTCCTGCATCTCAATGGTAGTCATGTTTTTGGGTATCAACAAAATCCATAATGTAAGCCATTAATATAAATTATTTTAGTAAGTAATTCTTAATATATGATTTTTAAATTAATATTATTATTATTCCAGATAAATTATCTTAAAATACATTAACCTGCAATATAATAATTCATATCAGTTATCCGAATTTATGTACATATTATATTTTTATATATATTTCAGAATGCTATTTTATCTTCGCTACGGAGTGCTATTTTAATTTGATAAGTTTATAAACTATCATCAAGAAACATTTAAATTATTTTACTCGAGAACATATAGATTCTATCCCTCCCACTTATACTCCTTCCTCTTTGATAAGATAATGTGCAAATATCCCAAATTTACCCCCTCTTAAATGTAAATATGATTAAACTGTACGTAACAATAATTACGGTGCTGTTGAAGAGCTTTTCAACGATATGCATCATGAAGGGTATTCATTACTTTGACCCCGTATTCATTACTTGTACCCCATACCCCAGTGTACTAAAATTGAAATTTAGAAAATTCATGTAGACACTGATTTTTCCCTTGCTTTGAAGGTCAATTGTGCAAATTTTCATCGAGATCGGACTAAAACTGTAGATTTGTACAAAGAACATACACACATACGTTGACTATAATATATATATGGCCGCCATCTTGAATCAAAATGCCCGATTGATAAACCATTTATCAAAAGTTACTAATTTCATAAAAGGAAGCTAACTTCTACATTTCAAGGTTCTAGTGAATTTTGTCTTGTCGAATGTTTTAAATAAATCCGCCATCTTGAATCATGATGGCGGATTTTAAAAATATTTCTCAGCGAGCACCTAGAAGGTAAGAGGAACACACCTACAAAGTTTCATGGTCATAGGTCCAGTGGTTTCAGAGATATCGTGATGTGTCAGTGATTGAGCCAGTCAGTAAGTGAGTAGTATTTGGATTTTATATATATATATATATATATATATATATATATATATATATATATATATATATATATATATAATTATCACCGTAGTGTGACACGTCAGCCCGGCGGCGGGATAGATGGGCGGGCGTGCGTGTCACTTTGCCAGAAATATAGGGATAGGAGGTAAGAAAAATAATAAACCAAATTCAAGATTTAGGTTGTTTCTTTTATAGAGTATCTCTCTCTTAATTTCTTTTTATACAGATTCTTTATACAGTTTCTTTTATATAGTTTTTTAAAGTTTTTGGTAGGGGCCTGAGGGGCCCAGGTCCGTGCGTCGGCTAAAAGCCTGGTTCCCAATGAAAAGACTGCACTCACCGTTGATGATAATCCATTTTTTATTGTCCTACAGTAGATCTCGCTCTAATCTCTTCTCGTTTTCTAGACACCTTCACAGCGGCAAACAGCCCATACATTAACTTCCTACTGTTCACTCGGCACACAGCCCATACATTAACTTCCACTGTTCACTCGGCACACAACCCATACATTAACTTCTCACTGTTCTCTCGGCACACAGCCCATACATTAACTTACCACTGTTCACTAGGCACACAGCCCATGCATTAACTTACCACTGTTCACTCGGCACACAGCCCATACATTAACTTCTCACTGTTCTCTCGGCACACAGCCCATACATTAACTTCTCACTGTTCACTCGGCACACAACCCATACATTAACTTACCACTGTTCACTCGGCACACAGCTACTTACTTCGAGCACTCCTACTATAACTGAATGAATGAGCCCCTGGGCTAGGCTGGTCGGTCCATATAGGTGCATCGCCGGGATCGGTCCTGGACCGGTACACCACCGGTTCTGGTCCGGTCCTCCACCGGGTACGCTTCTTCCGGGTCCGGTCCACGCTGGCGGTCCGACCAAATGGGGCGACGGAAATTTCTCGTGGAACCAGGGGCGGCCCGGGGCTATTCGGCCCCCTGGTTACAGTAGATATATGTTGAAAAGAAGACTACTACACTCAACTCAGGGGTTCTGTCTGGTAATTAATAAAAACTCCAAAATTTTCAAATAGCCGACGTTTCGGCATAAATTATAATGGTGCCATCTTCAGGGCAAACTAAAACAAAAACAAAAGTAAGAGGAATGAGGAAAAAAGTGCGGCAAAGAGTGAAAAAACATAGGATAAAACTAAGCGTAAAAATGAAAGAAGATAAAATAAGGAAAAGAACCCAAACAAGATAACTTACGTGAAAGAAGACAGGAAAATTAATACATAGAAGCTATTGAGAGGTAATGAGAAATAGTAATACAAAAGGCTAGAAAAGAAATAATTAAATAATTAAAAGACAAGTGTAACAGAAAAAGTAACTTAAGTCGTAAGTTGACAGTTGATAGAGCCCCTGTGCCTCAGCCCTCAGGGCCAACATTTTACGTATGATAGTTTCTAATGCATACACAAGTTTTACGAGGTTGGACTTTTTCAAATTCAAAATTATTTTTTTTTCGGCCCACCCTAGTGTATATCCACCTTTATAGCAAGGGGACTCTACTCGCTTCGCACCTTGTGGCTTCATTACTTTATTAAGATGCTATGCTTCCTCCATTCAGTCTCCATAACAGGCCATTATCAAACTTAATCATTGTTCTTATAGAACATCCAAAAGTAGTTTTGATTTAATAAACTCACAATAAAAGATGCCCCCCTTAGACCTATAATCTACTTTATCAATAATCCCTCCTACAGTCTAGCTATTTCCTGAATAATATCCTTACTAACATCACGGACAACGAATTTAACATCAGTAATACCCTGGCGACGTGAGAAATTCTAATTAGCACGCACATAACTCCAGATGAAATATTAATGTCCCTCAATGTTTCCTCGCTTTTTACCAACGTTCCGATAGATCTAGCTATAGACATCATTCGATAACGCTGGGTAGAAATAAAAACACAGGGCTCGTTGATATCAGGTCCACCCTAATATACACATACCGTCAAATTGGGGTATCTTGCATGCCAAAAGAGGGTATTTGCCAGTGACTGACATACTAAGGATTTTTATAATAATTATTATTCGTGGAAATGTCCAAATTGTTTATAATAATGAGAGCACGGAACTTGTTTGTCTGTTAGATATTATTTCCAAACTGTTTTGTTTGTTTTCAGATGTTGGTTTTCGTGGAGACGTTTTACACTATGAACATTTACATGATTAACATGTTGTCAGTGTTACACCTGGAAGTTGTAATTAGTGGTCTCTTCCACTACTACTGGGAGTTCACATCAAAAGAAGCCCTCCTAAATGTTTAGTAACCACTGTGTATTTAATCATTATAGTAAATAAATAATAAAACTAAACAATGACAGCTAATTAAAGTTTATGAAACCATGATATGGCTCGCTCGTTGAACCATTTATATCATAGATAGGTAAATAGATAGATTCATTTATTGAAGCGAGCTTCTTACATTCAACGAAATATGCATCTTGTCTGTCTGTCTGTCTGTCTGTCTGTCTGTCTGTCTGTCTGTGTGTAACGTTTACGTGTCCGACGATAACTTGAGTAAAAGAAGACCGATTCAGTTGAAATTCGGTATACATCTTCCTTTTACTAATGCTCAGGCTAAGTTCGTTGTACAGCGTGATCCGTCCAAGAGTTCGCGCGCAATGCTCGCGTAAACGTGAGCTTCAAATTTAAAATTGGAATTTCAGGACGGGAAAAAATTCTATCATCACCTACTCGATGAGAGGAACATTTTTTTCAAATAACATTTTTTAGTAAAACCAACAACGACACTGCTATGATTTAATAAAGATCGCTAAAACTATTAAAGCGGACCTAAACGTTTAAAATAGAGAAAACAACCTTTTTACCGATATCTTACGTTCTAACGTAACGATTTTAATAAAACTTCATGTACATCGTCTAAAGTACAATTGAAACAAGTATGTACAATTTCAACTTGATACAAGCAGTAGTATTTGAGTAATGAAGTGATACATTTATAATAATTGTTTAAAAGCTACGACGGGTGGTTAAGATTCTTAGAGTCGTGCATATTGTGTGTAGGTTTATTGAGGAAGTAAAGCTTTGTACCGAGTACCCCCACTCTACCCCACACTGCCCTCTTCCACTTATCTTCAACTATGACATTCATCATGATTAACAAATTTTAATATTCAGTATTTTATTGCAATACGCTCGCTTCAATGATAGAGCCACGCGATGCCTAGTTACCCATAATATATACATTATACCCGTTACATTATTTTACCTGTTGGTAAATAGGCCTAGGCCGTGGAAAACCCTTTGGGGTTTATTATTACAAACATTGTTTAAACATAGTTATTTACCATTTAAAGAGACTTGTGCCTGTAGGCGCTCACTTAATATATTTTAACATAGTTACTTTTTTATTATTGTTATATTTTTTTATTTTGTTATATTTATTATGTTTTATTACAGTATTTATCTTTCATCTGATTTCCTTTATTGATGTTAGCATTATTTATTATTGCTATTTAGTTATTTATTCATCTATTATTATTCAGGTGGGAGGTACACTTGTGAGTAGACGTATGCCATCCTCTTCCACTCCCTACGCTCCTAAGCTACTCTCATCCACGTTGACTATCCACAGGCTACCCTAAATTCATGGTCACATCTTGTAGGAGGTCTGCCTCGTCTTCTGGTGTGATCCATTGGCCACCATTCCAATAGTGCTTTGGTCCACCTGCCGTTCTTGACTCTTGCGATGTGGCAAGCCCATTTCCATTTTCTAACAGTTACCAACTTCATTACATCCTCCATTCCAGATCTCTCTTTTAAACACGTTTTTGGTTTTTCTCTCTATAGTCCAGGAGATAGCGTGCAAAAAAATGTCTGACTAACATCAAGCTAGAATTTTGTATACAAGTCAATCTTTTAGTGCCTTTTAAGAATATGTGGTCGGCTAAGTTCGTCTGCGGGACATAGCTCAGCAATAGGCGTTTGAAAAAAACAAACCGGTGGGGAGCGGCCATGTTTCCCCAATTATGGTGGACAATATGATTTTCATGATCCTGAGTACAGAATTAGTTAGTAGACCGAAAATCAAGTTGATGTTAGTTTGTCCCTTGACAGGTGACCACGTTGATTTTTAGTAATATTTGAATAACTAACCTATCAAGTGTGAAAATAACATCGACTTAATTTTTAGTCTACTAACTAATTCTGTACTCAGGATCATGAAAATCACATTGTCCACCATAATTGGTGAGACATGGCCACTCTCCACCGGTTTGTTTTTTTCAAACGCCTATTGCCAAGCTATGTCCCGCAGATGAACTTAGCCACATATTCTTAAAAGGCGCTAAAAGATTGACTTGTATACAAAATTCTAGCTTGATGTTAGTCAGACACTTTTTTGCACGCTATCTCCTGGACTACTAGTCCTGTTACTTTTAACATGCTCCGTTCCATACTCCTTACTGTTCTCCTTATTTTCCCTACGATATCATTGGTGATGGTCCATGCTTCACATCCATATATCAGTACTGGCAGTACAACTGTATTCCACAATGATGATTTTTATGATAGGAAAATTATGAAACCTATATTTATTATAGGCTCTCCATGATAAAGCAATGCTTTTCTGAACTTCTCTCTTCGAGCTGGCATCCTTAGTGACAGTTCTCCCGAAATGAATTCTTCGATATATTCTATTCCTTGTTCTCTCACTATTAGCTGATAATTTAAATTTTCATCATTTTAGTTTTATTTAAGTTGATTTTCAGTCCGGCTTTTCCTGATTCCCTATCTAGTTCTGTTAGCCTTTCCACTAATTCTAACCAGCTAGATATCAAGGCGATATCGTCAGCAAATTTTATTGCATTTAGTTTTTTGCCATTAATATGCATCCCCCCAGTACTCTTATCCCAGTTAAGTTTTTGGAAAATTTTAGCTAGGAACTTTATAATTTTTATGCTGACATAAAGCCCTCTTGTATCAAACCACACTTCATTTTGTCCCTTCAAATTTGTCTTGTATTTCAGCATTTTTGTAAATGAATTCAAATTGGCTGAATAAGTTCTCTTCTATTCTCCTGTCTTTCAAACTTTCTAGGATATAGTTGGTAGATGCTGAATCAAAAGCCTTCTCAAAGTCGATAAATAATATATACAGAGGAAAGCCGTTCTGGTTTGCCTTATATATTAATTCAGTTATGACGAGGATACCATACGAGGTTGAGAAGCTTCTAAAGCCTACTTGTTCCACAGGAAGGTCAAAATCTAATTTATTATTTATTCTTTTACTAATAGAACAAAAAAAAAAAAAAAAATACGTCATGAATGATATAAATCAATAACAGGTTTGTTGGTTTATTTCATTCCTAATAAACTCCCCCATTTGGTGGATTTTTTACCAGATCCAATTCCTTCAGCCAATTTTACTATCTTCGTCCTTACTTCTTTAGTAATTCTATTTTAAGTAATGAAACATTGATGCACTTCTCTAGGAGCAAGCTAGACTTTATATAAAAGACAACGTTTACTTATTATGTTCTGATTTTTTATCCCCGCCCATATGTACCACATTGCCTTAAATTTGCCCAGTTTTGTATCCAGGGGCTTGATTTTTTTTTGTGAAAAATAAAATCTCTTTATTTTTTTAACATTTTTAAAGCCTTCTAACTGTCCTTTTTATGATTCAATAAGTATTATGAGAGTTTTGATTTTTGGAACGAAGTTCCTTATGGCACGTTCTGGAGCCCGGGAGTGAATCCGAAAAAAACGACCAAAATCACTGTCACAAAATCACCGTCACGAAATCTACCGATGACGATAACTTGAGTAAAAGATCACCGAGTTAGTTGAAATTTGGTACACATGTTCATTTTACCAATGCCCAGGCTGAGTTCATTGGAAATCGTTATCCACCCAAGCGTTCACGCGCAACGCTCGCGTAAACTTAAACTTCAAAAAGACGGGAAAATATGTTGTTAAGGAAGCCTGTTCCTTGACTTGTTTTGTTTATTTTTGTTATATGTCAAAATAACAATGTCACTTGGTTTTGTAAATATAGAAAATATAATCACGGTCTTGTTAAAAGTAAAATTGATCTGTGCTGACGCTTATTTCAATATATTAGGTATATTATTATAATAATGCGTACTTAATGCATGAAAAAATTCTAACTTCATCTATTTAATGAGACAAACAGCTTTTTTAAATATTTTTTTTTTAGTAAAAGGAACACCGACACTGTTATAAAGTGAAAGATCGCTAAATTTATTAAAGTGGACCCAAACGTTTAAAATAAAGAAAACAATGTTTTTACCGATATCTTCCGTTCTAACGTATAACGATTTTAATAAAACTTCTTACACATTGTCTAAAGTTCAATTGAAAAAGGCATGTAAAATTTCAACCGGATACAAGCAGAAGCTTTAGAGTAGGGAAGAGATATATTTTATAATATTTTAAATTAATAGGCTGGGTAGGTAGAAAACAGTCCTATTTTAATCCATCATCCTTTAACAAACATACTCTTTAACTATAAACGTTTTTCTTAACTTCAATATATATTTATAGTAAGACGCTTGCTTTAATGATACAAATAATGATTTTCTTTTCATTTTGCCTTAACTCTGCTTGGTACAAACAGTTCGTTATTTTAATTTTGTCTCTTTTCTAACTCCACCATGTATAAGTAGTTAGCAATGTATACGTACTTAGCAGTGTGATTTTTTAATTTATATTTAATGAAAAATGTAAGGAACTTCGTTCCTACCGGTGTCCCCTGACACCACACGTATTTTTTTTTTTACTTTTTCAATACTATCACAAAAAGCAATGCCCCGATTTTTTAAAGTAATTTATGTATTCGTATGTTGCAGACAGTGTTCGATTTGATAGTAATGGAAGTGGATCACCTTTCGATGAGTATACCGTTCCTACTAATGATGGGCAGGTTAATAGATGACAGCGTGCCCATAGATCAGCTGGCTGTCAAACTAACTACTAAAAAGTTATTACAGCTGTTTTGGCAAGCTAACGAGTATATAGGAGTCATCAGTGTGGTCGCAACTCACTACAAAGTCGACTACACCTGTCTACAAAACGCTAGATGTAATTTCCTACCTCATAACTAACATTTGAATAGAGGAATTTGGAAACGAACAACTTCTGTTAGTAGTCCAGTCACCGCGAAGGAATAATTGTGGATATATATTTAATAGTATTTATATTTGCCACAGTTGATTATTGATACTGGAAAATAAACATAATAAGTTTTAAAGGAAGCTACCATATTGGTAAATGGATTTTATTATTCGGTTTTCCGCAATTATCTCGATGCCAATTCTTGATGACTAATGGTTTTCGAAATATATTCAGTAAAATACAGGGTGGGCGTATTCTTTTTAACACTTATAGCTAAATGTTTTGTAGTAGATAAAGACATGGGGTTTGCGGTGTCTGAAAACTATCACTTTAAAAACCATTGGGTGAAAGCCATGAAATAACGGTTTTAAATAGGATCTTAAAAAAAGTCGTTGTACGGGTAGTAATCTTCATACGGTGAAGGGGGGGGGGGGGTTCTTTGTAGGTAAGTGGGAGGAGTCCCTCAGAGTTATAACAAACATTGAAGATGTGTTAAGCACAATGTTGCCGGAAATCTGGGAAATTCTCTTGTAAGTATTGAATTGTTTGCAAGGAGCGATGGGACCGGGGTAACATCTTGCATATACGTTTAATTTAGCATTTGATCTTTAATTCTAGGCAATATTATGCTTAACCCATCTTCAATTTTTGTTATAACACTGAGGGACTCCTCCCACTTACCTACAAAGACCCCCCCCCTCCACCATATAGTAATTTATTCTATCTAATCTATAATACCAGACAAGATCACTACCCGGACAAAAACTTTTTTTGAGACCCTATTTCAAACCATCATTGCGTGGCTTTCACCCAATCGTTTTTAAAGTTATATATACGAAATTTAAAGTAACAGAATGTGGTTTTCAGACCCCGCAAACCCCATATCTCTATCTACTGCAGAAGCTAAGCTATAAGAGTTAAAAAAGTGCGGTTTTTTTGGCCCACCCTGTACAATGGTTTTCTCCATGGACCTTTACCTACCTTGCATGGACAGTTTTTGCTCAATAAATATGCAACTTACAAAATATTGTATTGGGCATAGATTATAGCTGATACGTTTTTCTGTCCCTTCTAAAATATAAATTATTCAAACATTTTTCAATACAAAGTTTATGGGAAATATAAATAAGGTTATTTAAAGGGCTTACAGCCATTAAATTTTCTCTTCAATAGAACTAGTTAATGTAATATAGATAATTTGTAAGGGAATGTTGCAATCTTTCCAATGGTTCTGTGTAATTGTACATGATAACTTTCCAATTTATTTCCAGCTTGTCCAATCAGAATTTCTTTGACTAGAGAACTGACAAAGTTGGTATTAAAAGATTATATAATATTCTTCCTGCACCAAGTTATTATATCATTGTTTTTTGTTTAAAGCCGCTACCGTTATATCGCTGGGAGTTGTTCCGGAGTTCATATCTATATCGATTTCACGAATTCTCAAGTATCCAGCCATGTTTTCATATTTCTTTTCACTCTTCCTCAAGAAATTCGCTTCAATGGTAACAAAATATTTGATATTATTAAAACTTCAAATCTCACACTACACGAGATTCTGTAATACTTAATACTCAGCTCATGCAACAGGTAGTTAGATTGAAGGAAACAGAGATGGATAAAAAGTTCTGGAACTGTTCATTTGAACTCGTTTCTTCGAATAAATTAATTAACTGCAGTTCCAAATAAATTGTCTGTCGTTCACTTAGAACTGGAACTATTCCAACTAATTACATTCCATGTTCAGAGGAAGAGTTCAATTGAAAGTTCGAAAATTACTGTCTATGTCTGACTGACACCGGAACTAGAAGTTCAAATAGTCATTACGGTTCCTTCTTATATAGAAATGGTTTTAACAGTTCACTCCTCTAATCTGTGTTTCATGTTATGCTCTTTGTCTTTAATATCACCAGGACAGTGAGCCCATCAGCACCTCAGCAAAAGCCTACTTTACAAATTTGGTAGAGTAAAGGGTCGAGTGTACTAGCTTACTTTGTAGCACAGGGATGGGGGGTAGATTAGCGTGCTGTTTTTGGTAAAGTGACTCCAAAGTCGTTCACACCTGTTGGGATAGTAGCCTAGGTAGAGTGAGGTACGTCCCAGCTACACAAGAAGATTGGAAGAGCATCACTACAAGTTATCCATAATTCCATAATTCAAGAATTATGGAATTTTCCGCTATGTTGTGGTGCTATCAATGGAAAACCTATTTTGATAAATGCCCCTCATAACTGTGGTAGAGAATATTTCAACTGCAAGGGCTCTAACAGTTTAGTTCTGATGGCTGTAGTTGATCATAGTTAGTTTTACTTTTAAAAATTTGTGATGAAAAGAGTTAAACGATATGTGTGATTTACAGAGCGAAGGGGGACGCGGACGTGTGGTGGGGGTATACTAGCCAGACCGCGGTCGAGCTACTCTACCACCGCACTATCTTATTTACTCGACCAACTTTTATCCACTATCCTCTACCGTTTACTATCTGTATCGTTCACATTAGGCTAGTAGAGAGCTGCTCGACCTAGTTACTCGACCGTTTACTCTACCAATTTTTTCAAGGTTAAGAAATGGTTGAGTGGAATTTAATTTAAAAACCTACGAAAACTCGTAAAATAATACATGGAAAACACTGGGCGAAGTAATTATAAAATCTTATATGAGAAAGTTTTTCTGAGATGTCTCGGAATGACCTTTTAAATCTGTCTGTTTTAAATTGATTTTTTTTGTCATGAATAAAAGTATCAAATAAGCATTAATTAATCTGGGGCTATCTGGGGGCTATTTTTGACAAACTATCCTAATCTCTTAAAAATGAGATAAGTAATTTTGAAGATATAGGTGAAAATAAATGTATGTTTGCACGTATGCGCAAAAAAATAATAAACGCAGAAGGTTGAAACTTACATAAGACCAACAATAGGCTAATTATGATCTACCATCAAACTTATATTAACATTTATTTTTTTGCAATTTTCCTTTCGTTCAGTTACCAGCACTGAGTTATTTTATCTTTTTTCAATTTGTTTATTCTAACTGTTTAATGTTTAAGGTGTTGTTTGGTAACCTGTTATCTTATCACCTGTATTTCTGGGAGAGAAAGACGACTAACTCTGCGAATGAAAACGAGCAGGCCAAAGTGAAAGTATCAAATATAAAAGGAAAGTTTTTCCTCGCCGTAGTCAAAGTCGTTGTTTACATTCTGCTCCACTTCTGTCACAGGATCTTCAACCTAAATGTAAACTTTAACTTAATTTTTCCGTTGAACCACTTAATAAATAAATTGTTGTGCGTGAAGTCTCACGAAAAATGGGTTTCGTTGGTATTGCGAAAATAAGAAACCACTGTTGTTTAGATGTATGCCAGGTTTAAACAAATATAAGGACTTAGGCCTCTTTCACACGAGGCAACTTAGTTGATTCAACTTCTCTTCCCAATGGGAGGTCAGTACGATGTTAGGACCCGAGGAAGCAGGAGTACTCGCTCTTCTGCAAAAATTGTGCGTGAAGTCTCACGTAAAAAGGATTTCGTTGGTATTTAGAAAATAAAAAACCACTGTTGTTTAGATGTATGCCAGATTTAAACAAATATAAGGACTTAGGCCTCTTTCCCACGAGGCAACTTAGTTGATTCAACTTCTCTTCCCAATGGGAGGTCAGTACGATGTTAGGACCCGAGGAAGCAGGAGTACTTGCTCTTCTGCAAAAATTGTGCGTGAAGTCTCACGTACAAAGGGTTTTGTTGGTATTATGAATAGAAAATTAGTTAGTATAAGGAGAAAGGAGGGGGGGCACACAAAATGTTGATTTTTTTTTTTTACAAAATAGCATGAAAAATTAACTAATTTCCACAAGTGTTATACATATATGTTTGTAATCTACTCTTTATTACCTTTCATTTGGTACCCCACTCAAAATTTAAAAAAAAAATCGCGTGACATGAATTATCCGCCATTTTGAATTTGAACGGCTGATAATTTTAAATTCGCTTTATCTTTCCTGTGTTGCTCAAAACGAACTTTAATACTGGAAAGTTCCAAGTATTTATCTCTTTTAATTCAAGTAATTGGAATCTTATAAGAGTGACAGACAGACAGAGGAATGAAACTATAAGGGTTTTTTTTTTGGGGGGGGGGGGGGGGGGGGGTTTACCAGCGAAACCCTAAAAAGAAGGAAATCTAGTCCAAGAATGTGGGTTCATCCCTTGTTAGAAAAACGGGGAACGGGCGCTTTCTCACAATTATATCCGAAACTACTAAACCACGAGGATAAATTTTCAATTTAATTGGAAGAGAAAGTAGTATCTATATGGAAGAACTGTGCCAGTTGACTCAACTAAGTTGACTCGTGTGAAGGGTCTAATGCCTTGTAGTGTCTTTTTAGTTGAATCAACTAGTGCGGATGAGAACGCGAGCGGCACATGTGCCTGGCCTCCTAGTTGCCTGGGCTGACGAGTTGACTCGTGTGAAGGGGTTCGGGCCATTCCTTAACACTTGCTACCCGGCTACACTCCTTTTCAACCGCCAGTCAACTAGTTGAATCAACTAAGTTGCCTCGTGGGAAAGAGGCCTTAATGTCATAATATATAATAGCAAAAAAAAAACGGGAAAAAGCTGTTGTACAGTAGATCACAGAAGAATATCTAAACATCCAACGGAACGATATATAATAAAAAACTTAAAAAAGTGTATAAATAAGGGCTGAATAACTAACACTTAAAACTAAACTGAAAATGTTAATGTTTTTGACAGAATCTTGAGGAAAATTAAATAATTTCCTCTAATGCTATATATTTTAGTAATCAACTGATTAATACCTTTCATTTAATATCCACACAAAAATTTAAAAAAATAAAATTGCATAACATGAATGGTCCACCATTTTTATTTCAATGGCTGATAATTTTGAGTTCGCTATATTTTTTACGTGTGCGCGTGAAAATGATTTTTAATACAGAAAAATTTTATTTGTTTCTTCTTTCTATCTAGTGATAAATTATACTTGATCCATGGATATTCCTAAATATCTATTGATGGGTAATCCTAAATATCTATTGATGGGTAATCCTAAATATCTATCCATGGATATTCCTAGATATATATTGTTGGGTAACCCTAAATATCTATCCATGGATATTCTCGCTTTACAAAATAATTTTAATGTTTCATAACGATAGTTTATAAACTTATCAAGGTTAAATTACTATAATAATCAGCAAAAAAAGTTTTTGGTGGTGTTTGGGGTAGGTAATCTAGCATCATAACGAGATCTTATCCCTCTGGTATTCGAACCAAATGTGCTCTGTTATTGGAGTTGTTTGAGACAAGTGCATGTACGTGATCCTCTAAAAGATCGAATATCTTGCCTGGTAATAAGACTAAATATGTATTATGTCCCAGCTCTTAAACTGATTAGTGATTTGCAATTATTTATTGTTTCAGTATACTATGGTGCCAGGACTACAAGTTGCTGCAAAAATAATCCTAGTTATTCAACTCTGCCTCATTTCTATCTTTCTTCTCGCTATCTACTCAGGAAACAGTTTCAAATATGACGTGGAGGCTGTAACTCAGAGGAAACTTTGGCCTGAGTATTTAACTCAACTCAAACTCCAGCCCTTCATCAGTATTGTAAGCTGCACTCCTTCATTTCATATAATTAAGCATCACAAGACTCATCAGAATTGAATATTGAGATTGAACTTAAGATATTGCTAAAGAAGTAGTGAGTAACTTATCCAGTTTAGTAATGATCATCAAGATTCAAGTACCGCTACTTAGTCCTTGGGATATCCATAGAACCAGTCACTTTATCTTTTAGTATATCCCATGGATGGTAGAAAAGTTAACCTGTGGTCTCCTGAAGATTGACCTGATATCAGGCATTCTGACACCCAAGAGACTTCCACATAATATCCCTAAAGCCATGTACACTGTACTAGAGGTGGTTAATAACCGTTATTTGACGGTAACGGGTTACGACGTTCCCGTTCTCGAATGGTAACAGTTTTTTTAATAGGTTATTAGGGTAATAGGTTCTCAATCCGTCTTGATGAGCAAAAAAAAAAAAAAAAAAAAAAAAAAAAAATTAAATAAAAAAATAGAATTTAAAGTTGTTAATTAATTAAATACTTATTTGTTTTGTATTATTATTATTAAGAACTACTACACAGATAGAATTTCTACTATTTTTATAGTAAAGATATTTTCTAGATTGAAGATTCTAAATACATTGGCGCTTATCTGTAATACTAATATTAATATTTTGAAATCCGTTGAGTAGGATCGCTGTAAAGATCTATCTATATTTAAAATTCTCGGGCCTTAACAAGGATTTAACAAGAAAAATAAACCAAAAAAGGTGTCCTTACTGAGGCCGATAAAAGCGTGTAACAAGCATGAGTCTAAAATAGTTGCGGCGATGAAGTCCTATAGAGACGTGAAATATAATTATAATAAAAGTTGTTTGAGGAAAATCGGTTCAGTAGAACCGGAGATAAAACGTATGTTAGTTACTTATGAAAAAAAGGGGGGGGGGCCTAAGCGTAAGCCTGGATCTGAGGGTGAGAGGGTGTGAGCTGAGGTGTTACCTTAGAAGTCTGCCGCACGTCAGAGCAAAACTACTAAAGGCAGAGGAAGGGATGACGGCTCCTAGTAAGGTCCCAAGTCCCAACCGAGTTCCGAGTTCCTCTACTCTACTAACATAAGCTTGCAAATCTTTGCCGTTTTTGTTTTGTAATAAAATTATTTAAATGGAAATAACGTAACTTAACAGTAGAGGGAATGGTAACGAAATGAAGAACAGAACTGAATTGATAATGTAACGTAATGAAGAGTTATAGTTAATATAATAACGTTATTATAGTTATAATAAATATAACGCTTCATTAACACCTAATACCTCAGGAGTTATAGATATCGTTCTTCCATTAAAGTTATAAAATAACGCTTCATAGAAAACTAATACCTCAGGAGTTATTGATACCATTTGGTTAAAGTTATGTTATAACTTATAACATAACGCTTCGTGGAAACCTAATATCTCAGTTGTTATCGATGCCGTGCCGCCACCGCCCGGCGGATTACTTATGAACTAAACTACTAGAGCTGGAACTACTATAGTACCAATTACCGCCGCCAGTCTGAATATTTATGAATTAGACTTGAGTTACTCGATAACAGGTATTTTTCAATATTAGGTTATCTGAGTAACGACTACCTTACCATAACAGGTTATTTTTAACTGTTACGTTATTTAAATCAGTAGTCTTATTTGTGAAGTTTTGTTTGTTTGTAAATAAATTGTTGTTACGCTTCAGATTTACGCTGTGGTTCGTCTGAATCAGTACTACGCATCTCTCGATATAGCAACAGAGGATTTATCGATTCGACAAGCCGAGGAAGTTAAATCAAACCCTATCCATCTACTATATCCAATATTCTACATCATCCCTGCCTTCCTCATCAGTGCCGTTTACATTATCTACAACTTCGTATTCAAGGTATTGTAACACAATATTTAATAACTATTTATTGGAATATTAAATAAAGCGAGGAGCCCAGGAAGGCATTTAAAATCTCTTGGATCCAAGGGTGGAAACATTAAGTAAATGAAACAAAAAAAAAAATAAGGAGTTAAAAATAATAAAATCTTAGAACAAGAATGTAAAACCTTTGTCCACAATTGGATCTTGCAAGAAAATATGAAGAACTGGAACGAACGAAAGTGCCCGGCCTTCAACCATCAAGACAATTTATTTTAGTCGTCTTATTACCAGCAAAAGACTGATTTTTAGTTTTACATTTCAAATTCAACCCTTTACATATCATCAAATTCAACCCGTTACATATAATTAAATTTAACCCTTTAAATATCAAATTCAACCCTTTACATATCATCAAATTTAACCCTTTAAATATCATCAAATTCAACCCTTTACATATCATCAAATTCAACCCTTTTAATATCATCAAATTCAACCCTTTTAATATCATCAAATTTAACCCTTTACATAATATCATCAAATTCAACCCTCTACATATCACCAAATTCAACCCTTTACATATCATCAAATTCAACCCTCTACATATCATCAAATTCAACCCTTTAAATATCATCAAATTCAACACTCTACATATCATAAAATTCAACCCTCTACATATCATAAAATTCAACCCTTTACATATCATCAAATTCAACCCTCTTCATATCATCAAATTCAACCTTTTAAACTTTAAACATCTTGCCTTCCATAATAATATGTATTCCATCTTGCCTTGCTTCCTTATTTCTACTTCTGCATCTGTAGTTTTTCGAAAATCTACTTCTGCATTCTGTAAGTCCCTTTCGGTAGTCTAACTTAAACAAAGCTCACTAATAGTTAACTTTCAAGTCCTAAACCTATTTTTATTCAGTCCACCTTTTACCTATCTTGACTTTATCAAATAAAGAGAAAGTATTGTGTTGGCGCGAAAATTCGATTATGAGATTTTGATAGATTTCCACGTTTTGTCCAAAAAAGGAGTTTTTTTTTTTTTTTTTAAAAAATGTCTGTCTGTGTGCAGATGCGTGGACCCTAAACTACTGGGCTGATTTTGACAAAATTTTGGCATACATATTCTGAAAAATCATACCCCATAATTATGTACTACTACTACTACTACCCCCTAAAAAATCTGAAAAAAAGTATTTCTCGAAAACGGTTTCATCGATTTTGATTAAAAAATTCTAAAATGTAGTCAATTCAAATGCGAATCTAGATCCTGATAAAGTAGCTTTAAAAGCAGTCGAAACGAGGCCGCGTTCAACGAAAACACGAAAACTGTTTTTCATTATTAGTTTAAAAGTTTTTTTTTTTTTTTTTTTTTTTTTTTTCTTTTAAAGGCTGTTCTATTTATTTTGAAACGGAATCGAAATATATATTAATTAAAAATATGTTTAGAATGGCAAAAGATGAGGAATTATTAAATTTAAATCGATTTCCTGAAATATTAATATAATTAATATTTTTACCTTATGGAATAATTAATATTCGTTATTTTCCAAAAATTACCAATACGTAAGCTATCACCGTCAAATAGTGTTAAGCAAAAGGAAAGAATTATACAAGTAATTTCGAATATTACCATTTAGACTGTTCAAAATGCCTGCAGAGAATATAAGTAGCCATGGGGCCCCTTACGCCAGACGATACGTCAGCAGGTCTGGCTGACTACTTATACATTATTATAAATCCAGTCAAAATTGGTGCAAAAATAGGTAACATAATGTTTAATGTTTTCAAAATAAATGTTTTATAATTTGGAACTCTGGCTAGTTGTGAAGCTATTGATTGAGCTTTTTGCAATTCATGAATTTTAAATAATATTTTTCGATGCAGTCAACAGAATCCGTAGTTTTACTTAAAGTTGTCTCTTCGTGTTTTAATCAAATTAAACTCCCTGTGACCAACTTTCTGTACATTAAGAAAATTAACGGTAAAAGAACAAGCATGAGTTTTGAAAATATTTAAATAATACAACGTGGTGCAATGTGTGCAAACACACTGTATGTTAGGAATTAAATATCTTGTATGTCATGAATGTACCCTAGTTCGGTAGGATATGATACAGATTCATATATAATCTTTTAACGTTTAATTTGTTTAGTACAAATGGAGGGTTATTGGCGTTTCTACCGACTGGGGTCCGGTCAATAAAGAAAAATGGAAGCATATCAAACCATTCCGTCCTGGAAGGAACCTCGTGTTCTACGACAAGTTCTACATCAGTCATCACATGTGTTTCGTGGACCATGTCAGGATCAGAGAAGTTTCCATGGAACAGATTGAAAACATCAAACTCTTCGCCAGGAAATGGCCTTGCATCTTTCAAACTCTGAAATACAAGCACCACAAGAAGGAAATTGACGATTTGATTACCGAAGCTTACACTTGGGGAATTTTAGCCAGATTTGAAAACACATGATTCATTTTATATTTGAAAATATATATTGTTCTAACTCGTTTTCATTTCTAAAATGTATACTTCGTCGTGTAAGAACACACACACACATATATACAGTTCAAACAATTTAAACTACGGGAGGCAGAAACAGAGAAAAATATGCACTGGCTCCGGGATTTGAACCACGGGCCTTCACATTTCCGATGCTCTGCTCTACCAACTAAGCCAGATATAAACTTTTCTCTGCGTGAAACGTTTATATATATATATATATATATATATATATATATATATATATATATATATATATATATAAACATATATATATATATATATATATATATATATATATATATATATATATATATATATATATATATATATATATATATATATATATATGTATTATCAGCAATGTAATACCGTGTTTTTGGACACTGCAATAGGCTACACAATTTGTGAGAGACACCAAGGGATTTGCCACGCAAGCGTGACCCATAGGAACTGTTCCAACATCAGACATTGCGTCATTAAGATGTTGGCTCGGCATTACGCCATGTCCTGCATCGTTTCGTCGCGTCCGACTCATCAGGG
This sequence comes from Gerris lacustris, assembly GCA_951217055.1. NCBI lineage: Eukaryota > Metazoa > Arthropoda > Insecta > Hemiptera > Gerridae > Gerris > Gerris lacustris. Next base: position 4,384,113 of record OX578283.1, on the reverse strand, counting down.
GCCCGACGATGCCCACCCAACTCTGGACCTATACTAGATCAAGAAGATCAGATATAGGACTTATCAGAGACGAGCGTGCTCTCATACCGCCATTCTTGCCCTCGTCGGGCCCCTGATGAGTCGGACGTGACGAAACGATGACGCAGTGTCTGATGTTGGAACAGTTCCTATGGGTCCGCTTGCGTGGCACATCCCTTGGTGTCTCTCACAAATTGTGTAGCCTATTGCAGTGTGTAAAAACATGGTATTACATTGCTGATATATATGTAATATGACACATCATATATTGTCATATATGAATATGACTTCTTGTCGAAAAATGAAATGTTTGTTAATTTCACGTATCGTCAAGCCGATTCTAGGACATACTGCCCTGTATATTGCCCTTACCTCTAACAAGAATAGTCCCGTCCAAAAGGTAAGTGACTACCAAAACTTACCTCAACTACCTCAGCGTGAGATGGGTAGGGTTCGGAATCCAGAAACAAATACTATCTATACAATAAATCATAAGATACTATAAGAATAGGAGGTGAAGACAAATAAAATAAAAGATTTTTTAGTTACTTCAAAGGTTCTCCTAACAATTATTATTGTTTTTAAATGAAACTACCAAATACCCTATCAGGGCCACATGGGCTAAGTAAATTCTTTAAACACAAATTGGACTCTTACTTGCTTCCGACGACAAATAAAAAAATACAGAACAAGTAATATTTTAGGTAAGCTGATATTAAACTATAACTATGATTTTAAAGTCAATGAATTTTACCATGATGGAAATAATAAAAAAAAAATAGAAAGAAAATAAAATAATAAAACTGATGGTCAGTACTGATACAACTCCAATTACAAAGAGTAATTAAACCTTCTAACAAATGCCCAAAGAAACAAACTCAAAAGAATAAGTAATTAAATAAACAAGAACAACTTCACTTAAAGGTGGGAGATAACCTCAAAGATTTTATAATAAATAAACGTAAATGGTTACTAAGCCCTAACTATGAGTTAAGCTCAAGCTAGAATACTTAATCACCCAAACATAGGTAAGAAACTAAGTGGCCTCAATAATAACGCCGGACCACATGCTAAAAAAAAAAACAATGAAACCCTATTTAAGTACAATTAAGTCCCTAGCTGATGATAAAAGATAGTCCCTATCTGAATACACATAAGTCCCTAACTGAATATATAAGATAGCCCCCCCCCCCCCCTCCCTCCCCCCTAGGATAGCCCCTAGTAGGATAGATAGTCCCTAGTTGAATATATAAAGATAGCCCCTAACTGATTATTAAATATTTGCTTAACTGAATGTACAAATTCCCTATCTGAATTTAACCTCAAACTGGAGGTTGGGCATTGTCTTACTTGACTTAAGTCCTGTAAATTCCTTAGGTGGAATATAGGGCCGCAACAAGATTCCCTGTCTCGGGCAACCTCCTTAACCTGGTTCCACGTCCTGCCAACCGCTAGCGCCTCTCTTTCTATGGTCCTTTTCCATGTTTCCCTGGGCCTCCCAGGTCTACGAGATACCTGGAGGTTCCAATCTAGGAACCTGTTTAGATAGGCAGTTTACTCCTCTCCTAAGAGTGTGGCCTACCCAACGCCACTTCCTTTATTTCAAGGTTGACAGGTTGCTGCCCGGTTATCCTCCATAGCTCTTGGCTGGATATCTTCTCTGGCTACCATATCCTGAGGATATTCCGAAGTCAACGATTCATGAAGACCTGGAGGTTGGGCATTACCCGCACTTAAATCTACAAATAACCTTCCCAGTGGCTACTTTACACAATAACTCCAGATAAGATTGATTAAGACCTTCCAAGGCGCATCCAAAAGGAACACATAAAATTGACAGGTTTGGGTTTTAACCCTACTTAATACTACAAAAACTTAGTTAACATTTCAGAGGCGAAAGGTCACAATTACATTCCCCTTAAAAGAAATAGGTAAGAATAACTGATACCCTAGAGACTAAAGTGTTGCCAAAAGCAATTACCCTTGTTACAAAAAAAGACATACTAATTAAATTAGGTCTGGTTACACAACTATGATCTGGTAAGGTCATTGGTCAAAATGGAAATGTAGCATTGCGAGAATGTGGAACAGCCAAATTATGCCTCTCGTAACTCGTACGATGGCTCACTCCCAGCTTACCATTCGAGGTGCGGCATCGGTTCCCCTCATTTCTTCGGAATTTTCTTTTAAGACTCACACATAATAAACGAGACTACATTTTACATTAACAAACAAAAACAAAAGGGGTCCACACTCCACAAAATCACCCTGAAAAAAATCATTCTGAATTTACAACCTGTTTCACCGATCCCCTAGCTTATCTGCAGGGGTGCCAACACGGAGTCACTAAATTTACCCCACAAATAAATTAAAAGCCCTTACCTAACGCATCCTAAATCATAAAGAAAATAAAAAAATTACATTTACCAACCATAATATCTACTTATCAGTAGAAGACGCATCAGAACTTGTCTTAGACCAAACCCCGGTTGTATACCAAAAACTGCTTAACATAAACAAAAATATATATGCAATATGGAAGTTAAAATCATCAAATATAATAAAGGATAATTATAGTTATTTATTCTTTTTATACTCTTAAACACCTTTAAAACTATATATAACATGTCATGCTAACTAAAACAATTGTTTAGTTGACCGGCCATATTTGCCACCATCATAAAAATATAAAGTGTTAATTTTTTTTATAGTTATAATAATATATTCTTTGTTTAAATTCATATGTAATTCGTCATGCTGACAAAAACTTTTTGTTTTTGTCTTTCACCATTTTGGCCGCCATCTTGAAAATATTGTAAGTGGAATTTTAATAAAGTTGTCACAAATAATGTAATGCACCTGTGTGCCGAATTTCGTTCAAATCCATAACTTTTCAAAGTAAGTAAGTAAGTCTCTGAAAGGATGAACTCACAATCATTAAAGTTGGCCGTCGGCCATTTGATTCAAGGTGGAGACCTTATCTTATTTGAAACCACACCATTTTTACCCCCCCCCTCACTATAAGTATCACCACTTTTATGACGCTAAAATAAAACCATTGTATTTGGTATGAAAACAATTTTATATCTCGTAGGATTTTAAGAAATTTGATTCATAGGGGAGAAATAGGGGCAAAGTAGAAAAAGAAGGGGAATCACAGTCTGATTTTATAAGGGGGGGGGGGGGGGGGTAAAAATGTTCCTCTGCTCACCCGGAAAAATATTTTTTATAATTTTTTTTTCAGAAAACGGTTACAATTATTAATTTGGGGTTATTGCAAATTAATGTATTCAAAGAAGAGAGGGTGTAGAAATAAGGGAGGTGGGATTGAGGAAAGTCTGTGCCATCTACAAATTTATCAAACATTCTGCAGCAGCGGGCTGCTGCTGCAGTCAAGCTCTGTGGAGACGGGGGGTTTAACTTTATATTGTTCGAGGCCTATATAATTAATATAATAATTTTTTTTTCTATCTGTTGCATCTCAAAAGAACCGCGTTATTCCTCTGTCCAAAAAACTTTAGATGGGTGAAATAACGAAAACCCACACCAAATTAATATACATATAAGAAAATAAAATAAATCATTTTACAACTTCGGCTTCAAGTTATGTTGTGACTTTTATGTGCCTAGGAGATGTATGAGAAATAAAGCATTGTTTGGTGTACCAAGATCCCGAACTCATCGTCACATACTCTCGCCTGTACATACCATGAGTTTATATAACTCTCTAGCCGACCACCTTGACATTTTCCATGTGTCTCTTCCTAACTATAAGACCATTATTTTCAAACATATTTAGATTATATTATTAACACAAGTACTTACATACAAACATTTAAATACTATTAAGCAATAACACATTTTTTTAATTTTAATTTTATTGTATTTTTCTCTTCTTTTTCTTCTTTTTTATTTAAAGTTCTTAGGCTAATGAGACAAAATAAGTTAATGTTAGCACTTTATGTTTTGTACTTCTGAATCAACATTGTTGTTATAAAATGTATGTATTACAATATGCTGTTTTGGGTGAAAGCCTGTTGCATTACTCTTGAAATAAACAATATATATATATATATATATATATATATATATATATATATATATATATATATATATATTATAAATTAATAACTAGTTATAACAATAAAAGTTCTTATAATTAGAATATATTATAACTAGTATTACCAAAAGGGCCCGAACTAAATTGCGTGTTCAGACTGAGGACAGGAGGGTTACAGGATTAGAGGAAGGAATGCCGTAGAAACCGTGGACTATTTTAAGGATAGGAAGGTCAGAGATGAGTAAGAAGACAAAAGAAAAATGTAAGGGAAAGGTAAATGTAGAATGAGCTCTCCAGCCCGGTACTTCGGAATTTATAGGCCCCGGGAGAGAAGAGGGGGCTGCCCTTCTACCTCAATGGAGGGGAGCGGCGCGCGCAAGTCGGGTGCCTCCATGGTGGGGGACAGGGGCCCCCTTCCAACTGCCTAAGGCTTCCTACGTACCAGAAGTGGAGAGACCAACTCTTCCAACCTCGAGTTTATTCAAATACAAAATTTAATAATAAACACAAAAATGCAAAAAGAGTCTCTCCTTTCTCTACAATTAGGGACAAATAGAAGGCGGGCGACAAAAACGCTTCGCACTATAAAATAGTTACTACACCAGTACAATCCGCCAGAGATATTATAAAGATAATTAAGATACTATGTAATTAAAAAATATGAAGGTATCATAATATGAGCCATATAGTTTAAGAAGGGTCATCCCAAACTCACCCGATACAAGAGAAAGTGAACGTTGATATTATTAAACAAATAAATATTATATAGAGTCCTATTTATTCTAAAAAAACAAAAAAAAAACAAAAAAACTATTTAAATTACATAATAAAGTTTAATCGATAATAATACAAGATTACATACATTCTAGGTCAGCCTGCGTTAACCGGTTTTTTGGTTTGAACAAATATTTAGTTCATATATTTGCTCATACCCAGCATATATCTTTAGCTTCAAACAAATAATAACTTATTTATATATATTTTTTTTGTGTCTATACTTTTCTTTCTCTTCTTGCTTAAATGAAGGATGTATTAATAAAACAATCGAAGAAAAGTTACTTTTCATCAAGTCTCCTGTATATTGAAATTTATATAATTTTTTTCTAATGAAAAGGTACAATTTTCTAGAACCACACTAGCGGAAACTAAACTGAATTATTACATTTCAAGAAAAAAGTAGGTTTCTCTTTATATTTTTTATGTTCTATAAAAAAATATATCACAAGTCGAATGTACTCAACGAGACCTTTAAATTGATTCCTCTGTAGTGTCTGATAAATTTGATCTTTTCTAAATGACAGGTGAAGGGAGTTTTCAAATTCAATTTTCCACATTCGTATGTGAAAATAAAAAAATTAGAATAGTACCTAAAACATAATGAAGAATACTTTTTCTTGAAATGTCAATGTTTTTCTTGGAACAGGATACATTTGAAAGGTAAAACTATAAATCTTCATTTAAGAAAAAGCAGGAGATTTTATGAAGAATGACTTTTCATGATTTTTTTGTGATTTCTCATCCAGCTACCAGATTTCTGAGGATTTGGGATTAAAAGAAATTTTTAATGAGTTCATATTCTGCATGCTTAGGATATTTCCGCAGCTATCAGAATGAAACGGTCCTTAAGTTTAAAACTAAGGTGACAAGAGTAATTGACCACGCAATAATAAATGACCGTGCTAAAAACTCCATTAGAAAACTATTTAAGGTAAAAAGATTTGCATCTTACACGATGAATATTTCATTGGAAATTTAAACAATAAATATTTCCAAAAATAAAATCAATGTATCAAGTGTTTTCAAAGCTGGCTAAAATTCCCCAAGTGTAAGCTTCGGTAATCAAATCGTCAATTTCCTTCTTGTGGTGCTTGTATTTCAGAGTTTCAAAGATGCAAGGCCATTTCCTGGCGAAGAGTTTGATGTTTTCAATCTGTTCCATGGAAACTTCTCTGATCCTGACATGTTCCATGAAACATATGTGATGACTGATGTAGAACTTGTCGTAGAACACGAGGTTCTTCCCAGGACGGAACGGTTTGATATGCTTCCATTTTTCTTTATTGACCGGACCCCAGTCGGTTGAAAGATCGATAACTCTCAATTGATGCTAAACAAATGAAATGTTAAATGATTAGATATGAGTCTGCGCTGATTTCACATCTTACCAAACTAGGGTAAGTACAACAGTAGTACTGTAGTACCGCTACTCCACTACTCCCACTACTTCCCGCCCAGTGGCCAATCGGAGGTTACTTTCCGAACGGTCCTCGTACATAAGATGTAGCCCAGGTATTTTAACACAATAAAAAACAAGTAATCATCACATTTTGTAAATCCCACCACGTTTCCAACCATAATATTCTACTTATTATTTCTAAAAGAGTTACTTATGATTATATTTATATAAAAAAAAAAGAAAAGATGATGAGCAGATTCAGAAATGATCAGAGACGAATTCTAGGTAAAATTAGCTAGCCTGGTTGTCTCTTTGACTACAAATAAAGGTTCAAATTCAATCTTTTATCAGCTATTTAGTTCAATTCAGTGTCATTTGTTCCAGCTCTTTATATGGTCTTGCAAGATTCATTTCTGAAAATAGGTTTTACATTCATATCCTAAGATTTCGTGGGTTTGACAAGAATGGATTTAGTCCTTCTTTTGTGGTATGGAATAGTTTTTTGGTTACCTCATCTACATATGGTTTCCATCCTTAGATCCAAGAGATTTTTAATGCATTGCTATTCTCCTACATTAATTAATATTTATCTAAATTATAATTAATAATTGTGTTGCGATACCTTGAACAAGATGTTGAAGATGATGTACCCGGCACTGATGAGGAAGACAGGGATGATGTAGAATATTGGATATAGTTTGTAGAATTGGTTTGATATAACTTTATTGGCATCCTTAGGAGCTATTTTTGATGTAGTTACATTGAAAAATATATAGTACTGGGTTAGACGAATCAGAGCAAATATCTGAAGCATAAAAACAATTTATTTACATAAAAAAAACAGCATCACAAGAAGCACTACTGGACCAAAAAGCTGATTTTTTTAATGTTGAAGATTTGTCGATTTTGTTATTTAATGCACGTTATAAGTTAAAGTTTTTTCGTAGAGTACTTTTTTGTTTGTTAATTTTTTTTTTTTTTTTTAATATATTTTCTAAAACCAAGGTAACAGTACAATACGATAAATATATCCTTGCTAATGTAAATGCTTTGATGTTTTGACTTGAGTTTGAGATTTTGAATTTGATGTGCAACCTTTTACTCATAAATCCAATCTTTTACACATTAATTCAACCTTTAACACATTAATTCAACCTTTTAACATTAAATTAAAAGGGACCTGGGTGGCTTGGAGGCTAGAGCGCTCGCCTTGCGATAAGGCAAGTTAAGCAGCCTCGAGCAAGGACAGAAGATTGATGGGATAACCCAATGAGGCATATAAAATAAGAATACCTGAGGAAGCGCATGGAAAAATGTAAGCTAGGGATTTTATGTGGAAGTCCCATGGACGTCAGATTGGCCGATATCAGGTCAACCTTCAGAAGACCACAGGTTAACTTTTCTACTATCCATGGGATGTTCTAAATGATAAAGTGACTGGTTCTATGGATATCCCACGGACTAAGTAGCGGTAATTGAGTATTGTTGATAATTACTAGACTAGATGAGTTACTCACTACTTCTTTAGCAATATCTTAAGTTCTAATGTTTCAATCTCAATATTCAATACTGATGAGTCACGTGACGCTTAATTATATGAAATGATGGAGTGCAGCTTACAACACTGATTAAGGGCTGGAGTTTGAGATTAGCTAAATACTCAGGCCAAAGTCTCCTCTGAGTTACAGCCTCCACGTCCGATTTGAATCTGTTTCCTGAGTAGATAGCGAGAAGAGAAATAGAAAAGAGACAAAGTTGTAGAGCAAGGATTATAGTTGAAGCAACCAATATCGTTGGGACTAAAGTATACTGAAACAATAAATAATTTTACATCACTAATAAGTTTAAGAGCTAGAACAGAGTACATATTTGGTCTTATTACAAGAGGAGATATCTGTCACATACATACACACATGCACTTGTCTCAATCCACTGAAATAATAGTCTTAAAACACTGATAACAGAGGTATATTTAGTTCGAATACCAGAGAGGTAAGACCTGGTTATGATGGTCGAGTACCAACCCCAAACATTGATCAAATATCACAAATACTTTTTCTTTTGCATATCATTTTATTATAATTTTAACTTTGATAAGTTTATAAACTGCTACCCTTTAACTAAGTATTTAGGGGGTTACCTATTTTACTTTTTTACCCCCTCTAGGGAGTACCAATGTGATATAACAGTGAGACAAAATTTTATTTTAAATACTTTAGGACAAAGGAATACCACACTTCTATATTAAGACTTTATATTCAAGAATAACTGATTTAATGAAATGTTTAAAATGCAACTGTACTTAAGGATGCATTATTTCTTTCTTATATACTAGAATTTGGCAGGTAATTTATACAACTTGACTTCACCTGTCTACCTTATTAATTTTGTTTTTCTACACTCCCTCCAAGGTTGACTAGGGTGAGGAGTCTGTGCTGTATCGCTGGAAGTAAATTAGCCTTCTGCTGTTTCCCAGATATATGTTGAATCTTGAATTCACCTTCTTGAACCTTCTCTCTAACATAGTGGCAACGGACATCTACATGTTCGGTAAGTTTATGAAATGACGGGATTCTTTGCCAGTTTCACCGCTCCCATGTTGTCTACCCACACAGTTAGAGTATTTTCTTTACCAGTTATATCTTTGAGAAGTCTTCTCAACCACACTACTTCCTTGGCTGCTTCACTAGCAGCAATTTATTCTGCTTCAGTCGTAGACTGTGACACTGACCTTTGCTTTCTACTTGACAAGGTAATAGCCGCGTCTCCATGCTTACACAACACTCCTGATACTGACTTCCTTGTCTCTGGATCTGCTACGAAGTCTGCATCAGCATACGTTTCTAGTTTACCTTCAACATTGTAGAAAAGACCATAGTTTATTGTGCCCTTATGATATCGGAAAATACGCTTTGCACCTTGCCAATGCCTTTTCTTTGGCTTCTGCATAAACTGAGTTAGGTGATTCACAGTGAAAGAAATATCTGGCCTAGCAGCCACTGCCAGCTACATTATACACCCTAAGACTTCCCTGTTGGGTATACCATGACCAGCTAATTCTTCTTCTTCAATTGAACCACATTCTGTAATGAACCCTACTTTCATAGGTGTGTTTACAGGATTAGCTTCAGGCATATTAAATCTTTTCAAAAGTTTTTCTGTGTAGCGCTTTTGGCTCAGTCGAATAACTTGAACTGTTTGATTTACTTCCATACCTAGATTCATTTTTACTGGACCAGCAGTTATCTGAAACTCTCACTTCAATTTCCCTAGAAGTCTGTCGACTGCCTCTTGGTTTTCTCCAGCTACTAATAGTAGCTGGAGTAGAGCTAGTTGTAGAGTGCTACAACTAATTTTGGTTTACTTTGATAAACAAAAGACACGGGTCTGTGCTACTTTGCTTCTGTCCAATAGCTTTCAGATACTTGGAAAACCTTTCATTCCAGCACCGAGGTGCTTGCTTCAAACTATATAAACTTTGCTGCATCCTGCAAACTTTCCTCATACCATCCTGATAACCTTCCGGTCGATTCATATAGATTTCTTCATCCAGAAATCCATAGAGAAACGCTTTTTTGACGCCGAACTGCGTTATCAGCAGTCTCTCCTTAGCAGCAACTGACAATAGAGTTCTAACTGTGTCGAATCTTGCTACTGGGGCAAACGTTTCTCGATAATCAATTCCTTCCTTTCTGTGAAAAACCTTGTGTGACCAGCCTGGCCTTATATCTTCCTGGAGTACCATCAGGGTTAGGCTGTATCTTAAAAATCCACTGACTTGTCACAGGCTTTCTTCCTAGTGGGAGATCTTCTAGCCTCCAGACCATATTCTCTATAGCAGCCTTCTAATTATCTGCTTCTGATAAGGAAATGCTTCCTTCACAGTTTTTGGTTCTTCTGCCACAAGACAAGCAACATATCTATCTGGGGTTTTAAGAGTAGCTCGATCTCAAAGGATCATGTTGTCACGATTAATCGGGCGATTAATTTCTTCTTCAGTTGTGTGTGAGGCATTTTCCTCATCTCTGACACTCCCTCCTGCCTCAGCCTCTTCACTGTTGAAACTTCCCCTCCATTTCCGTGGATAGGTAGCTCACCCTTCAGCTACAAATTGCTCCGGTTCTACTTCAGCTATGAAAGGAAATTCCATTTTATCACACAATGGTTCTAATTTCCGGTCAACAGAGTCAATAGATGAAATTAATTCAGGCTTAATTGTAACATCCCTACTTAAAACTACTTGTTTCGTTGATGACACCCAAACTCTGTAACCATCTTTATTGTCACAATATCCTACAATATTTCCTTTCTTGTCCCATTTCCTTCTATGTTGTTTGGGAATGTGGACAAAGCATTCAATACCGAACTCTTTTATGTGCTTAACATAAGCATAATTTTCTGCCCAAAACTCTATATTGGAGATTTTCCCGTTATTGGAGTTGGACCTGTTCGGTTTAATACGTAAGCTGCAGTATTTACCGCTTCTGCCCAAAGAGACTCTGGAATTTTCTTAGCATGTAACCCTGTAGTTGCAGCTTCCACTAGAGTTCTATTCTCTCTTTCTGCCACTCTATTTTGCTCTGGCGTATATGGCGTAGTTATTCTGTGAGTAAAACCCAGCTCCTCTGTTGATAGCTTCTTGATCTCAGCGCTGTTGAATTCCATGAAGGGCCACAAACATCAGATAACACTCTGTCTACTGGCTTTTATGCCTTATCAAGACGTGTTCCAAATTTGAGTCTAGCACACAAGGTTCACAAAAATCATTATGGTTTGAATCTATTTTTATCCCGTGTAAGTTCAGTAAATGTATGACATGCCTTTTATTTTGGTGCATTAGTCTTTTTTGCCAAAGTTGAAGCGTATTTCTTTCTTCAGCTACGGTAACTAATGCTTTTCTTTCTACTTTCATATTCATATGATAAAGCCCAACTTGTTTATACCCAATAGACGTCACCACACCATTTCTTATCAGTTTACAATATTTACTATCCATTTTACACTTCACTCCTTTATCTAAAGTAGATAGAATAGAGAAAAGGTTTCGTCCTACCTCTGGAACGTAGTTACATACTTATTGGTATGTATCCAAGTAAATAAGTACCCTCCTTGCAGCCTGGCCTCTGCTTAGACACTATCGGGGATGACTCATTGCAGGAAGACTCCCTTTCTTACAGGCGTACCTCCACTGTGTACAATCTTTCTCTTAATACACTGAGTGTTCGCAGCTACTGCGAAACTGACTCCCAGGCATTGATGAACTCGTGATACAGGTATTTACTCAGTTGGTAAGGTTATTTAAAGCTCTGTTTAGGAATAGAGAACTAGGTAACTTCACTTTATCCTCCATCCACGTTTCATCTTTAAAATCAACCCACAGTGGTTCACTTTGCTATATGTGAAGCAATGTTGTCTGAAGGACTCTTTTCTTTGATGCCAAAAATTCATTGAAGAACCTGTCTTGACTCTGTTCTGTCCTTTGTTCAAAAACCATGTACTTGTCCCACATTTCTTTGGATGATGTGCACACGTTAATCAGCTGCCTCACGTTGGTGTTGATCGATGAGACTATGATGCTCTGAGCTATGTTTTCATGTTTTATTAAAGCTACATTATCCTGATTTTCTTTCTCACTCCATAATGAGGATTTCAAGAAATGTTCACAGATACATTCACTAACTTCATTAAATTTTGAGCCTGGAGATAGATTTTGACTTGGAATTTCCAATCTGCCCAATTCTCACCTCCAACTAGCTTATCTGCAATCCACTTTCTAGATTCCTTGACTTAATTAATTTTAGGTTTCTGTACAAAGTACAAAAAGAAACCTTATAAAACGGCTCTGTCTGTCCGTTGGAGTCTGTCCGTTGCTTGTTTCAATTCATAAACTACTATAGCTAGGAACATGAAATTCGGCACACAGGTGCATCTCGGCATTTGAGATAACTGGGCACATTTTGGATTTTTCACACTCAATATTTTCAAGATGGCTGCCAATATTGCGGGTGACTAAATATTGTTTTAGTTACCATAACATGTTATATATGAATTTAAAGGTCTTGAAGAGTAGAAAAAGAATATTACTATTTAAATTAGTGTAATTATAATACACTTAATAATTTTAACTTTAATGTACAGAAACCGGCGATGATCGCCCCACGCACTTACGTGAAGCGCGCCTTACTTGTTTTATTTATAAATCTGACACCGTCTTGTCAAAAAAATCTAATAAAAAAATTAAAACTTTCTTCCGTCCTGGGTCCTGTAACCTATTAAGACTTAACATTCAAGAACATCTGATTTAATGAAATTTTTTAAATATAACTGTACTTAAGGATGAATTATTTCTTCCTCATATACTAAAATTTGGCAGGTAATTTTTACAACTTGACTTCACCTGTCTACCATATTATTTTTGTTTTTCAACATTCTATAATATATAAAAGTGATGATATCCCTTTGCCTAATTAACAATGAAGAAAAAGACTTCTAATTTTCATTTCTTTTTATATATTAAGGAAATGACCTGGGTAGGTCATTTCAAATTTGCAATGGAATATGGGGAACCAAACTAAAAGATTTGCCTGTAAACTATCGATAAAAAAACATGAATTTTATTTTTCTAAGAAAATGTAATTTGCAACTCTCCGCAATTATAAATAATTAATCCCAATTACCGGAGAAGCATTTTTAAATGAAAACGGTCCGGAAATACAGAGCTTTCTTCCTTCTTCACACCCCTACCCCGTATCATCACACCTCTAGATTAAAATTGGAATGATGATTTTATTTATGCTTAAATCCTATAGAGGGTTAATTCAGAAAATCAATCCCCACTTAGTTCTCCTTTATTATTTACTTCCTATTTGAGAAAATCCCAGTCTTGCATCTAAATGTGAATATTTCTTAAAAAATTATTCAACGAACAAAAATAAATAATATATTACCCTTAGGTTGAACCACCTATTAAACATAATGAGTATAATGTAAATGATAGCTTTGACCACGCTCAGGATAAATCTTCCTTTCATATTTAATAATTTCACTTTGGCCTTTTCACTTTCAGTCTCAGCCCATCTCTTCTCCCAGAAATACACGTGATATGATAACAGGTGACCAAATAACACCTTAAACATTAAGTAAATAGTTCCAATTAAATATTAACTAACACAGCGCTTGGATTGTAAAAGTGTGTTTAATAATATGTATAAGAGGACAATGCCGTATTTGATGATTCATTGCCATTTGCCAAGCAAACAATGTAGGCGCTAGGGCTAAGGCAAGGACTAGGACTAGGTGTTGAAATTCTTTTTTATTTATTTATATTTTGAAAGAATGTTCTTATGATTTATTTTGTTTATAAATTTTGAAGGACTCTGTCAGTTTTTATTTTTGTTAACGAAAAAACTCATTAAAACTATTCTTTTACAACCTATAATACAGAACCATTGTCTCCTTTTTTGTGACACTAGGATTAGGACTAGGAAAAGAGCTAAAGTTATGGCCAGGGCTAGGATTAGGACTAGGAATAGGGCTAGGAGTAGGGCTAGGATTAGAGCTAGTGCTAGGAATAGGAAGGACTAGGAATGGGGCTAGGATTAAAGCTAGTGCTAGAGCTAGTGCTAGGACTAGGATTAGGGCTAGGACTAGGGCTAGGATTAGAGCTAGTGCTAGGAATAGGACTAGGAATGGGGCTAGGATTAGAGCTAGTGCTAGGACTAGGGCTAGTGCTAGTACTAGGATTTGGGCTAGGATTAGAGCTAGTGCTAGGACTAGGACTAGGGCTAGGACTAGGATTAGGGCTAGGACTGGGGCTAGGGCTAGGATTAGGGCTAAACTAGAGTGCTGGAGGCACATCGTCGTTTAAGTGGGAGACAGAGGATAACAGGAAAGAGTGAACTGTCATAAAATATCTGAGGCTTGTGACTCATGAAAGGTTTCCCAAGTATCTAAAAGCTATTGGACTGAAGCAAAGTAGCGCAGACCCATGTCTTTTTTTTTTTTTTTTTTTTCAAAGAAAACCAAAATTATGTGTAGCACTCTACGTAGACGATGGATTAGTAGCTGGAGAAATCCAAGAGGCAGTCGACAGACTTCTAGAGAAATTGAAGTGAGCCAAAAGTGCTACACAGAAAAACGTTTGAAAAGATTCAATATGCCTGAAGCTAATCCTATAAGCACACCTATAGAAGTAAAGTTCATTAGAGAATGTGGTTCAAGTGAAGAAGAAGAATTAGCTGATCATGGTATACCCATACCCTACAGGGAAGACTTAGGGTGTTTAATGTACCTGGCAGTGACTACTAGGCCAGACATTTCTTTCGCTGTGAATCACCTAACTCAGTTTATGCAGAAGCCAAAGAAAAGGCATTGGCAAGGTGCAAAGCGTATTTTCCGATATCTTGAGGGCACAATAAACTATGGTCTTTTCTACAATGTTGAAGGTAAACTAGAAACGTATGCTGATGCAGACTTCACAGCAGATCCTGAGTCAAGGAAGTCAATATCAGGAGTGTTGTACAAGCATGGAGGCGCAGCTATCACCTGGTCAAGTATAAAGGAAAGGTCAGTGTCACAGTCTACAACTGAAGCAGAGTACATTGCTGCTAGTGAATCTGCCAAGGATCTACTACTCCTATATGCCAAGGAAGTAGTGTAGCCTTGTGACTCATTGTCAGAAATAGGTTAACGTTTGCGCAATAATTAAATTGAACTTTATATGTGATCAGTTGGAATGGAAAAACTTTCTTCCTATTCAGCCCCGTTTCCATTTTAACAAGTTGCAGGCACATGTTATGGGACAAGTGTATTTGGAAGCAGTTCTGCAACTGCATGTTGCAGACTGTTTTCATTTCATCAAAATCCTGGAACTTGTGCCGGCAACATGTTGCGGGACAAATTTGTAGTAATGGAGACGGGGCTTTAAAGTTCCAAGTGAACGATAGTTCATTTATTTGGAACTGAAGTTCATTCACTTATTCAAAGGAGCGAGTTCATAAAATAATTCTGGAACATTTTGACCCTCTCTATATTCTGATAGAGTTACATGTGTTAAGTGCTACAGACTTACGTTTTTCGTAAAGTGTGTTACATGAAAGCAATATTATTATTATCAAGTAAATTTTTACCATTGAAGCGACTTTCTTGAGAAAGATGGAGAAGAAATATGAAAAAATAGCTGGATATTTGAAAATTCGTGTAATCGATATAGATAAGAACTCCGGAACAACTCCCAGCGATATCAGGGAAGCCCCTAAAAAAAAAAAATAATTTAAATCAAATTATAATTATTAACAACTACGGGAAACAACCAGAGAAAAATACACTCCAGCGCTGGGATTTGAACCACAGGCCTCTATATTTCCAGTATAGCGCTCTACCAACTAAGCTACGCAGGAGAATGAATTTCTCTGACGTTAATGATACCTTGTCCCGAATTTAAGCTTTCAACTTTCCACAAATCTGAGAAGTCAACATTAATGACAAAGAACTAGATCGAGAAATAACGCTTATAATTATAAAGTACCCAATTAGTACCTGTACTTAGTACAATCAATTAGAAATTCATATTTTACGATTTTGGTAGTATTCATACTACGGAAAGATTAAATTTTAATTTAAATCAAATTATAATTATTAACAACTACGGGAAACAACCAGAGAAAAATACACTCCAGCGCTGGGATTTGAACCACAGGCCTCTATATTTCCGGTATAGCGCTCTACCAACTATGCTACGCAGGAGAATGATTTCCTCTGACGTTAATGATACCTTGTGGAAATCATTCTCCTGCGTAGCTTAGTTGTTGCGTAGGCCTGTGGTTCAAATCCCAGCGCTGGAGTGTATTTTTCTCTGGTTGTTTCCCGTAGTTGTTAATAATTATAATTTGATTTAAATTAAAATTTAATCTTTCTGTAGTATGAATACTACCAAAATCGTAAAATATGAATTTCTAATTGATTGTACTAAGTACAGGTACGAAAACGGCAATTTGCTTTGCACGTAGGGGTTTACTACCCTGGCTCGGGTGAAAACTCCTCGCCCGCATGCAAAATGCTACTTTCCGCACTAGACGCGTAATGTACTATTACATAAAATAAATTATTTGATTTATAGATTTAAAAAAAAAAAAAAAAATGTGTCTAATGGAAAAACCTGAAAATTGTTTCCAATAGAAAATCCAGGCCACTGCCGCTTGAAGCGTCGTGGAGTATTGCCAGGGTAGATGGAAGATAGATAATGGAAAGATAGATTTTGGTCAAAAGCATTAGAATGTCTTAGAATTTTGAAACTTTAACGCTAATTAATTTCGACACAATTTCGCCAGTTGAGCAGAAATTCGCATGAATTCTACCTTTCTAGGAGTTAAGTCAGTCCTCAATATTTCAACTTAATATCTGCTGCCAGTTTGGAAATATTATGTAAAGAAAAGTTCCATGACACCCTGCGTCCGATTTTATTACCTTAGAAACAGTTGGTTAAAAAATCCATAAAAACCTTTTTGATTTTATATCTAGCATTCATTTTTGGAACGAAGTCCCTTATGGCACGTTCTGGAGCACAGGAGTGATTCCGAAAAAAAAACGACCGTGACAAAATCACCCTCATAAAATCCTCGTTACAAAATCAAGAGTCATCGAAATCTACCGATGACGATAACTTTAGTAAAAGATGACCAAGTTAGTTGAAATTTGGTACACATGTTCATTTTACCAATGCCCAGGCTAAGTTCGTTGGACAACGTTATCCGCTCAAGCGTTTACGCGTAACGCTTGCGTAAACGTAAACTTCAAATTTAAAATTGGAACTGTAGGATGGGAAAAAATTCTAATTTCATCTATTTAATGAGACAAACAACTTTTATAAATACATTTTTTTAGTAAAACCAACACCGACACTGCTATGAAGTGATAAAGATCGCTAAATTTATTAAAGCGGACCTAAGCGTTTAAAATAAAACAAAGTTTTTTTACCAATATCTTACATTCTAACGACCCACCGAGCCTTAGCTCCCCGTAGGACTTTTGATAAGATCGTTTTTAAGTATCAATAAACAATTTTGAAAACTTTCCAATATACTTCAACAAATTTTCCTCCTGTGACTGGACTACGAATGAAGTCATTCGTTTTCAAATTTCTAAATTCAAATGTGAGCTATGAGGTATAAAATTACTTCTCGTGTTATGTAGACAGAAGTAGTCGACTTTGTAGTGAGTTGCGACCACACTGATGACTCCTATATACTCGTTGGCTTGCCAGAACAGCTGAATTAATGTGTGACTTGCTAGTTTGATAGCCAGCTGATCTATGGGCACGCTGTCATCTATTAACCTGCCCATTATTAGTAGGAACGGTATACTCATCGACAGGTGATCCACTTGCATTACAATCAAATCGAACACTGACTGCAACATAAAAACAATTTAAACTTCTGTTAATTAGTAAAAAAAATACCAATAAATTGGCTAATTTTGTTTTTTAATCAGTATAAAATTAAAATATTATTGACTATTGTAGGTAGTTTAACTTTAGTATCACAGTCACTTAAATAAACCATTTGCTCTCACACCATCCTAGACACAACCTGACTTATCTCCTAGACACAACCTGACTCGTCTTCTAGACACAACCTCACTCGTCTCCTTGACACAACCCGACTCGCCTTCTAGACACAACCTGACTCGTCTCCTAGACACAACCTGACTCGTCTCCTAAACACATCCTGACTTCTAGTAGTAGTAGTAGTAGTAGTTGTCTAGTACTTCCTACTAGAACGGGTAGGACGAACCACTTGTTTGAACCTTGCAATTAGGCTATCACTTAGGCCCTTTTTACGCCTTGTGGTGGAGAGTTCCAGCTACTTCACACTTCATACATTTGTACATTGTACCGCCGAAGCGAGTATGCTGTGGTCATTAGTAAGCTATAAAAGCGTGGGGGAAGAGTCCCCATAAAGGGTGTCCCTCACCCTGCATCGTCCGCGATTCATTGATGGAATTCAGAGTATCATGGCACGGGATCGAACCCACGACGTCGAGTTGCCTCGACTTATTGATAGATGAGCAAGCGCCTTAAGACACTCGGCTACCCTGGCTCCCAGGCATAACCTTACTCGTCTCGTTGGGAGACAATAACTATAGTCCACAAAGAAAAAGGATAAGTAATGAAAGAATGAAGAAATTTGGTTGATGCTTAAGGTACCTGGTGTAGAATAAGTAGGGAAGCGTAAAATGTACAGATGTACGTGTTTTGCCAGGAATTATATCTGCTGAATATCCGGAAGACCATTTAGCAGGATGGCCAAATTGAATGACAGAAGTTGATGGAAGTCAAACAGCTGATTACCCGGTAGGCAGATCAGTGAGGATAAATCGAACTATTATAAAACAACTTGATAGTCCGGTAGATCGATTTACGTAATTAAACAATAAGGAAAGGCTAACTTGTTGTCCAGTAGATAGATTTGTGTGTCTTCAATAAACAATAAAGAAGGACAGACTTGGTTGTTGGGAAGATAGATCCAAGTAGAGGGTTCTCAATGAACAATAGGGAAGGACTGACTTGGTTGTCCAGTAAGTTGGTCCAAGTAGAGAGTTCTCAATGAACAATAATGAAGGACTGACTTGGTTGTCTGATAGGTAGATCCAAGTAGAGAGTTCTCAATAAACAATAAGGAAGGACTGACTTGGTTGTCCAGAAGGTTGGTCCAAGTAGAGAGTTCTCAATTAACAATAAGGAAGGACTGACTTGGTTGTGTGATAGGTAGATCCAAGTAGAGAGTTCTCAATAAACAATAAGGAAGGACTGACTTGGCTGTCCAGTAGGTTGGTCCAAGTAGAGAGTTCTCAATTAACAATAAGGAAGGACTGACTTGGTTGTCTGATAGGTAGATCCAAGTAGAGAGTTCTCAATAAACAATAAGGAAGGACTGACTTGGCTGTCCAGTAGGTTGGTCCAAGTAGAGAGTTCTAAATTAACAATAAGGAAGGACTGACTTGGTTGTCTGATAGGTAGATCCAAGTAGAGAGTTCTCAATAAACAATAAGGAAGGACTGACTTGGCTGTCCAGTAGGTTGGTCCAAGTAGAGAGTTCTAAATTAACAATAAGGAAGGACTGACTTGGTTGTCTGATAGGTAGATCCAAGTAGAGAGTTCTCAATAAACAATAAGGAAGGACTGACTTGGTTGTCCAGTAGGTTGGTCCAAGTAGAGAGTTCTCAATTAACAATAAGGAAGGACTGCTGCAGGGAAAATAAATCTGAGGAAGGGGTAGGAAGCATAGAACTCAAACATTGAAATGATAGAACTCAAGATCTACGTGGGACTCAAGGAAAATAAATTAGATGACTTTAATGTCATGAATATTGAGTTATGGTAAATGACAATGCCTTGCCTCAAGTTCGAGCCTTGTGGTATAAGATAAGTTTTGACAAATTAGAGAATCATCAACTCATGTAATGTTGTGTAAACCACTGAATAATTTAACTATAAAAAAGTTTTAGTGACCCTTATAGGATTAGTAGTTAAAAAACCTCTCATGAGAGTTCGATTTCAGCCTATAAGCGTTGAAAGTACTCTGGATTTTTGTGAGTGTAGCAATGTCCTACTGAGTACTTTATTTTAATTAAATTTATGGTAATAATTAAGTATAAAGTTGTTACTAAACTTTTCGTAAATGTTCCCCTCCATCGAATACCCAGTAGTAGTGGTACAAACCCGTCAGTACTACTTCGAAGTGGAACAGCGTCAACAGATTGATCATGTAAATGTTTACAAAGTAAAACTTCTCCACGAAAACCAATAACTGAAAACAAACAAAACAGTTTGAAATAAAGCCAACAAATAATCAAGTTGCTTGCTGTCATTCTGCGCATTATACAGAATTTTAAATAGATTTCCTATAATAATAATATTAATAATAATGTATTTGTATAGGTGGATCCTCTTAAGGGTAAAATTCAAATGGACGGTTACTTAAGGTGGCGACGTTTCGACCTGTCCGGTCATTATCAAGCCTTTACATTGATGGAGATAATTCCTTGGGTTAAGTCATATTTAAAATTCATAGGTAAGAACTTATTGTTCTCTTGTCTACATTATCTCTTATAAAATGTCATCTTTTACCCGCCATCTCTATTCTTCTCGAAAACCGGTGTAATCCTATAAAAATATTGTAATGGTAACTCTTAACCCATATATAACACGTAAATAACTATTATAAAATAAAACACTATTTAATTTTATGTACTTCTTTATTGTCAAGAAAAGAAGTGAAGTTGTGTTCTTCTTTTGTTAAGAATTCCGTTACAGCAAGACCAACTATACTGAGGTTGGTAAAGTTAAATTAAGATTGAAATATGGTATGCGGACTGTATTACATAGAAATAAAAAAAAGATTAAAATAAAAATGGTTGAAAATAGGATTTATTGAAATAAAAATAAATATTGATTCTATGTGAAAAAAGTTATACAAAAATACAAAATAAAAATACAAATGATAAGGAATGGGAATGGTTGATGAGTTGAGACGAGATACCTGGTTGCAGGATTCCAGAATTTAAGTAGGCTGAGGATTTGAAGTGATGAGTAGATGTGATGAGGTAGATATGCACTAAAGGAAGTTATCACCAGCAGCATAAACTCGGTGGATAAGTGATGAGTTGATATGATGATGTAGATATGCACTTATGGTATCACCAGCAACATAAACTCGGTGGATAAGTGTCCGGTTTCAGAATGTTCATAAAGCTTAAAGGTGTGATGTAAAAAAGGTGTTACCTCGGACAGTGTCAAATACAGACTGAAAGGTGGAAAAGGTAAAGGATAAGGGGTAGGGGGATGGAAAAGAGGGAGAGATAGAAAGTAAAATAGTAATTGAATTTATATAGAATTAAAAGCAAAGCCAAAGGGAACCAGGTGGCCGCAAGGATATAATTAGTAGCAGGGAAAATTTAAGAATCACTTAACATACATCACAAATATTATACACTGAACACCATACCGGTTTCAGCATGACTGCCATCGTCAGTGGTTAAGTACTTAACCACTGACGATACAGACACTGACTTAACCACTGACGATACAGACATTGACTTAACCACTGACGATACAGACACTGACTTAACCACTGACGATACAGACACTGACTTAACCACTGACGATACAGACACTGACTTAACCACTGACGATACAGACACTGACTTAACCACTGACGATACAGACACTGACTTAATCACTGACGATACAGACACTGACTTAACCACTGACGATACAGACACTGACTTAACCACTGACGATGCAGACACTGACTTAACCACTGACGATACAGACACTGACTTAACCACTGACGATACAGACACTGACTTAACCACTGACGATACAGACACTGACTTAATCACTGACGATACAGAGACTGACTTAATCACTGACGATGCAGACACTGACTTAACCACTGACGATACAGACACTGACTTAACCACTGACGATACACACACTGACTTAACCACTGACGATACAGACACTGACTTAACCACTGACGATACAGACACTGACTTAACCACTGACGATACAGACACTGACTTAACCACTGACGATACAGACACTGACTTAACCACTGACGATACAGACACTGACTTAACCACTGACGATACAGACACTGACTTAACCACTGACGATACAGACACTGACTTAACCACTGACGATACAGACACTGACTTAACCACTGACGATACAGACACTGACTTAACCACTGACGATACAGACACTGACTTAATCACTGACGATACAGACACTGACTTAACCACTGACGATACAGACACTGACTTAACCACTGACGATACAGACACTGACTTAACCACTGACGATACAGACACTGACTTAACCACTGACGATACAGACACTGACTTAACCACTGACGATACAGACACTGACTTAACCACTGACGATACAGACACTGACTTAACCACTGACGATACAGACACTGACTTAACCACTGACGATACAGACACTGACTTAATCACTGACGATGCAGACACTGACTTAACCACTGACGATACAGACACTGACTTAATCACTGACGATACAGACACTGACTTAACCACTGACGATACAGACACTGACTTAACCACTGACGATACAGACACTGACATAACCACTGACGATACACACACTGACTTAACCACTGACGGTACAGACACTGACTTAACCACTGACGATACAGACACTGACTTAACCACTGACGATACAGACACTGACTTAACCACTAACGATGGCAGACGATGAAACCGGTATGGTGTATATTGCAAACTATTTGTGATGTAGACACTAAAAAAGTACCTAAAATTAAATAGTGTTTTATTTTTTTTTTTTAAATATGAGTAACCATCACAAAATCTCGGCCGAAACTACTAATTACAAGTGAGTATGGAAAATTTCAAGTTTCTGGTTATTCTGGAATTGGGTAAACATTAATGTGAGGGAGTCAGACATGTAGATTTATATTATAGAGGAGATAGTTACAATTGGATAACTAGTAAGTAATTAAGTAATTTATTTATTGATTTACATAACATATTACAAAAAAAAAAAAAAAAAAAAAAAAAAAAACCATAATTCAATAATAGTATTCTACAGTTATTTAAAATATACATATTATAATGTTTGGAAAATCAAAGAGCCTCCAAGAAGGAAATCGTTGAAACAGGGGGCTCTAAGTCTCATATTAAGTAATCTAATAAATTTAGTTGTAAATTAAGTTCAGGAAGTTATAGGGAACTGATAAAACTTGTCGCATTTTGAGTAACTAATGGCCTCGGTTAATATATTTTATCTCCAGTAGGGAGAAAAAGTAATGATTATGAATTAGTTTAGAGGAACTAAAGAAAGTCTTTTCATCCCTGAACTCAAAAAGTAGGGCGAAAAAGTCAAATTAGGGCGAAAAAGTAAAGTAGGGCGTAAAAGTAAAGATTGCAACTTAATTATTTTATAAATAGAAGAAAATGAATGGCTAATGTAATGAAGTTGTTAAAATCAGGTTGGCGACACTGCTTTTTCGACCATGTTTATCTTTGTTTATAACCTCCATCTAAATAACCTTCTATTTGAGTTTAATTCCAATTCTTATTAGTTTTTAATATTGAATCTCTTATATATCTGCTATTAAAAGTGCTAATAATTATTGTTATTTATTACAATAATAAATAAAAACTGTGCAATGAACGAAAATGTGTATTTTCTCCCTACTGGAGATAAAATATTGTATGTACCTCGTGAGTAAAGTGCCATTATTCCCCTCGCGAAAATTATCTCCCTCGGCTTCGCCTTAGGATTTAGGGACTATGGTTCCTTCGGCTTCGCCTCAAGAACTAACTTTTTTCGCTCAGGGAATAATGGCTTACTTTACTCCCTAGGTGCATAAATAACTATTGAGATACTTGAATATTTGTTTAACAATGATATTTTAAGAATTACTTGGATAATAATTAATTATTTGAACGGCTTACTTTCTGGATTCCTTTGACGTTCTTTGAGACGATTACCATACAGAAGAAGAAGACGACGATAGAGTAATCGCAGTTGAATTTAAACATGGAGCCCTTCGCTCGACAGTTTATCCCCACGCCTCTGAAATAGAAAAATAGAATTAGAGACTTGATAATGCCTTAATTTAAAACAGATTCAAAAAAGATTTCTGATTGATTTTTGATTTTTTTACAACCTGTCATCTATTCTCTTACTCTTATAAAAAATTAAATTTTGTCTCTAAATTTATACAAGTACTCCAAGTTCTTTTTCATTTCAAAAAACTTTACGTCTGACCTTAAAGGCCCGAAACTGGCTTGACAATTTATATAAGTTGCAAAAAATGTGTGCGCTAATAAAGTATAATATATGCAGGTTTAGCTCCTCCCCCCCCCCCCCCCCCCCCACACCAACTACAACTTCTGTTCTACTGCTCCGATTTGCATCGGACAAACGCCATAATCCTTAGAATTTTATTCCTAATAAACTTACATCGGCACATAAAATATATTTTTTACATTATTATTTTTTTATTTTTGTTAAACTATATTTTTTTGCGTTTATTATAAAAATATGGGTGAAGAAGCTAAAAGATTACTTCTTAATAAACTGTAAAAGAAGAAAAGTACTTTCTTTCTTCGTGCACTACCTGTGGTGAATCAGGTTTATTTAATCTCTTTTTTACATAATGTCTAGTTAATGTTAAGTGTTACATATTTATTGTTAATATTTTAAATTATGTTCAATGTATGTTGTTATGTAGTAGCTTGGAAAAAATTGTATAACTTGACTTAACTTAATTGTTATTAATCTTTTACTTACGACTTTCTCTTGTGGAGAAGAATCATTTATTATAGAATTACAGTACTAAACAGCTTATTTAATAAAGCTATGACTGAGGATATAAAGAAGGGTGGAAACGTCTCGTTGAAAATGGTATAAATTGTATTTATTCACACCTAAAGTGGTCCATCACTCATAACCATCAATATTCAATCTAAAAGTTGTCGATTCCAACATATTCTATTCCTTTGTCTTAGCAGTTAATTAGATTAAGGGATATTATCACATTTGAATACACAAGTGTGATATTCCTTTGTTCCAAAGTACATTGGACTAAATATATCCCTTTGTCTTAATAGTAATTTAGACTTTGGAAATATACTACTCTGTTTGTTCCTTCGTCAAAATAAGTATTAAGGTAAAGGGATATAAGGGTGTGCTTAAGTATAAAAGTACCATGTTAGTACTATGAACTTTTTCTTAAATTAGCTTCTTATCCCTTATCACCTCTACACCCCTTACCTTACCATTTAACCATTTGTTTTATTTTAATAAATTTGTCGGCCTCTACATATATTTTCTCATATATTTTGTGTCTATTGGAGAAAACATGTGTAGAGGGAGAAAAAATACATTATAATTAATAAACATTGATTAAATGGGAAGGTGAAGGGAGTAGAGGTGAGAGAATTGTAAGGGTTAATCCGAGAATTGAATACTTAAACTAAATTTCAAGAAAAAGGGGTGTGTAAAGTGGTTACAAGACAAATGAATTAAACAAATCACTTCCCTTTTTATCCCTACTCACAGCCTACATGATAAAGCAATATATTAGCACTAGGAAACAAAACCGCTGATTCCTAGCATGAGTCCAGCGGGGGATGAAGGCTTATATTGGATATTTACATGTTGAGGAGGTAGAAGGGATATCTGGGCTGTGTGCAGTCTTCGCTGGACCGATTTTCATGGGCATCTATCCCTTCGTTCAAACAGCACTTGTAAGTCGCTTTCTCTCCGATACAAGGGTGATCTTGTGGACGTGTATTTAGAATCTTTCTCAGATCATTGCAGGTGGGTAGCGAAGCTTTGAAGTCAACCAGCCAAGTGACGAAAATGTTCTCGGCCATGGGATAGTAGACCATCATAGAGCTCAGGGGAAACGCCAGTAAGAACGCCATTACGCCCACTCCTAACAACATCACAAAATCAAAAACTCACCAATCACATCATGAGCTTTCATTGAGAATGAACCTTTCAATCAATTCTAAATCGTGTTGTAAAAAATCTCTTCTACAGCACATTTAGACTATTAGATCCTGACTAAACCTTACACTATAGAATTATGTGATTCTTTCAAGAATATACTATCTAATATCAAGATTAGATAAAACAAGGCACTTCTTTAGATTGTTACTCCCCTTATAAAGAAAACAGAGGGGATTAACAATCTAAAGATGGTAAACGAAATGTTCTTCTTTAGACTGTTACTCTCCTAATAAAAACAGAAGGATAACATTCCTTTGTCCCATAATATATTGGGCTAAAAATCACTTTGTCTTAATTGTTATCTAGTTAATATTATTTATATTCTAAAAACAGAGAGGGGAGTAACAATCTAACATACCAAGAAACTTGATTTTTCGTGTGATCGTATACGCTAAAATAAATCGTTCATTAAGACATTTTCTTATCACTATCATACATTCATATCTCTTAAATCAGTTTAGAGCTTTGGTGACCTCTGCATGCTTGCTTTAATATTGACAAACTTGAAGTTGCTGAGAATTTCTACATTTTGCTTACTCTAGTGAAAATATCTTTGTTACTCAAAGCAGCAATT
Source organism: Gerris lacustris (assembly GCA_951217055.1). Classification (NCBI taxonomy): domain Eukaryota; kingdom Metazoa; phylum Arthropoda; class Insecta; order Hemiptera; family Gerridae; genus Gerris; species Gerris lacustris. The sequence continues at coordinate 4,357,715 of OX578283.1, read as the reverse complement.
CCCTGAATGGTGTTTCTCTCCTTTTAAAAACAATTTTGTTACTTCTTGCCAAAAGCTTTTTCCAGTGAAAAGTGATTACTTAATCTAACCTAATGTGGAAAACCGGTAGATTTTACTGAAACCTCGAAGATACTGATGATTATGCACAGAAATAAACCGGTAGTGGAGTGGAACCGTTTCTCCTTTATGGTAAAATGTCCACTGAAAGTGTCACTGGGCCACAACCATAATATTTCATCACTGCTACCGGCGAATATTTAGTAAACTATTGCGGTGAAAAATACCAATGTTCCGAGCAGAGGGTTAATCCATGTCGAAATAGAAGTCTGGGCCAACGAGATTTCATTATTATAATTAATATCCCAATGTGTAATGTTAGATAATAACATAACCTACAAAATGTTTGTTCTGCGGAACGATCATATATAGGTTCCGCTACCTTCGGTAAGCTCGGAAGTAATAAATTTAAATTTATCCAAGGGGTAATTTAAATTGAAATCAGGAGAAAAGCATCCAACTTAGTTGTCTCACCCAAATTTAAGACATGGGTGTCTCACCAACACTTGAGACATGGATGTCTCACACACACTTGAGACATGGGTGTCTCACCAACACTTGAGACATGGGTGTCTCACCAACACTTGAGAGATGGGTGTCTCACCAACACTTGAGACATGGGTGTATCACCAACACTTGAAACATGGGTGTATCACCATCACTTGAGACATGGGTGTATCACCAACACTTGAGACATGGGTGTCTCACCAACACTTGAGACATGGGTGTTTCACCAACACTTGAGACATGGGTGTATCACCAACACTTGAAACATAGTTGTCTCACCTAAATTGATGGCTCACCTACTTCGTGGTGGTTTCACTCACCTGCAGTGTACGCAGGCAATAATTTTGGAGAAGAACCATTTACCAATATACCAATTAGTTTAGTTAAATTACCACATAACAGAGGGCTGCACCTGTGCAGACTGAGTGATCCATGCTTCAAGAACTTGCCGAGATATAAACACAGCATAATTGTGGGCATCGTGAAAAAATACGTCACCAACACCAACGCCACTGAACCACGCCCTGAAACATAACGTAACTCTTCTTTTGTATTTATTTATTTATTTTATGAGCATTAATGAAAGCTCTTTTTATCGAATCCTCTCAAGCAAAAACGTACTTTGACAAATAAGTATTATTGCTTGCAAATATAGATGTTAAAGGGAATATCAATTAAAAACTCGAATTTCCAGTCAGAATTGGTTTGGTTAAGAGCTTTAGTCAAAACCGAAAGTGACTAGTCAGCACTAGAATTGTCTGACAACAATTCAAGTCTTGTTTTTAAGTATTGGATCTACTTGATGGATGTTGAGGTGTAACAAATGTTTTATCTTAAAGCAAAACAACTTTTCATCATGAAAAGTTTCGACTTACATGCAGAGTCATCATCAGGCAACTTTATTTTCTTATCTTAAGAAATAAAGTTGACTGAAGATGACTTTGTATATGAATGTAGACCGCTTGACGATGTGACCTTTGGCAATGCTACGTACGTCCAAATTTGTTTTATTTGAAAGGAATGTTTCTGTTCGCTAGTTTGGTTCTAGCTCTGCGTTCAGCGTAGGAATGAGTTACCTAATTTACTCTACTTCTACTAGACCGATTTCGACCATTTTTTTTAGATCTACAGGACACGGCCTTCAAAGATATTAAAACATTATTTAGGTAGCTTGTACGTATTTCACGCTACAGACCCTCAAAAACCCTAGTTTGTCACCTACAGTATATATATACTGGCAGCTTTTGTGAAATTTTGACTTTTTGACTTGGCGGGGCGGAACGCTGCTGCGTTCCTAAACAAATGAATAAATGAATGGACGAATAAACAAATAAATGAATAACTCGGTAAAACGCTCGTTCGAAAGAATAGATTTTGAAATGTCAAGATATTGTTATTGTAGTTTTATGGGTACTTCTTTGGATTGTTACTCGCTAATTTTTTTTTTTTTTTTTTTTTTTTTCAAATATAAATAACTTTGACTGGTTGACCACAGCCTGAGAATTCAAACTATTAAGATATATATACAGGAGACAGGTCAGTAAAACTTACATATTCCCGTGGCTGTAACCTTGTTGACTACAGCCTGAGAATTCCAACTATTAAGATATATATACAGGAGACAGGTCAGTAAAACTTACATATTCCCGTGGCTGTAACCTTGTTGACCACAGCCTGAGAATTCCAACTATTAAGATATATATACAGGAGACAGGTCAGTAAAACTTACATATTCCCGTGGCTGTAACCTTGTTGACCACTGCCTGAGAATTCCAACTTTTAAGATATATATACAGGAGACAGGTCAGTAAAACTTACATATTCCCGTGGCTGTAACCTTGTTGACCACTGCCTGAGAATTCCAACTATTAAGATATATATACAGGAGACAGGTCAGTAAAACTTACATATTCCCGTGGCTGTAACCTTGTTGACCACAGCCTGAGAATTCCAACTATTAAGATATATATATATATACAGGAGACAGGTCAGTAAAACTTACATATTCCCGTGGCTGTAACCTTGTTGACCACAGCCTGAGAATTCCAACTATTAGGATATATATACAGGAGACAGGTCAGTAAAACTTACATATTCCCGTGGCTGTAACCTTGTTGACCACAGCCTGAGAATTCCAACTATTAAGATATATACACAGGAGACAGGTCAGTAAAACTTACATATTCCCGTGGCTGTAACTTTGTTGACCACAGCCTGAGAATTCAAACTATTAAGATATATATACAGGAGACAGGTCAGTAAAACTTACATATTCCCGTGGCTGTAACCTTGTTGACCACAGCCTGAGAATTCAAACTATTAAGATATATATACAGGAGACAGGTCAGTAAAACTTACATATTCCCGTGGCTGTAACTTTGTTGACCACAGCCTGAGAATTCAAACTATTAAGATATATATACAGGAGACAGGTCAGTAAAACTTACATATTCCCGTGGCTGTAACCTTGTTGACCACAGCCTGAGAATTCAAACTATTAAGATATATATACAGGAGACAGGTCAGTAAAACTTACATATTCCCGTGGCTGTAACCTTGTTGACCAAAGCCTGAGAATTCCAACTATTAAGATATATATACAGGAGACAGGTCAGTAAAACTTACATATTCCCGTGGCTGTAACTTTGTTGACCACTGCCTGAGAATTCCAACTATTAAGATATATATACAGGAGACAGGTCAGCGCGTTGTCCATTCGAAGCCCTTTCTATTCAAATAAACAACAAAACAAAACAAAATAAATTACGTATGTATTTAAATAATTAAGTATGTTTAATTTAATTGCTGTTGGGACTTAATGAAAAATAAAATGCTCCCGGTCTATTCACACACATCAGGCACGGCACAGATCCGTCATCGTTCCGAATCCGAACCGTCACCGTCAAGTGTCTGGCAAAATCGTGGCTTTATTCACACCTAACCGTCGCCATCCTTTCATTTTGTTTTTTACTTAAGCAGTCGTTTTTTCTGCACTAAGTGTTGTACCTACATTTATGTGATGGGGTTTTCGGAAGAAGAATTGGCTGCTATAGCATTAATTTTGCACAAAGAAGAGGCACAACCGCAAAAGGGAAAAAGAAAATGGGTTCACAAGGCATGGTGAAAAAGAGATGAAGAAGGAGAGTTTATAACGTAATCCAAAGAATAATTGATGATGAAACCAAGTTTTTTTTAGTATTTTGGAATGACTGAAAACTGTTTTAATTTACTGCATAGTAAACTTGAAATTCATTTAAAAAAACAAGATACTCACTGGAGAAAAGCCATAACACCCAAAGAACGTTTAGCAGTTTGTTTGAGGTAAGTAAAAATAAAAATAAAATTGAAACAAAAAATACATATTCAATTATCTTATCGTCCTCCATTTTTTTCCTGACGTGCCAGTTTCGGATTGGTGCCGGCTCAGTGTAGACAGGGCCATTTAACTTCCAAAAAAGAAATTTTTTTTTGACTGATACATCTCAAAAATGACGGGACGGTGACGTGCCGTGCCTGATGTGTGTGAATAGATCTTAGCGACATTTCGACCCCTCCTTGGGTTATTCTCAAGCTGTCTGACTAGAACATTACACTACATTGATATCTTTGAATTAAAATTAAAAATTTTTAAAAATGTATTAAATCGTCTGATTCTCGTCAATTTCTCTGCAGCTAGATAACGTTTATTACACTTAAAGGTAGTATGTACAATTCTATTTGCCATTTACTTCCTACTTTCTTTCATCCTTGATTTTACTTGCTTGTCTACTGTACATCTACACTATGACTAAATAATATTTGAATGTTTATATTTGATATAATTTATTGCGTTGAAATAATTTACATTTAAAGCCTAGTTTACATTGGTAGAGTAAACGGTCGAGTAGCACTCTACCAAGCACCAAGCTACTAGTCTAATGTGAACGATACGGATAGTAAACGGTCGAGGATAGTGGATAAAAGTTGGTCGAGTAAATAAGCTAGTGCTATGGTAGAGTAGCTCGACCACTCGACGGGCAAGTAGACCCCCTACCCAACGTCTGTCCTAACATTGAATACCTCTTTTATATATTAATGGGGGATTATTCAGAACTAAAAACGTAATAACCTCACTTTACTAAGGCTACTATCTCAAGCACGTGTGAACGACTTTAGAGTCACTCTACCAAAAAACAGCACTCCATTTTACTCGACCGTCCCTTGTGCTAAAAAGTAAGCTAGTGCACTCGACCCTTTACTCAACCAATGTAAACTAGGCTTAAGTTTAAATTGTTAGTGGGATAAAATTCAAACGTAGTCGAGTGGTTACTTAATATCTCTCGCTTGAAACTACGGTCATTATCAATATCCCTGACCGTGGTTCGAACCCCAGCGGGGTAACACATGTTTAACACTGATTATCATGTTGAAGTGGCAAATACAACTATACAATCACTCCTCTTCAACCACACTGTTCAACCACTTATTCACCCCTCCCCCTATTCAAAAGTACTGTTCAACAACTTTATTCAACCGCACTGTTCAACAACTTTATTTACCTCCTCCCCTATTCAACCACACTGTTCAACAACTTTATTTACCTCCTCCCCTATTCAACCGCACTGTTCAACAACTTTATTTACCTCCTCCCCTATTCAACCACACTGTTCAACAACTTTATTTACCTCCTCCCCTATTCAACCGCACTGTTCAACAACTTTATTTACCCCCCCCCCCCCCTATTCAACCGCACTGTTCAATAACTTATTCAACCACACTGTTCAACAATTTTTTTCAACCACACCCCCCTATTCAAGATCCTTTTTAAACTAAATCCTCCCCCCCCCCAATCAACCCCACTAATCAACAACTTTATTCCCCCCCCCCACTATTCAACCACACTGTTCAAAAACTTTATTTACCCCCTCCCCCCCCCCCCCCCATCCAACCACACTGTTCAACAACTTCCTCCCAGCCTATCCTAACAATATTGCCAGCTTGCCAATAACTTGCCACTAGACAAGGCACATCTTGTCAACTTTGTTTCCAGTGTTTGTTGCCAGAATTACACCAAGTTTTTAGCTATAAAAAGAAAAATAATCTGTTTTAGAGAAATAGGCACACAGAAAACAGCCTGCCGCCATGGATTGACCCAGACGCTTGGGTAACCGACGAAGCGCTATGACAACTCATCTACGACCTAAATTATTTCTCACCGGCAGAAAACTTTTATATCTTCTTCCTCCCTGCCACTAATTAAAATCTCTAATCTTGGATTGGTGTAATTTTAATTCACTTCGTTTTAGTACTTTTAAGGAAAACTTACTCTAGTAATTATAAATAAATTAAGAAAAATAAATTGTTACCCCTCTCTTTCTTTGTCCTTTATACTTAAATGGCTTCTCCACAAAATCTTCAAATGAGTACCTATCCATGTTTCTACGTAATAATTCCACAAAATATCACTATTACTACTTAAAAATGTAATTATTACTACCACTAATTACTAATTCTTTACAAAAAAAAAGATTTTATAAATGCATAGAAGAAAATTATCTATATATTTTTTTTTGAAAAAATTGACAGTTTGCTGAATACAACAATAAATTGGTATTTACGATAGAAAATCAATAATCTTAGAGCGTATACATAATTTTTAAATACAAAAAATTTTATTAGACTGATTTGAAGTTTTAAGGTTTTCTCTAAGAAATTTTGTAAATTCTAGTGCTGATTAGTAAATATATCAGTATGCTTGTGTGTCAAAATTCCTCTGACTGACTCATCATAATATTTCTGCAACCCAACCACTGGACCTATAACCATGAAATATTGTAGATAGGTTCCTAATACCCTAAATATGTTTACGAACTACAAGTTCGATTCAAGAAACCGGCTATAAACGTGTTTGAAACAAAGTCTCCTCTATAGTTAAGAACATTAACGCGACTCTTTTACACGCAGCTTTTTGTCTTTAATGAATGGGGCTGTCCTTACTTATTTCTCAGCAAGAAGAAAATAATTGATCGACCTATCTTTCTGCACAGAAGATTTACTAACATGTGTTAGGAATTGACATGTGATTCAGGATGAATCTCTATCAGATCATAGGTACATAGGTACATCCTATTTATGATAAACGTTCCCCCTCCTCAGGAGATACGATTCTAAAACATTAGAACCACTGACTGGGTCATTTTCATCGAAAGGTGCTCAAAGAAGAACTTGACGAATTGGGACACTGCACCAACGGACTTAAACAAACTGAGGACTACGTACTAGCATTTGCAACAGCCATAAGTACAGTATATGAAACCAGTCCATAAAAATTCCGTTCCCAACGGTTCTCAACATCTTGGTGGACTCATAAAGTAGAATCTCTAAGAAGACAGGTTAACAGAATCCTGAACAATGGTAAAAGAACTAATTTGTCAGAGCTGTGGGAGGAATATAAGTTCGTCCGTAGAAAATACAAGGCATAAATTAATAAAAGCTATGAGGGATGCTTGGCGAGCCTACTGCGCAGATATTGGGGGAATAGCTCCGGCGGCCCAACTTAACCGCATTCTCTCCAAAAAAAACCGACAGATATATAGTGGTCCCTTATTGCTTACTGGAGGCACATTTCCTTCTTGAGAGGAGAAGACCTTAGATATCTGGTAAATAAACATATGCCAGGATCCAATATAAGTGAGGACACTGAAATATCTGATTCACCTATGGCTTAACCTGTGGAAGGAGCTCAAACCTTGGCAGATATTTTCATTACATACAATAAGGTAGAATTTTCAGTGAAAAGCTTTGCCGCATTTAAAAATGTTGTCAATAATGCTCCAACAAGGCCTGGATCTGATTATTGACGATTTGGTTAAGATATACAGAACCTTCCTTTTGTTTAGGAACTAGCCCAAGAGGGAGGTGTAAATTGATTTTATTACCAAAACAGGGTATCCCGATTTTACTCCTAAAATCTTACAGACCCACCAGTCTTACTTCGTTTATTTTTAAGACCTTGGAAATTCTGATGGATAGGTGTATTAGGGATAGCATGACCATACCATTAAGCAAGCAGCAGCATCAGTGGCGCAGCTAGACCATTGGGCCCCCCGCAAGAAATTTTTGGGGGCCCCTTGCCAAAGAAAATCGATGAGCAAAAAAAAAACCTCTTGCGTTCAGGATTGGGGGCCCCCCTCGACGTCGGTACAAGGATAGTAATTCTAGTTTTTTCTGGATTTGGGGGTCCCCAGGCACTCGAGGCCCCCCCGCAATGCGGGCCCATAGTTACGCCACTGAGCAGTATGCATATCAGGCAGGAAACTCTTGTGAGGCAGCTCTTCACCATTTACTCTGCAAACTCGAAAGTGCCCTCAAGATGCAACAGCTGATTCTGGGACTTTACATGGACATCGAAGGGGCTTTTAATTGTGTCTCTGTTGAATCTATCAGCCAAGCTGCTTCTGACCATGGTGTTAGATATAGTGGCATGGATCAGATCAATACTATCTGTTAGACTAGCTAAATTTGAGAGAAATGGACACAGTAAAAAGTTGCTAAAAGGAGAGGCTGTCCACAAGGTGTAGTCCTTTCACCGTTACTTTGGTGCCTTGTGGTGGATAGTCTCATAAAGCCTATTCTGAGAGATGGGATTTAAATTAAGGGCAAGTTCACTACCACAGTATTTGACCCCCTCGGCTACGCCTCGGGAATTAAAAGTCTAATTCCCTCGGCTTCGTCTCGGGAATTAGGAACCATGGTTCCTTCGGCTTCGCCTCAAGAACCAACTTATTCGCTCAGGGAATATAATGGTTTACTTTACTCCCTAGGTGCATAAATAACTATTTCTAACTGCCTTATAATTTATCTCTAGCAAATAAGGGAATTATTACCTCTGAAATCTTAAATGATTTTTATCACTTTGAACCACTATTACTATTTTTGTTTTATAAAATAAAATTTTCTTAACGTATTTTTCCCTTTTCAAATGTATAACCACTACACTGCTACCATGTTTAAATAAACAGGTCAAGTGTGTACTGGTGAGCACATAGAAAGGGTCCGTAGGCAACACTGAATTTTTACCTCATTTTTTAAATGTGTGGGTAGGTACTATACACATACATGCTAAATTTCAAAGTGATCGGACAAGAGGTGTAGCCGTGAGAGCAAGCGACAGACTGACAGACACACGCAGAAAAATATTCGTCCTTAGTTTTGCCTACGGACCCTCAAAAAAATATAATTTAATTCAACTTTAAAAATAGTTTTATTAAATACAAAATATAGTATAACACAAACACTATACAAATTTCAAATATAAAATGAATCAAGTGTTGTCAAATCTGGCTAAAATTCCCCAAGTGTAAGCTTCGGTAATCAAATCGTCAAGTTCCTTCTTGTGGTGCTTGTATTTCAGAGTTTGAAAGATGCAAGGCCATTTCCTGGCGAAGAGTTTGATGTTTTCAATCTGTTCCATGGAAACTTCTCTGATCCTGACATGGTCCACGAAACATATGTGTTGACTGATGTAGAACTTGTCGTAGAACACGAGGTTCCTTCCAGGACGGAATGGTTTGATATGCTTCCATTTTTCTTTATTGACCGGACCCCAGTCGGAAGAAACACCAATAAGTCTCCATTTATACTAAACAAATTAAACGTTAAAAGATTAAATATTATTCTGTGCTGATTTCACATCCCACCCAACTAAAGTTCATTCATGACATATAAGTTATTTAATTTCAAACATGCAGTGTGTCGGTAGAGAACTAATAAGCAAACAATTCATTATTTGAATATTTTGAATAAACTCATGCTTGTTCTTTTACCTTTCATTTTCTTAATTTACAGAAAGTTTTTCACATGGAGTTTAATTTGGTTAAAAAATGAAGAAGCGACTCCAAGTCAACTACGGATTCTGTTGACGGCATAGAAAAATATTATTTAAAAATGTATAAATTGCAAAAAGTTCAATCAATAAACTAATAACATATTATTAACAAGCTTCACAACAAGTCAGAGTTCCTAATTGTAAAACATCTATATTGAAAACATTAAACATTATGTAAGAAGTATCAAAGTATCTACCTTCAACTAACTAACTAACTAACTTTCAACTAGTTACTAACTAACTAAAACTAACTAACTAAAACTAACTAACTTCAACTAACTAACTAACTTCAACTAACTAACTAACTTCAAAACTAACAACTAAAACTAGTTACTTTCGTAACTATCTTTCAAAATAGTTATTTATGTTACTAGGCAGCAAAATGGAATTTTGCTGACAAGTTATTAAGTTTTAGTTCCGAGCCGAAGGCGAGGATAGGCTAAACAAATTTATTGCAGAGGCGAAGCCGAGGCAGAAAATTCACTATTTTACTATTGTACTGACGAGGCGAAGCTGAGTCAGGAAAATTACATGTTGACTGACGAGGTGAAGCCGAGGCAGGAAAATGTAAATTACCTGCTACGATGTAACCGAAGCAGCTAATCGTTAAACGAGTCAGGAATGTTTCCTTTGCTACATAGTTACATACAATATATAATCTATTAACGGCAGAAAAATCGCAATAATTATTATACTCCTTTTTTAATAAAAGATTTAAAGAAAAGAAAGTTGTAAAAAACAAAAGTTTCAGTTATCAAGAAAACAAAACAAAGGCAAAACGAATTCAGTGTTGCCACTTTTTTTTATTAACAGATGTTTTTTACCTCAATTTTAGCGATTTTTTTTTTTAATAATCACTGTAAAATAATAAAATTTGTTGTATTACTATAATTATTTAATGTTTAGTAGTGGATCCTTTTAGGGTTCATGGAAAATAATTAGGTAAAAGGTTGAATTTGATTATAGGTAACAGGTTGAATTTGATGATAGGTAAAAGGTTGAATTTGATGATAGGTAACAGGTTGAATTTGATGATAGGTAAAAGGTTGAATTTGATGATAGGTAAAAGGATGAATTTAATGATAGGTAAAAGGTTGAATTTGATGATAGGTAAAAGGTTGAATTTGATGATAGGTAAAAGGTTGAATTTGATGATAGGAAAAGGTTGAATTTGATGATAGGTAAAAGGTTGAATTTGATGATAGGTAAAAGGTTAAATTTGATGATAGGTAAAAGGTTGAATTTGATGATAGGTAAAAGGTTGAATTTGATGATAGGTAAAAGGTTGAATTTGATGATAGGTAAAAGGTTGAATTTGATGATAGGTAAAAGGTTGAATTTGATGATAGGTAAAAGGTTGAATTTGATGATAGGTAAAAGGTTGAATTTGATGATAGGTAAAAGGTTGAATTTGATGATAGGTAAAAGGTTGAATGTCCAGAGTTTAACAGAAAATCTAAGAAATAAAAGCTGTAAATAATCCACTAAATAATAATTAAATGTTGTGTTACAATACCTTGAATAAGAAGTTGTAGATAATGTAAATGGCACTGATGAGGAAGGCTGGGATGATGTAGAATATTGGATATAAATAGTAAAAGCGGTTTGATTTAACTTCCTTGGCTTGTTTGTTAGACAAATCTTCCGTAGCTAAATCTCCAGACTCGTAGTAGTACTGATGAAGACGAATCGCAGCGTAAATCTGAAGCGTAACAATAATTTATTTACAAACAAACAAAAGCTTCACAAATAAGACTACTAATTTAATAAACATATCTGACTTTAGTATTGTTGCAGGTAAGTAAGATAGTGTTGTTTGTTTTGTTATTAGATGTACGTATATTGTATTGTGCAGGCAGTCACAGAATAGCCCAGTTAATAAAGGTTTTTACCCGCAACTAATTATGGGAAATCTGGATTTTTTCCTGATGATAGACCATGATAAGAGGTGTATTCTCTCAAAAGTACCCACTTCTCCCCCTTGTGCTCCCCCCCCCCCCTACCCATCTTAAAGTTCAAAATTTACTTATTTTTCACTTTTTACGCAAAACTGTTTATTTTTTGAAGAGAAGTGTTATTAACAAAAATATTTCTCACATAAATCTGCACACAAAAAAGGTCCTATGCATGTTTGAACTGAGACATACCGTTTTCGAGATATTATTGATTAAAAATCCAATTTTTAGTAGAGTCTCGCTTATCCGGACCCCGCTAGTCCGGACATCCGTTTAATCCGGACGGGCCAAAAACTATGTACAAATTGGAACTAGGGCCTGTTCAGATTTATGAATAATTAAGATAATTGGAGTTTCTACTTTTATTGTCCATTAAAAATTTATAAAATTGTTCCTAGTATAGTTTACAGGTGTATATTCCAACGTTCTAACACAAGGAATACCCGGTATTTTTGTTAAAAATAAACAGATTTAGAATAATTAGGAAATAGTAAGAACATCGATTAATATGTTTCGGTTCCATAGAAATGTAAGGGGCGGAAGAAATAAAGGTAGTGTATTCCAATAAATACAATTTTATGTGACTGAGATAGGGAGAGGGTTTTAGGAAACATATAGCGGCGGCTCAACGCAGTTCCAAGAAATTTCGCCAAGCCGCCAATGTCTAATATCTCAACTCTCTGTGAAATGATTATCGTTTCTCGAATTTCGTATCGGAACACAGGAAGTTCTTCTCAGGAAGTCCCTTCTATACCTGCCACCTGCATAATAGATTGTGGTTTTATTTTAATTAATTTGATATTCGGACTGGTGACAGAACAGCTCTTAACTTAATAGTGGACCTACATTATAAGTAGACTAATATAAGTAATTTATATGATAAAAACATCGATTTTAATAGTTTTACCCTACTAAAACTTGTTTTACAGACATTTTAAAACTGATTCCGTTTAATCCGGACTTTCGGTAATCCGGACTGGGTCCGGTCCCGTTACACCCGGATTAGCGAGACTCTACTGTATGTTAAAAACAACACTTCTGATTTTAATGAAATTTGGATGGTAGGCCATACTTAGCCTATTGTTGCCTATATAAATTTCAACCGACTGCTCTCTTTAAATTTTGCTAAATTGATCCATTAATTCATAATAGACAGACAAAAAATTGATCAACAGACAGACAGAAAGGGAATCAATTTAGATAATGTAAAGAACGCAGACGGTTGAAATTAAGTTGGGGCTATCTGCAGGCTACTTGCGACAAACCATCCAAATTTCATTTTAATCAGTTGAGTACTTTTGAAGATAAAGGTCTAAATAAATGTATGTTTGTGCGCATGTGCAAGATAAAATAATGGGCGCAGAAGGTTGAAATTTATATGGGATCAACAATAGGCTAAGTATGACCTACCATCCAAATTTCATTAAAATCAGAAGTGTTGTTTTTAACACATCTTGGTTCGAAAAAATGAAAAATTGGAATTTTTATCAACAATATCTCGAAAACGGTATGTCTCACTTCAAACATGCATAGGACCTTTTTTGTGCAGTATTATGTGAGAAATATTTTTGTTAATAACACTTCTCTTCAAAAAATAAACAGTTTTGCGTAAAAAGTAAAAAATTTTGAACTTTAAGAGGGGTTAGGGGGGGGGGGGGGGGGGGGGGGCACAAGGGGGAGAAGTAGGGACTTTTGAGAGAATGTACCTCTTATCATGGTCTATCATTAGGAAAAAATCCAGATTTCCCCTAATTAGTTGCAGGTACAGCCTGTTTTTGGCCTTTATTGACTCAGCTAGAATAACTATTCCTAATTTTCAGAAATAATTGAGGGATCTTAAATACACCTGATTTATCGATAAACTATTGTGTGTCAAGATAAACTAGAAATCATTAAAACAATCTTGGTTACAACAGGAAAGAGTAGTTACTTAATAAATTAAAGCAGTTACTTAAGTATTGTAAAGCTCCATAAATACAACTTAATTATGAGAACTCTCTCTTCACAGCTCAGAACTGTATGTTCTCTTGTGGAGAGATAACCTTTGATGCGCTAATATATAAAATTGGTAACACTTGTAAAATAATATATTGTATTATATTGTAATGTGTTATATGTATTATTATTAATTTTTTTAGGGTCCGTAGGCAAAACCAAGGACCCTTATATTTTCCTGCGTGTGTCTGTCCGTCCGTCCTCTCGCGTGCTCTTACGGCTACACCTTTCGTCCGATCACTTTGAAATTTGGCATGTATGTGTCTTGTACCTACCCACATATTTTAAAAATATAGCGACTTAAAAAATAAATTTTTCAAAAAAATTAGGGTAAAAAACTTAAGGGTTAATTTTTTTTTTTTTTTTTCGACACCGTGAGGGGTATCATATGAAAGGGTACTTCGAGCTGATTACAAATATATATAATTCTTCGGATATAAATTTGATAGGGCGAGCGTAGGCAAGTTTGAAGTAGTTGTGAAACGTGCCCCCCCCCCCCCTCTATCTCGCTTATGTGAAGTGCAAAAAATCTGAAAAAATTCCTGAACATTCTTCGACCAAAAGTAAAGATACCACTTTTCGGAAATTTCGAAAAAAATATTATTTTATTTTTTATTGACAAAATACGGTTTTTTTTATAATTATGGTTTTTTCGATGTATTTATATGGTTGTAGTCCGGTTCAGTGGCAAAAAAATACTTTATCAGAGTGTGTTTTGAGAATATCAGACCCTTAGAAGGGTTCAAAGTAAGCTTTTTAGCATTTTGAAAAAACACTATTTATACACTTTACAGTTAAACACTATATGTAGTGTGGCCTACGGACCCTTGCTGTGTGCTGACTAGCACACACTCTTGACCTGTTTATTTTTTATTAGGCAAGTTAACGAACATTTTATTAAAACTAGGCATCGCGTGGCTCTATCATTGAAGCGAGCGTATTGCAATAAAATACTGAATATTTAAATTTGTTAATCATGATGAATAATGTCATAGTTGAAGATAAGAGGAAGAGGGTAGTGAGGGGTTATAGTGGGGGTACTTGGTACAAAGCTTTACTTCCTAAACAAACCTACACATTAACCACCCGTAATAGCTTTTAAACTAATATTATAAATGTATCACTTCATTACTCAAATACTACTGCTTGTATCAAGTTGAAATTTTACATACTTGTTTCAATTGTACTTTAGACGATGTACATGAAGTTTTATTAAAATCGTTTCGTTAGAACGTAAGATATCGGTAAAAAGGTTGTTTTCTCTATTTTAAACGTTTAGGTCCGCTTTAATAGTTTTAGCGATCTTTATTAATTCATAGCAGTGTCGTTGTTGGTTTTACTAAAAAATGTTATTTGAAAAAATGTTCGTCTCATCGAATAGGTGAAGATAGTATTTTTTCCCGTCCTGAAATTCCAATTTTAAATTTGAAGCTCACGTTTACGCGAGCATTGCGCGCGAACTCTTGGACGGATCACGCTGTCCAACGAACTTAGCCTGAGTATTAGTAAAAGGAAGATGTATACCAAATTTCAACTAAATCGGTCAAATTTTACTCAAGTTATCGTCGGACACGTAAACGTTACACACAGACAGACAGACAGACAGACAGACAAGATGCATATTTCGTTGAATGTAAGAAGCTCGCTTACGCTCGCTTCAATTATATGAAATGATGGAGTGTCGCTAAGGCGACGTATGTTGCTTGCTTTGTTGTTTGTTTTATATTTGTCATTATAAAATAAAATGTTGTAAAAGACAAGAGTTCTCTTACAATACTCATGAAGGGCTGGAATTTGAGTTGAGTTAAATACTCAGGCCACAGTTTCCTCTGAGTTACAGCTTCCACGTCATATTTGAATCTGTTTCCTGAGTAGATAGTGAGAAGAAAGATAGAAATGAGGCAGAGTTGAATAACTAGGATTATTGTTGCAGCAACGTCTATCGCTGGGATCATAGCATACTGAAACAATAAATCATATCAAATCACTTTAATTCAGTTAATTATCAAATTAATTATCAAATCAGTTTAAGAGCTGGGACATAATACATATTTGATCTTATCACAAGGGGAGTTATCTGATATTTTAGGGGATCACGTGGTTTCAAACAACTACTGCAATAACAGAGGATGATTTGGTTCGAATACCAGTGGGATAAGATCTGCTGATCTGATCTTATGATGGTTGAGTACCTACCCTAAACATCACAAACACTTTCTTTGCAGATTATTATAGTTATTTAACCTTGATAAGTTTATAAACTATCGATATGAAACATTCAAATTATTTTGTCAAGCGAGAATATCCATGGATAGATATTTAGGATAACTCATCAATAGATATTTAGGAATATCCATGTATAGATATTTAGGGTTACCCATTAATATATATCTAGGAATATCCATGGATAGATATTTAGGGTTACCCATTAATATATATCTAGGAATATCCATGGATAGATATTTAGGGTTACCCATTAATATATATCTAAGAATATCCATGGATTACATATAATTTATTACTAGATGGGAGAAAAGAAACATCAAACTTTTCAGTATTAAAGATAATTTTGACGCGCACACGTGAAAAATATAACGAACTCAAAATTAGCAGCAATACGTAGATGTATCCAATGCCACATTGAATCAAAATAGCCCATTCTCAAAAGTGTTTTTCAATTATAAAAGGAAGCTAAGTTCTAAAGTTCAAGGTTCTATACAGTAATTGAGCCTTGAGATATCGTTATGTAAAATTGTTGCATATTATTTGCCACCATCATGAATCGAAATTTCTTAGCTAGCATCATAGGATCAGTAGTTTAAAGGCTCGGTCAAAGAGGAAGCGAACTGTCCGCGGCGGACAAGAGGTTGCTCTCAAGCAGCTCTCTTGTTGCTTGCCTCAAATTCAACAGAAAAAGCAATTCTTCGTCGGAGGAACTGCTAGACATGCTGATAATAAAACAAAAATGAACACTAGTTGATGAAATCAAGTTGTGCGTTGTCCACGTTCTACATAGTTAGCCCGGCCGCAGCGGACTGTTCGCTTTCTGTGTTACCACCCTGTCCGCGACAGAGGGCGGACAATCAGCTTTTGTTTTGACTACCCCGGTCACATTGAAAGCGGACTGTCAGCCACGGGCATCTTGTACGCCACTGACATCCCGCTTACTGTATGCCCGGTCTTAAAAGACATTATGGTGATATGTTCGTGTGTTTTTATTTTAATTTATAATATATCGTGAGTACATAGATATAGATTAATTCCAAGAAAAGAGCAAAGTTGGGCACATACATGTGCACATTTTTATTTTATTAAATGATTTAACGAACAAAATTAAATTAAAGATTACATGTAGGTTGAAGATCCTGTGACAGATGTGGAGCAGAATGTAAACGATGACTTTGACTACGACGAGGAAAAATTTTCCTTTTATATTTGTTATTTTCACTTTGGTCTGTTCGCTTTCAGTAGCAGTCTTTTTCTCCCAGAAATACAAGTGATAAGATAACAGGTTACCAAACAACACCTTTAACATTAAGTAAACAGTTAGAATCAACAAATTAAAAAATATAATATTAACTAACTCAGCACTGACAACTGACCGAAAGAAAAATTTCGAAAAAAATAATTATTAATAAGATTTTGATGTAAGGTCATAATTAGCCTATGGTTGGTCTTGTATAAGTTTCAACCTTCTGCGTCTATTTTTTTTCTCTGCCACATGCGCACAAACAAACATTTATTGCATGTGTTTTGCCAGCCAAGCAATTATGGCGGTATGAGAGCACGCTCGTCTCTGATAAGCCCTATATCTGATCTTCGTGACCTGGTACAGGTCCAGAGTTGGGTGGGCATCGTCGGGCCCCTGATGAGTCGGACGCGTCGAAACGATGCAGGACATGGCTTAATGCGAAGCCAACATCTCAATGACGTAATGTCTGATGTTGGAACAGTTCCTATGTGTCACGCTTGCGTGGCACGTCCCTTGGTGTCTCTCACATATTGTGTAGCCTATTGCAGTGTGCAAACAAGGTATTACATTGCTGTTTTATTTTGCCTGCTAAGCAAGCATGAGAGCACGCTCGTCTCTGGTAAGCGCTATATTATCTGATCTTCTTGATCGGGCCCCTGATGAGTCGGACGCGACGAAACGTTGATGAACATGGACAGTTTGTTGTTGTTGGGTGCAATTGACAATTGCTTTTAAATATTGTGAAAAATTAATCAGTTTGGCCATTATGAAAAGAAACAGATTTTAAGTAATATGTAGTAGTAGTAGTAGCTGTAGTCTAGTACTTCCTACTAGAACGGGAAGGACGAACCACTTGTTCGAACCTTGCAATTAGGCCATCACTTAGGCCCTTTTTACGCCCCGTGGTGGAGAGTTCCAGCTACTTCACACATCATACATTTGTACATTGTACCGCCGAAGCGAGTATGGTGTGGTCATTAGTAAGCTATATAAGCGTGCGCCAAAGCGTGGGGGAAGAGTTCCCATGAAGGATGTCCCTCGCCCTGCACCGTCCTCGAACCATAGATACAAATTACATCGTCATGACACGGATCGGACCCACACCAAAGAGTGGGGGAAGAGTCCCCATAAAGGGTGTCCCTCGCCCTGCACCGTCCGTGAATCATTGATGCAAATCAGAATATCATGGCACGGGATCGAACCCACGACCTCGAGTTGCCTCGACTTATTGATAGCTAAGCGAGCGCCCTAACACGCTCGGCTACCCTGGCTCCCCTAAGTAATATGTACTACAGGTCCTCCAAACATTGAATAAAATTGGTTGGAATAGTTCCAGTTCTAAATGAACGACAGTCAATTTATTTGGAACTGCAGTTGATTTATTTATTTAATAAAGAAACGAGTTCAAATGAACAGTTCCAGAACTTTTTGTCCATCTCTGTTTCCTTCAATCTAACTACCTGTTGCATGAGTTGAGTTTGAGTATTACAGAATCTCGTGTAGTGTGGCAATTAAAGTTTAATTAATATCAAGTTTTTTGTTACCATTGAAGCGAATTTCTTGAGGAAGACGGAGAAGAAATATGAAAACATGGCTGGATACTTGAGAACTCGTGAAATCGATATAGATAAGAACTCCGGAACAACTCCCAGCGATATTATGACAGAGGCTTTAAACAATAAAACAAAGACATAATAACGTGGTTACAAAGGCAAACTTAATCGTACAATAAACGGTACCAGTATTCAGTAAGTACATACAAATTATTAACATTAACATTAAAAAATTAGTTGTTGGTCTAATAACCTACATGATAAGTGACAAACATGAACTAGGTGTTCAATGGAGTTGTCTGCTTGCAATATTGAGCTGAGCGTGCATTTTAATCAAACAATAAACATTTTTATTTATAAACAGCTGAAATCGTATCAAAAATAGTAATATTTCTAATTATTAATTAAAAGCATTTTTTCAAGTATTTCTATTTTACCTCTCTCTTAAATAAAAATATGACAAAAGTGAACATAACAACAATAACTGTACTCTTAAAGTACATACTCCGGCGGTCGTGCATTCTAAACCACTCGATATCAAGTCGAGAACTGGGGAATTCGAGTACCGTTCAGGACACAATTTTTTTTTTACAGGGACACCATACAACGGAGCCGACGTTTCGCCAACGGACAACAACTTCTTCAGTCGACCTGCGACCCGCGAGGGGTGCAGACGTCATCCGACACACATGGGGAGCCCAGCTGAGGGTGTCGAAAATTTATCGCAGGTGGTCAGAGGTGGTTCGGGGAAGAGTGCAAGTACATGACAGGTGGTTAGATTAAACACGAAATAAAAAATTAATATGTATTAATAATATCGATGATCGAAGCCAGGAGCCCCGAAATCATAATTCCTCATTAGTCATTGATGTGTCAGTTTTTAAAAAACTGATCAGTCATCAAGGATTGGCATTGAATGAAATGTTCGGTTAACCTAATCTTATTCGAGATAATTGCGGGAAACCGATTAGTAAAATCTATTTACCAATTTGGCAGCTTTGGTTCCTTCAGAAGTTATTAAGTTTATTTTCCAGTATTAATAAACAAATATGAAAAATATGAATACTTTTCAATTTACATCCATAATTTTTCCTTCGCGGTAACTGGACTACTAACAAAAGTTGTTCGTTTCCAAATTCCTCGTTTCAAATGTTAGTTATGAGGTAGAAAATTACATCTAGCGTTATGTAGACAGGTGTAGTCGACTTTGTAGTGAGTTGCGACCACACTGATGACTCCTATATACTCGTTAGCTTGCCAAAACAGCTGACCTAATTTGTTAGTAGCTAGTTTGATAGCCAGCTGATCTATCTGCACGCTGTCATCTATTAACCTGCCCATCATTAGTAGAAACGGTATACTCATCGACAGGTGATCCACTTCCATTATTATCAGATCAAACACTGTCTGCAACATACGAATACATAAATTAATTTAAAAAATCAAAATGTCCAGAACGTTACAGATCCGGGTGTTTCTTTCTGTGGTAGTAACGTATTGAAAAAGAAAAAAATGAAACTTGCGTAATACTGTTTGAATCATAAAAAGGATAGATAGATAGAAGGCGTTAAAAACACTTCAATCAAAATAATTAAGACATTTTATTTTCTACAAAAAAAAAAAAAAAAAAAATCAAGCCTCGGGATAGTGAAATAAGCAAATTCAAGGCCAATGTAAGATACATTCGGATAGGGATGAGAAAACTGAACATAACAAGAACAGGTTATGTCTGTAATATAAAGTCTAGCTTGCTCCATGAGAAGTACTTAAGTGATGAATTACATAAAGCTGAATTACTACAGCCGCAAGGGCCAAGATTATAAAATTGTGTTTAAGGATTGGACTCGGTAGTAAAAATCCGCCAAATAGGGGCGAATGATACTCATATAATAGGTCAATGAGTTACATTAATTTATCATGGTTCCATAAACATTAATTAGCAGTCAATGTTTTTAAACATAGTCTCAAGTTTAACCACACTTAATACAATGAAGTAGAGGTGGGTAATAACAGTTATTTGGCGATAACATGTTATTACTGTTCTGTTATTAGGCAATAACAGGTTATTTGAATAACAGGCAACAGCTCCCTTTTAAATTATACTTGAAGCCCAGAGGTGAAGGGCAAAATATAACTGAATATGTGATAATATGATTAAGCATTTTTTTTTTACTTTTTGAATACTCAAATAATATTAAAATAAGGCCAATTTTCCCTTTTCATTTTTTATATAATTTATGAATGTTGCAGTAATGAGATGTCGTGTAAAGGTAGAATATAATTACATTATAATGAAAATTGTTAGAGGAAAATCGGTTCAATAGAACTGGAGATAAAGTGTGAGATCAGCTTAGATACGCGGAAGCGGAAAGGCGGGCCACCTCAAAAGGGTGAAAGGGAGTGGGACAAACTCTCTGGATAGGATAGGTAGGTAAGGCAAAGAGGGGTTAGAGTTAACACTAACGTAACTCAGATTGGCAGATAGATATTACAATAGATAGACAGAGATAGCCCTAAGCCATAAGGTTAAGGAAAGGAGTAAATGACATTGGCCTTTGAATGGAAATCGGGTCATGCAAGTGCAAGTTCGAACCGAGACCGAGCTCTACCCTGCAAAAGCAAAATCTTTGCCCTTTATAATAAAATTATATAAACTTAAATAACAGAAACAGGTCAGAGAACAGAACAGTAGAGAAGTGTTATAATATAACTATAACAGGTAACAGCTCATCGCATCTTGTTCTTGTTATCAAAATGAAATGTTATTGATTCTGTTCTGTTATAGGATAACAAGAACAGTAGAGAAGTGTTATCATCAGAGACCTTCAAAATGTAGCATTTATTTTTACGAAATGTGGCACTAATAAGTGTGGCAATATGGCACTTATTTTGGCCAAATGTGGCATTTATTTTAGCT
Source organism: Gerris lacustris (assembly GCA_951217055.1). Classification (NCBI taxonomy): domain Eukaryota; kingdom Metazoa; phylum Arthropoda; class Insecta; order Hemiptera; family Gerridae; genus Gerris; species Gerris lacustris. The sequence goes on along the minus strand of OX578283.1, from coordinate 4,336,393 downwards.
AATGTGGCATTTATTTTTCAACTTTCCACCCCCCCCCCCTTCCATTGTAAAAGGGATATTAAATCGTGCAACTTGAGTCATATTAACTACTTTATTATAATTTACAGGTATCTTCAATACCCTACAATGACCCTCATTGCTCATTGACCACCTTGTTGATGCCACTTGCTTCCGACACCTGTATTGTGCCACCCGAGTTTTTACTTTTTTCGGGCAGTCAAGAAATGGAGCTGTGCATGCATATCATTATGTTCGTAAAAGAAGAAGGAAAAAAGGCGTTTTTGGGTTCATCAAATTATTTTCAGACAAAAAGAATACTATGTTGTTTGTTTCATACAGTGTACCCCGTATGAAGGAGGACAGTAACAATTTATGCCGAATGTCACGTGGAACTTTCAACGAATTGCTTAGAATATTGAAGAACAGTTTGACCAGTAAAGACACTTACATGAGGGATGCAGTTAGCCCTGATTTGATTTCCTCTAGATTTGATTAAAGGAATGGGGGCTGAGTGGCAGTGGCAACATCTGATCGGTTCAATTGAAAACAATGGGCTGACCGGGTGGCGCCACCTGCAAGTGGCGGCTAAACTGTGGGACGGTCGACCAGATAGTGCTACCCGGCGAGTGGCGCCACCTCGTGTGGCAGGTTGCATTCTATTCTCTTGGAAGCACCTTGGAATCCTGCTCTGCAAGGGCGTATCTTACCTAGTTTTATGGGTTGTAGCAGAACCTATTAGAATATTTCTATTTTTTCTCAGAACTTGGCCCAAATAAGGCAAAATGTGGCACCAAGTGTGACATTTTACCGAAAATCAGCAAAATGTGGCTTTTAAGCAAAAAATTGGCAAAATGTGGCATTTTAGTAGGGCGCCATGGCAAAAAGGAATTTGAAGGTCTCTGGTTATCATATAGCAATAACAGATAAAAGTTCATTTCATCTTGTTCTTGTTTTCGAAATGAAATGAATTGATTCTGTTCTATTATAAATTATAGGATAACAATAACAGGAAGATCTGTTCTGTTATCCTGAGCTGTTATAATAAGAACTGTTATTCGATAACAGGTATTTTTCAAGAACATGTTATCGGACGAACTGTTATTCTCCAATAACATGTTATTCTTAGCTGTTCTGTTATTTTCGACCCACCTCTACAATGAAGTTATTTCCCTTGGCGGAGTTAGGAATCCAACCCGAAAACTGCTTGGCGAAGGGAACCTAAGTTTTATTAATTATTTACTGTGATGATTACCCTTTCGGTACGGAGGTAGAAATCAAAAGTGGACTTCCACAGACGGGGCCGTATTTTCAGACCGGCCTTCCCCAGCCTGAGTCGTTTCAACCCTCACACAAAACTATCCATTCTTCAACGCTTTCACACTATTTATTTTATATCTCCTACATTTTTTATCATATTAGGATAGTTTTTGTTCTATTACTTTTTTTACATTCATCTATAATTATTTGTTCATTTTTAATTAATTTTAGATGTTAATTTAATAATTTGTAATTCTATATATACTTATAAAAATTAAAAGTAATGTACATTTTATGTATAACTGGTATTTTATTTATTTCTGAGAAAAAGAAAAAAAAAAGGCATTTCAAAAAGGGAAACCCCTCCAAGGATGAACGTAAGAAGGTACAATAGACTTTGACCTTCGCTGACCTCATTTGGCCATAAAAAAATATTACGTTGTGCCGGCTCAAGTAATATGAGTCACCCGCCCTGCTAGAGTTGCAACCCCTTTAATTTTATTCTTTCACTGAGATAAAATATTAACCCCAGCGACACCTAGTGAGCCTATTATTTACCATTGTACATCATTCTAGTTCCGATAGATGGCGTTAGGAGTCATGAGAAAACCTCAAAACGTCTATAGACGTATGTAGGCTGTGGAAGGCACTTTTTGATTACGTCCATAGACGTTTACGGTCTAATTAAGGCACTTACTAATTACGTCCATAGACGTCTACAGTACCCGAAAGGATTAAATACACAGTGGTTACTAAACTATTAGAAGGGCTTCTTTTGATGTGAACTCCCAGTAGTAGTAGAAGATACCCGTCATTACAACTTCCAGGTGTAACACTGATAACAGGTTAATCATGTAAATATTCATATTGTAAAACGTCTCCACGAAAACCAACATCTGAAAACAAACAAAACAGTTTGGAAATAATATCTAACAGACAAACAAGTTCCGTCCTCTCATCATTATAAACAATTTTGAAGAGATTTCCTCGAATAATAATTATAATAGCTAGGGACTCAAACCTCTACTCGCTTCGCACCTTGGCTTGATTACTTAATGTTGGGATCTCCATATCAGTTTCAAGCCCCACCCCTCCTCCCTTTGTGAAGGTACAGGGTCTTCACTGGGCTTATTAACCAATAGATAATATGCAATTATTAAAGAATGAATACATTATCCTTTTAATTTTGATAAATAAGAAAGATGTTCTGAAATACTGTTCTGTGGTTCTTCTCAGTCCAAAATCCATAATCTTTTTTAAGTGGAAGTTCACAAACTGTCTCCTGAATCTTCAACGTAATGGTCTTCCACCCATGCCACATGTGAAGAGCTGGAGGAACTGGAAATAAAATCTCTTGTGGAAAGAAGAGCTGAAGCCCAGATAGTTTTTGTAATATCAGTTGTCAGTGGTCACTAAGACTCCCCAGTACGGTTTCAGCGTAGCAACATGAGGATTCCAGCTAGGTCTTGTCGAGGTTTCCTGATCTTTTTACTCCCAACTACCACAGAACAAACTATGGGTATGTCAAGCACTATGAAAAAGGCTATGCGTCAATCTAATGACTGTTGTCTTTGTCAGACACACTACAGGTCAATTCCACGTATAAGGCCCTAGCCGAGTTTGGAATCGAACCTGGTTCATTGCTGAATTCTCTCGTGGGGGCCTGGGTAGCCCGTAGCAGCTTGCCTTTCAATCAGACAAGTAAAACAGAATCGGGCGTGGTCAGTAGTTGGATGGGAGTCCAGTCGGTTCATTTAACTCTGTCAATTTAAATGATTCATCAATTTCATTTTAAACTTAAACAACATATTTTTGTATTTTGGTTTTATAATATATAAGATACATAAATAAATGATATCAATTATTACATAGCAGATAACTAATGGTTCGTTTAATGTATCTTAAGATAATTGATCTGGAAAAATGATAATATTAATTTAAAAAACCTGAATTAATAATTATTTACTAATAATTAAATATTTTAATGCCTTACTTTGTGGATGTTTTTGATACTCAAAAACATGACCACCACAGAGATACAGAAGAAGATGACCCAGTAATCGCAGCTGAGTGTAAATATGGAGTCCTTTCCTTCACATTTGTACCCCAGGCCCCTGCAAACATAATAGTGTTAGTGAATGGAAGTTGCCAATTGTTAAGTTATATATATATATATATATATATATACAGGGTGACCTGCAATAAAATGTCATAAAGAAACTGGCGGATTTTATGGGTCAAATGCAACAAAAAATGTCGAGCATATGCCCATATCTCAATAGTTCTCGAGATATCAATTTATTTCTTTTTTTAAAGTCCTCCACGATAATTTTTTAAAAATGCCTAATATCTCAAAAACCTAAGAGAAATTGGGCTAAGGACATATTTGAAAGAGCATATAAAAAACCTTTGAGAATCATTCATTTATTTCCAACTTATCAGCTGCTAAGCATCTTTCAGGTTCTGTTACATTTGAAAATTTGGATTTTTTAAAATTCGACCACAAAAGTCCTGAGCTTATTACTCTTATCTAAAGGATGTTAGAAGTGTGGCGCATTCAGGAAAAACTTCTTCTTCTCATAAGCTTTCAAATGGTATAATTAAGTTTAAGATCAACGGACTAGTTTTTGAATTATGGTAAATTAAATGTTACCAGACGTGAAATTGTTTGGTGAAGATCACAACCAATTCTAGTAAAAATGCAAAAAAGGTTTCCCCGAATGTTCAATTTGTGGTATTGCCAGACCATAGGTCAGTAGAGTGAGTGAGTACTAGGTTGTTTACATTTGAGTGGGAGGAAGTGTGTAGCCTGCCCCCTCCCCCCTTTTTATAGTTCAGTTGAGAAAGAAAGAGATCTCTACCGGTCCACATGATCTCTCTTTCACGTAATCTCTCTGTCTCTCTCTCTCTCTTTCTCTCTCTCTCTCTCTCTCTCTCTCTCTCTCTCTCTCTCTCTCTCTCACTCTCGCCCTCTCTCTTCTCATTCACCTCACTCAGATCATCTCTGCACCTCAATCACCATCATTCTTTCATCACCATCATCACAGCTGAGAGAGCCCTCTCCTCACCACCTTCACTCAACATCACCACCTGGTACCCTCTTTCATTTCACCCCTTTTTATTCTTAATTTCCCTACAGTCCATTTTACCGTACCACATTAGTGGTCCTTGAGGGCCATATAAAACTATTTCTAATTTTCTAAGTCTTTTTTTTTTTTTCTTTTGGGTTTTAGTCCCGATCAACTGCCAGGGATATTACAGGACGGGAGTTATCCGGACACTTTACTCTACTCAAATCATCAGTGTGAAACATGTCTCACCTCTCTGGGATTCAAACTCAGAGCCGGGTTTAGACCTTGGTTTCAGAGTCGAGTATGCTAACTACTCGGCTACACCGGCCCCCCAAAGTCTTCTCAACTTTTTTATCTGTGAGAAAAAGACCAATTTATTTTAATCTAGGTTGGCTAGAAAGAACGTACTTGCAGAGATTGGGTTGAATCTTTTACCAAGATAGTTGGACTCTTGTACTGTTATTGGGTTTTGTGCATAGGATTGTCTGCTTCCTTTACCTCATTAATCCTGTAGAATTTGTTGCAATCCCTTTGGACTCTGCTCTTATTAAACCTTTTTTTCTCAATAAAAATTATTTTCCTTTCATTTTTATTTTTAATGAATGATTATAATTCAAAAACTTTGAGACTTAATTTCTCTTGACTGCGTCAAGAGAACATTTGCTTCTTCAAAAAACTTTTGTGTCTTCAGCAAACTTTTGATTTAATCCCTCAGTTATCTGATCCTAAGGTAATGAGTACTTTTAAAGTTAGATTTCCTACACTTGAATTAACTCGAAAAGAATTTTCAGAACTTCTGATGAAAAAAAATGAGTTGGAACTCACAGTGAATCCTAAATCAGAACCTAAATATCAATTGCTCTCATCGTTTGATGACCTCTATGATTCTGCTTTTGAAGCTTACTCTAAGCAAGTCACTATTGAAAACTTAAGCTCTCGGGAGCCTATTCCATCTACCTCAAGAATTTCACCTCAAGGAGTTAATTTTCCACCTCTTCCAAAATTATAGTTTATATTCCAGCCTTGTTCACAATAATCAGTCGTTATCAGATGTTCAAAAATTAAATTATACTTCTCGGAAAATCTCGTGTGGCACCTCTTCAAATCCTCACGATACCTCGTTTAGAACTCTATGGTGCAGTTCTTTTAACAAAACTTTTAGACTTTTCTCGATCGACTCTATGTTCTTCGATTCCAATAACTCGGACTTTAGCCTTTTCTGACTCAGCTACAGTGTTATCATGGATTCGTACGCCGCATCACATGTTAAAAATCTATGTTGCTAACAGGGTTGTCCACATTCTTGAAATTACCAATCCATCAGACTGGTACCATGTCTCAACAACTGAAAATCTTGCAGACTTGCAAGCAGAGGAGTTCCACCTGATAAGATTGTGGACCATCCTTTGTGGTTCAGTGGCCCATCTTGGCTTCAAGAACCTGTCGAAAAATGGCCTCTAAATTCTCCTATTGCCCCAAGTAGTGAGCTTCTGGAAATGCGACCTGATAGCTATTCTTTGTCCTCTGCTGTTGTAGCAACTTCAGAAAATATAATATGTCATTTATTGTTAACTCGATGCTCTAACTTCATCAGGTTAAAGAGAGTCATAGCCTGGATATTATGAGCTATCCACAACTTCCAATTACCATCGTCCAAAATAAAAGGATCTTTAACAACGAAAGAGTTAAGTGGGGCTCTGCACCTACTTATCAAAATTGAACAATAAATACATTTTAAGAATGACATACAACGCTTTCAATGCAAAGAAATCCCTTTCTCACGTCTGCGCAGCCTCTCCTCGTTCCTCGATTCTTCAAACCTTTTTGGGGTGATGGATCCGTCATTCTAACCTCTCATTTGACAACCGTCACCCCTTGTTATTAGATAAATCTTTCCATTTATCTAAACTCTTAGTTGATTATTTCCATTTGTGTTATTTACATGTAGGGCCTCACACTCTACACTCGATTCAAATGCGATCTTTCTGGATAATTTCTGCACGGCAACTAATACGTTCCCGCCTCAGTAAGTGTCTTCCTTTAAAATGCGGACTTCAATACTTCAGCCACTAATGGGCTCTCTACCACCGTCTCGTGTCCAGCAAGCAAGACCATTTCTAAAAGTGGACACTGATTTTGGAGGTCCTTTTGTGATGAAAGAGAGTTTGCTCAGGAATGCCAAAAAAAACTGGTAAATATTGCTATACTGCATGGTGCCTCCATATTACCCTGTTTTACTGCTGCAAGTAAAGAAATCCAGTTTAGAACGACAAGAGACGTAATACACACATTCTATAAAAACAATTATTTTACACTCAAAGAACCTTAAAACGTGTAAATCCATCAAAATTGATTATTACGCCATCAAAATACTTTGTATCTGTTTCTACATGCATGAAATTAAGAAGGAGCAAATATTTGCATGTAACTTATAGGCACTATAGTTTTATAGTGGCTTTTAAGGCAACTCTATTTTGGGATTTTATATAATCGGCTTGCCCACCACTCATTAATTGGTTATCCACCCGAAATTACGTATAAAGGGAAGGTAACCTATTAAATGCTTACTTCTTTACCCATTCATTGGTGGATGGATATATGGGGGGGGGGGGGGGGGGAGGGGGGGGGGTTGCTAGGTAAATTAGTACCGCTTAGCCTATATGATAACAGGGTATAAGAAACATAACCACTGATTCCTTATTCCTTGCATGAGCCCTGCGCGAGGTGGAGGCTTGTATGGGATATTTACAGGTTGAGAAGTAAGAAGGGGAATCTGGGTTGTACACAGTTCTGTTTGTATGCGATTCCTGTATACGTGAGCCCGTGGTGCATGCAGCAGTTGTACGTCGCCTTTTCTTCGATACAAGGAATGTTTTCAGATCTATCTAACGGTAGAGTCTCCCTGAGAATACTGCATTGAGGTAGGGACGCTTTGAAGTCTACCAGCCACATCATGAAGATGTTCTCGGCCAAAGGATAGTAGACCATCATAGAGCTCATAGGAAACGCCAGTATGAAGGCCAGTACACCCACTCCTATCAACATTACAAATCAACGACTCACCAATCACATCATTTGTAATTATAAGTACAGAGTAAAATGATTACCAATTAATTTCATGTTATACTTCACATTAATTTAGTTAAGGTTTTTTTTTCTCTTTTCTTTAGATTTTCCCTCTTTTTGCAAGGGTTGTTTTGAGGATTTTCCTAATAATTAAGTTCAGTTTGATTCACCCCAATCGGAGTCCCTTTTGACTTCTTGTCACGACTCTCTCATTTTTATCAAATCCCTTAAAGGAAAATACAATTTTTTTATTATATTTTTTAACCAGGGTGTTTCTTCTATTTTTTCTGTTAATATCATGCTTATCAAGATACGTCCTTTAAAAGGTAAACAACAACAATTAAATCTTAATCATATTATTATGACAAAAAAGAAAAAGAGGTCTCGATCTCTCACTCACACTCTAGTCTCCCAGTCTTCTGTAGAGGGGATCTCTTTCCTACTCCTATTCATCCACCCAGTCCCCTACGTCTACCGATAATACCCTCGATACCCCAATTCCCCCCTCACCTTCAGCGCATCGAAACATTCTTCGTCCCACAGGTATGCCTAGGAACATAGAAGGCACTACCAACGTAAATTGCTTTACCAAAACAAATCCCTTTTGGTTTTTACAACCTGACCAGGAAGCAGAAGATTCAGTCAAACCCCCTCCGTTATTTGTAAGAACCATGACAGACTTTTCACATTTAATCACCGGGCACAAAACTTTTTATGTTAAGCTAGGACCTCTAACGCCTTAATACAAACAAACACCTCTGATAGTTATGAAACAGTAATACGCCACTTCAAAGCTCACCATATTGAGCACCATTCATACCAACTTAAAGAAGTTAAGGCCTTCAGAGTGGTTATCCGACACCTACACCTGACTACATCTCCCGAAATAATAAAAGATGAACTATCTAACATAGGGTTTAAAGCAAGGAATGTTTCCAACGTCCTACATCACTTCACTAAAACCAAGTTACCTCTATTTTGTGTCGGTTTGGAACCGAACCCAAATAACAAATATATATTTAATTTAACAGAACTGTTATACTTAAATCAGAGTGGGAGAGTGGGAGAACCACACAAAAGGCAAGAGGTAGTACAGTGCAAGCGATGCCAAAGCCTAGGACACTCCCAAAGATACTGCAACCCTCCCTGAGAATGCAACAAACAGGACCGAAATCTGCGAGCAACGGGTATACTTTGCGGGGGAACTCATCCCGCTAATTACAGAGGAAGTTAAGTTCATAAAAAGTTCTGACCTCTCTAAAATCTATCCAAAAATCCACTCTCACAATAATCCCATCTTCTCCAAGAGATATTCGTCAGCAAAATCCTCCACCATAAGGCAGCTTAAAGACAACTTTTCAATGTCTACCCTCAACTTCATCCCACCCAACCATCAGTGATCCACCACGCTGCAGCTTCAGGCAGTGTCCATCCCTTCTCCCAAAAACAACAACATACCATTATTCCACCTCTCTCTCCCCACGTAGATTTTACTAACTCGCGCGAAGGAATTGCTATTTATCCGAGCTGAAAGCAGTCATGGAACCTCTCCTAACAGTTCTTCGCACCTTTTTCATTTATTATTTCAATCCTTCCCACCTTCTTCCAAAAATGACCTCCCTTACTCGAAACTCCCTCTCCATACTCCTTTACAACTCGACACACTCTTACACACTAAAAGGATCGACATTGCCCTCATAACAGAGACACACTTCGCACCACGATCACATTTTCACATAAGAGATTACACAACACACTGAACAGATCATACAAGTAACACAGAACAAGGGGGAAGTGAGATCTAAATAAAGAATTCCCTCTCCCACTTTATTCATCCATCCTCTCCATCCTTTCCTCTATATATTGTCCCCAAATAAACAGTAACCCGGCAAGATTTTAGTCCCCTCTTACAATCCATAGGTCCTAGATTTATCGCCGGGGGTGACTATAATGCCAAACACCCACAATTTGGATGAAGAGCAAGTAACCCCCGGTGTTCAACCTCACTCCTACCTGAAATCCTATCAAATAATTACCAAGTACAAGCTCCTTCCGACTATACCTATTGGCCTTCAGGTCCACACAAACTTCCCGATCTCCTAGATTACTTCGTAACCAGTCCTATCATCCATTTCCGCCCATCAACTTCAACCCTCCATGATCTATCTTCCGAGCCATTCGGAAACGGGATGCTTGCGCTGTTTCCGACTGCGGCCTTTGTGAGTACTTGTCTTATGAACTTAAGTTAGGAGTAAATTTGGATTTATAACTAGAAATATTTTAATTTTATTTTTAATATTTATTGTAATCTAAGTTACCACATAACAGAGGGCTGCACTGATGCAAACTGAGTGACCCATGCTTCAAGAACTTTCCAAGATATAGAAACAGCGTGATTGTTGGCAATGTGAATAGATACGTCACCAAAATCAACGCCACTGAACCACGCCCTGAAACATACGTAACTCTTACTTATTTCTATTATGAGCTTAAATGAACATCTTTGCTTGATTCTTCTCAAGCAGAAACAGACTTTTACTAAGTCAGTAACAGTGGTAGAACAAGTTTTGCCTGTTAATATTTAGTCGAAACTAGTCTTTTTTCCAACGGAGCAGTTGAAAGTATATGTGTCATCCCAACTTACATTATTTGTTTCTTTTTCGTGTTAAATGATGAAAAACAAGGATTATACAAAAGAAAAAAAATACGTGCATGAAACGTTTTTGCTTAAAATATGGCCTGTCATGCAGTCATTGAAAAAAGAAAGTATTTGTGTCATCCCAACTTGCATTATTTGTTTCTTTTTCGTGTTAAATGATGAAAAACCAGGATTATACAAAAGAAAAAAATATGTGCAAGAAGCGTTTTTGCATAAAATAACGCCTGTCATGAAGTCATTAATAATTAATAAGCAACAAAATATGGTTAATAATGTGATCAACTATTATGTGATCATTGACCATATGTAACAGTTCAATGATGAATAAATGAATGAATTAATGAATGATTTATCAAATGGACGAATGAATAATTTTGTTAAACACACGTTCAACACTATTGTTTTTGAGCTCCAAGTGATTGTACACAGTCAGTAATACTTACATATTCCCGTAACTGTAACCTTGTTGACCACATCCTGAGAATTCATACTGCTGAGATATATAAACATGATACAGGTCAGTGCGTCGTCCATATCAAGGCCTTTCTATTCGAATCAACAAAGAAAATAAACTTCACAAGTATATAATTTAATCCAAGGTTTAGCCCTTATTAATGATTCTGAGAGAAGAGTAGATCCTTACAAGGTAATAAATGTAACTTTTATTTATGTGGCAACATTTCTGACCGACCCGCCATTTTCAAGGCTAGAAAATGGACAATTTATTTAAATAACCTCGCAACATACTGCAAAATTTAACCTAACTGATATTTTATGAGGATCATTGTATGATGTAAAAAATGGATGTCAATCATAATTAGAATAGCACAGTTTCTTCTTTAACCGGTTTTTGGAACGAAGTTCCTTATGGAACGTTATAGCGTCTGTAGCTCGGGAGTGTATCCGAAAAAACGACCGTAACGAAATCGACCGAAGGCGGTAACTTAAGTAAAAGATTTGGCACACATATTAATTTTACTAATGCCCGTGCATATTTAACCTGGCAACCACTTGGTTACCCCAGATTCTTAAAAATCCTACAGACGCTTTTAACCCTACCGATGCTAGTAACCCTACAGCCGGTAGTTACCCTAACGACGGTAGTAACCCTGCAGACGGTAGTAACCGTACCACCGCTAGTAACCCTACAGACGGTAGTAACCGTACCACTGCTAGTAACCCTACAGCCGGTAGTTACCCTAACGACGGTAGTAACCCTAGAGCCGGTAGTAACCCTACAGACGGTAGTAACCGTACCGCCGCTAGTAACCCTACAGCCGGTAGTAACCCTAGAGCCGGTAGTTACCCTAACGACGGTAGTAACCCTGCAGACGGTAGTAACCCTACAGACGGTAGTAACTCTGCAATTACTTTTAATTTACTTGGTTTTCGACATAATGAACTGTTAAGCAAACCTTATTCCATTAATTTTATATAAATTAAGCAAAAAATGTTTACCACTTTTTTTTCTCCTTTATACTCAAATGGCTTCTCTACAAAATCTTCAAATGGATATCTGTCCATGTTTCTACGTAATTATCCCACAAATTATCACTATTACTACTTAAAAATGAAATTAATATTACTACTAATTACTAATTCTTTACCGAAAACAAGATTTTATAAATACAAAAAAGAAAATTATCTATATTTAATAACAAAATGACAGTTTGCTGAATACAACAATAAATTAGTATTTATGAAAGAAAATATCAATATAATAGGAAAGTTCATTTAATCATCTTACCTTACATAATATATTGATAGCACCGAAGCCAGTAGTAACAAACCAAGTTTGTAGCATAAGATACCTGTGAGCAAAGTTATATTAAAAAACCGTTCAAATTTGATGATAAGATTAAATTGATTTGGTGATCATTAACACTTCTTAACAGTCCCACTGTTGGTTTTACCAAAAAAAAATGTATTTGTAACAAATACATTCAACAAATACATTTTACAAAAGAATGTATTGTCTAAAATAATAAATAAATATAGAACCTTCACCTGTCCTAAAATTATAATTCGCAATTTTTAAGCTAACGTTTGCACGAGCGTTCACGCGCAACGCTCGCGCAAACTTGAGCTTAAAACTTTATAATGGGAAAAGATCTTAAATTAATCTATTCTGTGAGAAAAACATTTGGTACAAATACCAGGTGGTTTTTTTGTTTCAGTAAAACCAAAAGCAACACTGAAAGATCAAAAAATCTATTTAATCGTAACCAAACGTTATAAAAAAAGGAAACAACGTAAAAAAAGTACAAAAGTTGTATAATATTTGATCCTTCCCATTACAATAATAACTAATATGTCAAAGTAGGCAGAATTGTAACACCACGGCTTTCATTGAGTCTAACACCACGGCTTTCATTGAGTCAAACACCACGGCTTTCATTGAGTCAAACTCCACGGCTTTCAATGAGTCAAACACCACGGGTGAGTCACCACGGCTTTCAATTAACCAAACACAACAGGTGAGTCACCCCGGCTAAAGCTTCACTCGGAATCCAGACAACTCGGAATCCAGGCAACTCGGAATCCAGACAACTCGGAATCCAGACAAACTCAGATTATTCATGTTATAGGCCTACTTGTGTGGTTAAATCAGTTTTCAGATTTTCAGAAAAAGTCCAATTTTCTTGGCCTATGGAGACAAACAAATTAATAGTTATTTAATTAACTAACTAATGACTGATTATCGTATAGTTGTAGGAAGTACATTACAAGTGCAAGTTCCATTCAGGTAGTCGGGAAGAGGCTCAAATTTATAATATTATGTACAAGATTTGAACACAACTAAAGTTAAATATTCAAGTACAAAACGAGCTGTGGGGTTCTTTTCACTGTCAGGTAATGTTCGCACAATGTTCTTGCACAAACCTTAGAGTTATGGAAAGACGAGTTTTTGACATTTTCATGTCTTGGCTTCGCTACTTAAAATCGAAAAGCGTTACTAAACATCTAACCCAAAAACGTTACACGTGCGTAAAGAGAGTTAGAAAGATATAGGAGGTGTGCAATCCAGTCTCCAGTTGTAGGGCCTTCCTCTACCGCGCTTCGTAGGGCCGAAGAAAGTCGAAGAGTTCCGCTGCTACAAGGACGTTAGACAGTTGCAGGAGGTACTTCATAGTCGCCTAGTATAGTTTAGTCTAGTCTAGAGGGGTGTAGAGTGCCTTCAGCCATCCCCCCGCCATCTTAAGGGCTACATGTTCACCTTGCGCGGTAACTGGCTCTACGCCTCGACTTCTTCTCTCTCCCAGGGGCGGCCCTGCCCCCCCCCCCCACAACTACAACTTCTGTTCTACTGCTCCGATTTGCACGGGACAAACGCCATAACCCTTAGATTTTTTTCCTAATAAAGTTACATAAATTATATAATTTTTACTTTTATTTTTTTTTTGTTATACTATCATTTTTTGCATTTATTATAAAAATTTGGGCGAAGAAGCTAAAATATTAGATACTTCTTAATAAACCGGAGAAGAAAAGTACTTTCTCTCTTCGTGCACAACATATTATGTTCGTATTAATTCCTAATATACAAACGTAAAAATCTGCACGCTCAAATTTTTTGACATTTTCATGTCTTTACTTAGGCACATAAATTCGAAAAGCGTTACCAAAAAACAACATCAAAAAGCGTTACATGAAAGTGTCTCACTGTCTTGCAGACACGTATGCAAGCAATTTTTACCTTAAATATGACAGTAATTTGCTAAATATTTATAACCTTCTGTCGGAATTCTACATAAATGAAACTATTGAGACTGTATAACGAACAAATAAGGAAGAGCCATGAGTCATGCGTTGCCTCATTTTATAACCTCAATTAAATATTTCAATTGAACCAGCAATAGCTTCAGAATATCAAGTATATACTGCTGAGAGGTTAGAAATCAGAACCTCTCTCATCCGAAATACCGTTTATCCGGAACGATCGCGAACATGTACAAATTGACTGCCAATTAGTGTGGCACATAGCTTCTTCGCCTTCCATCACACAAATTTGGTTACCATAAATAAAAAAAAATAAAAAAAAAATCTTACCTTGGACAGTCATACCTTGGTCACTTATCACCAGCATAATATTCTAGCAAGTAAAACTAGCTTTATAAATTATGAATGAAATAATTAAATTTGATTTAAATTAAAATTTAATCTTTCCGTAGTATGAATACTACCAAAATCATAAAATATGCAGAAATAATTAAATATAAAATAAACCATCGATAATAATACATTTATATTTATAAAACATAAAAAGAAAGTTAACATTCAAATCATTAAATAAACATAATCATGAATATTTTTTTAAAATAAATACGTAAGTAATCATATTTTTTTAAAGACGACAGTATTTGAAATGGGTTTTTCTAAAGTGATTCTCAGTTGAAATTTGAGATACATTAGAAGGATAATCTCATCATCCACTTTCCCAACCGTTGGATTGGCCATGAAGGACCTCAATCATGTGCTGCATGATCACCTGATTTAAAACCCTTGCATGTTTTTACCTCGGGATTCATTAATTCTAAAGTTTACCACAGAAGAATTAGAAATCATGCTGATCTTCCAAATAGTATTTCTGAAGCAATTCATAAGATGATATATGAAATGGTTGAACGTATCTTCCATGAAACAGCTGATCGCATTGAGGTCTGATAATACATCATGGTCGCCCCGTAGAAATGAATAATTAAACATGCTAATATTTTATATATTTTTTGTACATGCGTATATATTTTCATGTCGTAAAGGTGAATTTTTACAATTCCTATTATTTTGGAATATAGATATTCATTTTAAAATCATCCTATAAACAATAAAATTTTATTGATAATAATTTCAAAGTACATAATTATAAGCCATTCAATCAAATAGATAATATTTTTAATCTAAACTGCCACTAAATACTTCTCTTTATAATAAGAACTATGCTTAAAGTTTGAGGAAAAGTTATCCAACATTATATATTTTTATTGTGAAGGAGATAGAAAATTTAAAAGTTTGCTAACATTATTATATCTTAGAATATTTTTCTATTTATTAATACAATTCTGTATATAAATGTGCTTATGTGCAATATATATATATTTTTTTTTTCAATCCTAAGGCCTTAAACCTTCTACAAACTTATTTTAAATATTATATTGTTTGGGAATTTTTCTCCCTTTTCTTGCAGGATGTTGTCCTTCTAAGAATGTCCAATCTTGGTGATAGAATATATATATATATATATATATATATATATATATATATATATATATATATATATATATATATATATATATATACGACAAAATATTATTTATTAGAAATAAAAACAAAGAAACAATAAACATTTCTAAAAATCAATCAGTCAGGGGTTTTCGAAGCTGGCTAAAATTCCCCAAGTGTAAGCTTCGGTAATCAAATCGTCAAGTTCCTTCTTGTGGTGCTTGTATTTCAGAGTTTCAAAGATGCAAGGCCATTTCCTGGCGAAGAGTTTGATGTTTTCAATCTGTTCCATGGAAACTTCTCTGATCCTGACATGGTCCACGAAACAGATGTGTTGACTGATGTAGAACTTGTCGTAGAACACGAGGTTCCTTCCTGGATGGAACGGTTTGATTCGCTTCCATTTGTCTTGATTCACCGGGCCCCAGTCGGTCGAAACATTCAACACTCTCAGTTCAAACTAAACAAATTTAACGTTAAAAGATTAAATATGATTCCGAGCTGAGTTCACATCCCACCAAACTTGCGTACATACATGACATACATATCATTAAACTCTCAACATACAGCGTGTCCCACGACAAAGCACTCAAAAGCAAACATTCGATTATTTGTGGGTTTTACAGACAAAGTCATGCTTGATGAAAACTACTGCTCTTTCTCTAATCACTATAAATGATATTATTTTCTTGATGTACAGAGAGTTATCACAGGCAGTTTTATATGTTGAAAACATAAAAACAAGATAAAGAGTATACTACGGTCTCCTATCTACAGATCTTATTGACATCGTCGATAAATAAAATGTCAGATTTGTTTTCTGCCAATAAATTAAAACAAAAATAAAATAATAAGTAGAAATATTGAAAGCTTGGATTCGGGACTAGTTATCGGTTACGGCAGAGGAAAATCATTCTCCTGTGTAGCTTAGTTGGAAAGAGAGCTACACTGGAAATGTAGAGGCCCGTGGTTCAAGTCCCGGCGCTGGAGTCTATTTTTCTCTGTCTGTCTCCCAGTGTTAATAATAATTATAATGTGATTAAAATTAAATTAATAAGCTAACTAGGAGGGCAACGCAGTTGTCTGCTTGCAATATTGAACTGGGCGTGCATTTTAATCTTAAATTTTATTTATGAGTTATAATTCATATTAAATTACCGTGTTTATGTAATGGTAGTTAACAATAAATAATTTTATTTATTTATTGGAAATATGGGGAGGTCCATGGTTCGAGTCCCGGCACTGACTGAAGTCAATTTGTCTCTGTCTGTGCCCCCTTGTAAATGGTAATTATTTTTTATTTTATAATGCATAATGAAATAAGTACAAATCTTGATCAAAACAAATAATAAGTAAATGGTAATTATAATTTGATTTAAATTAAAATGTAAACGTTCCGTAGTATGAATACTACCAAAAACCTTTAAATTTGATTTTCTAATTAATTGTACCAGGTACAGGTACTAATTGGGTACTTTATAATTACAAGCGTTATTTCTCGGTCTAGTTCTATTGTCGTTAATGTTGACTTCTAGACTTGTAGAAAAATTTGAAAGCTTAATTCGGGACTAGGTATCGTTATCGACGGAGTAAATTATTCTTCAGTGTAGCTTAATTGGCTAGAGCACCTGTACTGGAAATATGGGGAGGTCAGTGGTTCGAGTCCCGGCACTGAAATCTATTTTTCTCTGTCTATCTCCCCTTGTAAATAGTAATTATATTTTGATTTATTAAAATTTAATATTATTCTAAATAATAGTTAAATGGTAATTGTATTGTGATACCTTGAAAACGACTTTGTACATTATGTACACGATACTAATGAGGAAGGCAGGTACGATATAGAATACTGGATATAGTTTGTAGAGGCGATTTGATGTAACTTCAGTGGCATTATGAACCGATACATTCTCACTAGATATATCCATATATATATAGTACTGGCTTAGACGAATCAGAGCGAATACCTAAAGCATAAAAACAATTCATTTATAACCAAACAGGAGCTTCTAAAATAGCATTACTAAAACAAAAAAAATGAATCTACTTTTTGAATCGTTGCAAATATGTAGATAGTGTTGTTGGTTTTGTTATTTGATGTACGGTCTATGTTTGTCAAGAAAGTATTTTACTGTGTAAAATAAATATATATATTTCCTACTAGTGGCAGCAAAATTACGCATTATTGAACTGTTTTTAGGCATGAAAGTTTAATTTCTCTGAGGTTTCAAGAAAACTTTACAATACGCAGCAAAATACGATTTTGCTGCCTAGGCGGCAAAATCGTATTTGCCGAGGATTTGCTGAGGATTTTTCAAGGCTAAGCCACGCCCACATTCCCCGCTACAAATAAATAAACAAACAACCTTTTCTTTTATATTATCTTTAACCGAAATTATTTGAACAATTTACCTTAAAAATATTACGAACTTATAAATACTTATTATAGATTATATTGATAAAATAGAATGGAGTAATAAGATAAAAAAGAAATACAAATATTAAAAAAATATAGTACGTCTTAAAATAATCATAAATAAATTAAATTAGTGGCAACACTACAGCTCGTCTATTATCATAATTTTGTTTTGTTTTTACTGTATTTCTGTCAATTCATTTTTTATAATTGTAACATTTGATATTGTTGCTTGTTTTTTTTTATTAATTTGAATAGTTCAATAATAGTATTTGATAAGTAAATAAGTATTATGGAATGAATATTATTTATAGGAAACATTTTTCTGCCGCCAGTAGGAAAAATATTGTATGCAACAAGGCAGCAAAGGAAACATTTCTGATTCTTATTGATATATTGCCTGCCTCGGCTTCGCCTTAGTTAGTTAATTTCCATAGCCTGACCTCGCCTCCGGCTCGGAGGCTAACTTAATCATTCGTCAGAAAAATTCCATTTTGCTGCCTAGTTACATAAATAACTATTTTCCGTGGTAGGCTGTGAAATAGTAACTTTAGAGCCTAAAAGACATAGCTAAAATCCATTTTTTCATTACGTGGACTTAAAAAATCTTTTCATTACTCCTAGCTGTAAAGAAAAAATCTTTTACTTCCTAGGAACTAAAAGATTTTTTATGTCCGGCGGGTAGTTGTCAAAACTTCCGTTAGTAGTGCTGCAGTCTTTGTAGAAATGCTTCTAGTACGATAAAAATCCGCTAGATGTCAATGCGTTTTATTTATCTTTTCTTATAGTGTAACCTCTTTTTAAGGTTTCTTTTTTTAAGTCTTAAGTATGTACTAATATTTGTTATTATTATATATTGATTAGTGATTAATATTTAATGTTTTTTCATTGTCTGCTACCTCGGAAAAAAATAGCATATGCTACGCGACTGTGAAGTGTTTTTTCTTTACCTTGGCAATATTTACAGTCTCGCTTCGCTCGACAGTAAATGTAATTGCCGCGGTAAAGAAAAAACTCACTTCACAGTCTAGTAACATAATATACTATTTTGATACTCCGGTTGATTTCCTCAATCAACAAAGCAAATGCTAGGTTGGCTTCATAAAAGTCGTAAAATCTGGTGCACATGTTCATTTTACCAGTGCCAAGCGAACATTTTAAATTGAAATTTTAAAACAGGAAAAAAATTAACTTCATCTATTCGATGAGACAAACATTTTTCGCAAATTCAATCATTTAGTAAAACCAACAGCGACACCGCTATAAAGTGTTAAAGATCGCTAAATCTATTATAGCGGATCTAAACGTTTAAAATAGAGACAACAACATTTTCACGAATATTTAAAGTATCGATTTTAACAAAACTTCACTTGAATCATTTAATGCACTTTTGAAACATGTACGTGAAATTTCAACTGATACAAGTGGAAGGTTTTTGTGCAATGAAGTTATACATTTTACAAAAGTTTAAATGCAGATGGCCGGGGCTTGAGGGTTATGGAATATTCCTGGTTCCTCACTAAGCGGCTCTTTACTACAATCATCTTCTTTAACTATCAACTCATCATGGTTTACTATTTTCTTAACACAGAAATCAGAACCTCTCTTATCCGAAATACCGTTTATCCAGAACGATCGCGAACATGTATAAATAGACTGCCAATTGGTGTGGCGCATAGCTTCCTCGCAACCTATTACGTACTATATTGATTTTATGCTTTTACAAGCCATTATTGTCTAATTTGTTTAATTGTTTCACCCTTTTTTTTTAATGTGTCAAAATTGTTTTGATTTTTTACATGAATTATAGTATCAATAAATTAGCAATAGTTATAGAGCGCAGACGGTTCATATTAATCTGGGGCCATCTGCAGGCTACTTCCGACAAATCATCCGAATTTCATAAAAATCAGAGAGAAAGCTGGAAGATGTTATCAAGAAACAGTAGGTATACAGTAAATAATAGTTGTTAAAATGTGTATACATAAGTACATACATATGTATGACCGTAAAATGTTTGTTACTAAATAATAAATGTATATAATATGTCTTTAGCTTTAAAAATTACTCATTATTTACTAACCGAAATTTTGTTTATCCAAAATCATTCCCGCCCTCTTTATTTCAGTTAACAGAGGTTTCACTGACATTATGAGCATATTATTCGTATTACGCTCGTTTCAATAAAAGAGCCACGCGATGCCAAGTACTTAAAGTTTGTTTAAGAGTGAAATGTGTATGTACGTTTGATTCTTTAAAGAGGATAATCTCAAAATTTACTAAATTTAAACTTTAGTTTGTTAACTTTTGAGGGTGTGATACTTACCACGGAATTCCTCAGGTGTTATCATGAATAATGTTATATGTCAGTGGAAATATATAAACTGTAAAGAAAATACTTGATCATAATAATGATCAATAAATAAATGATCAATTGATGTAATACTATCAGTTGATAGAAGTCATTACTATTCTTTTTTTTACACACTTTACATGCTACAGTAGAACCAAGAAGAGAATAAATTTTAACATTTAAAAAAAAATTATGTGGAGCCAATGAGAGCTCGAGATTATTACATCAAGAATGTTATGCCAACTAGGCAAACAAAAATGTCTCTGTATGGCCTCAGGATAACCGCATAGTGAATTTATTTTTTTTCTTATATAGGCTGGCCAACCTGAGTGTCATAAAGTATTTCTCTTCTTGAAGCTACTATAGACCCTAAAGGATATGATATAGACGTCCCTTGGGTGATACAAAAGCCAACCTTCATGAGACCGTAGGTTAACTTTTATACCATCCATGGAATGCACTAAATGATAATGTGCATAGCTCTATGGGTATCACACGGACTAAGTAGCGGTACTTGGGTCATTATTGATAATTACTAGGCTAGAAGAGTTATTCACTCCTCTTATTTAACCCTTAAATACTAATGGTAATTGG
Source organism: Gerris lacustris (assembly GCA_951217055.1). Classification (NCBI taxonomy): domain Eukaryota; kingdom Metazoa; phylum Arthropoda; class Insecta; order Hemiptera; family Gerridae; genus Gerris; species Gerris lacustris. The sequence continues at coordinate 4,315,757 of OX578283.1, read as the reverse complement.
ATGGCTGGTATTACTAAACCTTCGTCGGTTCGACTAACAAATGCAGAAAATACATTGTTTGGGTTGAAACTACATTTTTATAAAGAGAAAACTATTAAGAACTCATTATTAAATCTTTTAGTGAGATATACAAACTTTTGATGACAAATAACTTAGTAGGAACATCAGAAGAATCTGAAATTGAGTGAACATTAATGTACCAGGTCCCATGCCCCAGGCCAAAAGCCCTAGGCCCTTTGCTAAGTTCTCCAGGCCCCAGATTATCGGCCATTGGTTTCGGCCCAAGGTCAATTACCCCTTACCCCTAGGCCTATTGCCCCTTACCCCAGGCTATAGGCTCATTCGATGATCAATTAATTCCCTACGTCTATAACTATACGTTAGTTGAATCGACGAAGTAGCTTTGACGGGAATTTGCCAGAAAACGAGTGTATGCTCAAAAGGAATACTTCCGCTACACTATCAGGTGTGTTACTAACCAGTGCAAGCACTGCAGAAGGATGGGGTACTCATCACCATCGCATACGAGCGTAAAAGGTTAAGGTTCAAACTGTGCTCGTCGATTCGACTACCATTAGCATTTAAGGGTTAATAATATCTTATGTTCTAATGTTTCAATCTCAATATTTAATCATTTATTACTGGCTTTGAGTCACGTGATGCTTAATTGTATGATATGAAGAAGTGAAGCTTACAATACAGATAAAGGGCTGGACTTGAAGTTGAGATAAATACTCAGGCCAAAGTTTTCTCTGAGTTACAGCCTCTACGTCCGATTCAAATCTTTTCTTTGAGTAGATAAAGGCAAGAAAAATAGAAATGAAGCAAAGTTGTAGAGCAAGGATTATAGTAGCAGCAATGTCTATCGCTGGGTTCATAGAATACTGAAACAATATATAATTTCCAATCCCTAATAAGTTTAAAACTAAAACATAATACATATTTAGTCTAATTCCAATGGGAGATATCTGTCCATGTAGGGAATCAACGTGGTAACGCACATCTCCTCGTTTTAATCAATGTAATTTTATAATATTACATTATACAGAGTGAGGCACGGGAACCGGGGTTATTGGGATGAATAGTACTCAGGCGTTGAGAAGGGAGGGAGGTAGGCTGCATTCCATTCCTTGGTCATACAATTTTTTTCTGTCGCCGTCATTGAGCCGTGGACCCTTCGTCACTGCGTTTTTGCTTACGACTGTTTTGTAAGGATTGGCAAATCTGTCGTGGCCGTTCAGCGCGAGTTTCGACGCGAATTTAATATTCCTCTAAATGATAGGTATTAGGCAGCAGAAAATCCACGGCAGCTTCATGAAAGATAGCTGCATAGCCCTAAGGTAATTATTTGGTGTGTGGTTGGAAAATTTGGCTTCATCGGTCCCTATTCCTTTGATGAAAGTTGGGTCATCGTTATTGTTATATCTGAGCGTTATATCGAGATGGTGCTCATTTTTTTGATCCCCCAATTTAGAAGAAGGCGTATTGCTCTTAATCAGGTAGGTATGGTTTTAGCAAGATGGTACCACACGACACACAGCCCGAGCAATGTCTGTTCTTCATCCCCTGTTCCCCAACCACGTCATTTTAAGATTCCATGATGTTTTATGGCCCCTTGGATCTCCTGACATGTATAATTTGTTCTTATGGAGATACCTTAAATTATATGTCTACGAGAGTAAACCTCGCATATTGGAAGAATTGAAGGCATTGATCCAGCATCAAATCACTGATCAACTACCTGCTGGAAAGCGTGGAATCAAATTTTAAGGGATGACTTCGGCATTTCGTCAACAACAGGCATCAACTGCAAGATTGAATTTTTCGTTTATAACATTTTTAAATGGTATGTTCTTACGAATGTTATCATTTGAATAATTGTTTTAAGCAAAATTAACAATTTTATGATTTTTTCAAAAACACCTTATTCCCGTTCCTCATCCTGTATAAAATATGTACATTTTTAGAATTTAGATTTATATTCTTCATTTACATGTGTATAATAAACATTTGTGCTTTATAATTGTCACTGTATAAGTATTTATTTTCTTTAGGTACCCTATAGAAATTTAATATTATAAATAAAATTCAACAAATATGGAATAAAAAAGTAACTCTGATAACTGCTGTACATAACTTTGAAGTAAAAATGTATTCCTTTAAATTTCGAGTTATGGAGGTACCACTGTCATTTTTTGAATAAGCGTAAGTGACTTCTTCATTTCAGAGACTTAGGATTTTAAAAGTTTCTCTAACGATAACTGGCGTAAATTTATCGTTTTGAACGAAATTTGGCCACAGGTGTATCTAAACAATGACAACAGCATTGTTTTTGGTAATTTCATAATTAATAACTTTAAGATGGCGTCCAACATGAAGGAAGACTAAAATAAAGGTAAACCTACCTCGTTTTATATGTCTTGAAGAGTAGGAAAAAGAATATAGCACATTATTAAAATAATATTTTCCGGTATTTTAAACATGCTTACCAAGAATGTTTAATATCATCTTAAAGCTCTTTTCAGGTAGATAAAATATATGTTAGTTTTATTTACATTTAGATTGAATATCCTGTGACAGAGCAATAGCAGAAAGTAAACGATGATTTTGACCACGCTCATGATAAACTTTCCTTTCATATTTACTAATTTCACATAGTTCTTTTCACCTTCAGTTTTTGCCTTTTTCTTCTCCCAGAAATACAGGTGATATGTTAACAGGTTACCAAACAACACCTTAAACATCAAGATCATAGTTAAACTCAACAAATGAAACAAATATTAACTAACACAGAGCTGGGATTGTAGAAATGTGTTTAATTTTGTGTAAGTGGTAACAAGACGACCTGAAAACCGCATCTTTTAATCTATCATGGTTCCGGAGATATTTTGCTGTTCCATATTAGCTGGTGTCCCAGCTAATATGGACATTTTCTGTGTTCAGCAAAAGTGTGTGCAATTTACATAATTAAAAAAGTGAATAGGAAGCCATTTTTTAAATCTGGATTTGGATGCTATGGCTAAAAATAAGAATTTCTTACTCTTGGAAATTTTTCGCTTAACATCCATGAAAATCGGCAAGTAAGGATGCTTAAGGTTTAATGACGTGGGAGTGGGAAGCTGAGAAGGAAAATTACAGGAATGGCAGATTAGATAGTGGAGTCAGCTGTCAAAAAATCTCAATTCAATTAGGAGAAACTGAAATGATTATTGAAAATTCTAGTTCCTGGGAACAATACCTGATGAGTCTTGAGACTTGACGTCAGAAATAGGCAAGAAGTTCTGGAACTATTCAATTTAACTCGTCCTCTGAATAAACAGATTGGTTTTCCGGTGAAATCTGCGTCTCAAAGGGGTTGAAGTTGAAGTCCGACGTTTCGCTTCCACTACTGAAAGCATCTTCAGGGTTGTGGTGCATCGTGTTATTGACTCGAAGCAGACACAAGTTATACCTTGTATATACATTGTTAGGTATATCTTGTGGTTGTTGCAAGTCAATATCACGATGAACCACATCCTTGAAATGCTTCCAGTAGTGGAAGTGAAACGTCGAACATCAACCCCTTCGTGACGCGGATTTCACCGGAAAACCAAGCTGTTTATGACAAATCTACCCGCGGAAGCCTACGCACCAAGTCGTCCTCTGAACTTCAATATGATTCTTTGGAAAGGAAAAAAATCACAACCTGAGTTCGACGGGAACGACAGTTCAATTCTTTGAAACTGCAGTTCATCCACTATTTAAAGGAATGAATTCAAATGAACAGAAATTTCTACCCAACTCTATTTCTTTTAAACTAACCTCCTCTTACAGAGCTACATGTGTTGGGTGATGCAGACTTTCGTGTTTAATCGAGTGTGTTATTTAAAGTAATTTATTAATATCAAGTATTTCGTTACCATTGATCCGAATTTCCTGAGGAAGAGGGACAAAAAATATGAAAACATGACTGGATACTTGAGAATTCGTGTAATCGTTATAGATAAGAACTCCGGAATAAGTCCCAGCGAAATCTGGCTAGCCCCTCAAAACAAAAAAAAATAAAAACAATAATAAATTAACTTGATGCATAGATTGCAACAGGTTGTTTCGTTATAAATATTTGGTTCTGTGAAATCTGTCACACGTAGGATTCGTTAAATCCTTCTTTTCGCTTCCACTACTGGAACCATCTTCAGGGATGGATGCATTGTGATGTTTACTCGAAACAACTACTTGTAGTACAAGATAAACTAATGAAGGCAAATACGCATTTCTTTTCTCAGTTGTGTAATTCATAAGAACCCAGTTCTTATGAACTTAATATCTGCCTACTAGGAGAAGGACAGGCCCCGAAACAGATGGATGGATGGACGGAGTTCTACAGGAATTAGTCATTACGAGCGTCGAATTCCAAAGTAGACAACTGTGCCGAAGGGAGGCGAATTGTAGTGAAGGTGGATGCCCTCTGTGGTCTGTTGTAGTGCCGTATAAGTAAGAAGGGTAATGACACACTTCGCCACCCCGTAGATGACACCCTTAATCCGCCACTGAGCAGGACAGGACGGCCCCACAACAGATGGATGGATGGACGGAGTTCTCCAGGAATTAGCCATTACGAGCGTCGAAATCCAAAGTAGACGACTGTGCCGAATGGAGGCGAATTGTAGTGAAGGTGGATGCCCTCTGTCGTCTGTTGTAGTGCCGTATAAGTAAGAAGGGTAATGACACACTTCGCCACCCCCTAGATGACACCCTTAATCCGCCACTGAGAAGGACAGGACGGCCCCACAACAGATGGATGGATGGACGGAGTTCTCCAGGAATTAGCCATTACGAGCGTCGAAATCCAAAGTAGACGACTGTGCCGAATGGAGGCGAATTGTAGTGAAGGTGGATGCCCTCTGTCGTCTGTTGTAGTGCCGTATAAGTAAGAAGGGTAATGACACACTTCGACACCCCCTAGATGACACCCTTAATCCGCCACTGAGAAGGACAGGACGGCCCCACAACAGATGGATGGATGGACGGAGTTCTCCAGGAATTAGCCATTACGAGCGTCGAAATCCAAAGTAGACGACTGTACCGAATGGAGGCGAATTGTAGTGAAGGTGGATGCCCTCTGTCTTCTGTTGTAGTGCCGTATAAGTAAGAAGGGTAATGACACACTTCGCCACCCGGGTAGCAATGAGAATTGAATGCAACCTGCCACCCGGTCAGCCCATTGTTTTCAATTGAGTCTGTCAGACGGTGCCACCCAAGTCACTGCCACTTAGCCCCCATTCCTTCAATCAAATATAGGGGAAATCAAATCAGACTGCATCCCTCATATAAGTATGGCTTTACTGGTCAAACTGTTGTTTAATATTCTAAGCAATTCGTTGCAAGTTCCACGCGACATTCGGCAAAAAATTGAAAATTCAATTTTTAAAAATTGAAAATTGTTACTGTCCTCTTTGATACGTGGGTACACTGTATGAAACAAACTAGTATTTTTAAGTCTGAAATTATTGGATGAACTCGAAAACGACTTTATCCTCTTCTTCTTTCACGAGAATAATGATAAGAATGAAGGAAGCACAGCTATCTCCTCTGGGTCCATTTCTCGACTGGTCGAAAAAAAGTAATAACTCGGTGGCGCAAGTGGCATCAACCTGGTAGCGCCACCCGGGTGGCGAAGTGTGTCATTACCCTAAGGATACAGAGGGAGTTCAAACTCAGATCTGAAAATTGAAGATAAGTTTTTTGTATAAATTGTTATATTTTATTAAGTATAATTTTTCATATTGGATCATAGTTTCTTTTTTTTAAGTTTATTTTGTTTTACATTTTTATTAATTATTTTATTTTTCAATTTATTTAAAGAAACTTCTTCATATTCATTAATTCATTTTTTTCATGTTATTTTTACACAGTGTTAAGAGTTCTGGGTTATTATTCGCTATCTTTATTAATAATTTTTCTATGTTTTTATTTAATTTTATCTCTTTCCAATGTGCTTGATTAATTTATAAATTTAAAATTTTATTTTAAAAAATCTGAATAAATTTTGGTTTAAAAGTAATTAGATGTAATAATAAGAATTGAACCTTGTAACTATGAAATGTTATTTATCAAAACATATAATATATATATTCATATCTAGTACAGAGTATTTTTAGAATCATTTTATTTTTAGTCTCTCCTGGATTCCAAACAGGGAGGATTCAGAAATTTATTTTTGTGAGTATATATATACATGTGTGTGGATGCATATATATATGTAAAATCATAACTGTTATGCCCTTGTTTCATTTGTGAAATGACGAAGTGTAAAAAATTTTACATCTAATAAAACAATGTTTTTTTTTAAAAAAAAAAAAGAAGACTAATGTTCACAGGGAATTTACAAGGTATTTTTTATTTTTTAAATTTTAAATTTTGTAAATTTTTGTTATAGTAAAAAAAAAAAATTTAAGAAAAATGTTCGAATAATTATAAGAAAATTGAAATAGTAATTTATTAATATTTATAAAAAATATGTCATTAAAATAATATTGTTAATGTTTTGTTAAAATTGTATTATTGTTTAAGCCTGAAGAAGCCATAAAGTAATGGCGAAATATAGCAGTTTCTAAAAAGAGCGGAAGTTTTGATGTTTATTTATTATATTTAATATAATTTTATAAAAAGAAATAAAACCGTAAAAAGGCCAATTTCAAACAAGAAATTAATCTACAAAAATTATAAAGAAGGGTGCAAAAAAAAAAAAAAGAAAAAAAAAGATTATTTTATTAAGCAAAAAAGAAGGAAAAATAATAATTTATTTGATTAAATTACAAGTAATGTTTACAAATTTGATGCATAGATCATTGCATCGAACTCCTTCATATACAATGTATCTATTACTCAAACATTGAGACATTTAGTTTATTTTTTTTTATATTATTTTATTACATGTTTAAATAAATAGTTATTTATGCACCTAGGGAGTAAAGTAAGCCATTGTTCCCTGAGCAAAAAAGTTGGTTCTTGAGGTGAAGCCGAAGGAACCATGGTCCCTAAATCCCGAGGCGAAGCCGAGGGAATTAGACTCTTTAATTCCCGAGGCGCAGCCGAGGGAGATAATTATCGCGAGGGGAATAATGGCACTTTACTCACGAGGTACATACAATATTTTATCTCCAGTAGGAAGAAAATACACATTTTCGTCCATTGCACAGTTTTTATTTATTATTTTAATAAATAACAATAATTATTAGCACTTTTCATAGCAGATATAAGAGGTTCAATATAAAAACAAATAAGAATTGGAATTAAACTCAAATAGAAGGTTATTTAGATGCAGGTTATAATGTTGTAAACAAAGATAAAGATGGTCAAAAAAGCGCAGTGCCGCCAACCTGATTTCAAAAACTTCATTACATTAGCCATTCATTTTCTACTATTTATAAAATAATTAAGTTGCAATCTTTACTTTTTTGCCCTACTTTACTTTTACTTTTTCTCCCTACTTTTTGAGTTAGGGATGAAAAGACCTGTTTTAGTTCCTCTAAACTAATTCAAAATCATAACTTTTTTTTCCCTACTGGAGATAAAGTGTATTTGTTCTCTTATTAATAAATATATAGTAGTATGTACTAGCCTTCACCCCGCACTCTGTACCTACCCATAAACATAATACATCGTCTACGTATCTGTAACAGTATGTTGTATTTTTGGTTAATGTATTGTTGGATCTGAATATTTGATCTTATATGGGGTTCACGAACAGGTTAGCTAGAAGTTGACTTAGCGGCGAACCCATAACTAGACCCGTCTCGGATTTCAAGAACTTATCATTTAAAACCAGGTAGTTTTGGTATAGAGTCACATTAATGAGGGATTCAAATTCTACTATTTTGAATATATATAAAGAAATTAAATTATAAGACAAAGGTCTTAAACATAGCCCACATCACAATTTGAGAAAGAAAGATGTAGAGATACTTGCAGTTAATAGGGAACTAAAGTAAAGGTGTACATGTAGGACAATCCGGTAGGAAAATAAGTGCACGCATTGCAAAGCACTAGATCTTAGCAACAAATATCGAATAACAGACATCAAAAACATGTAAACGTACCAATTTTGCCAACCATGTTCTAGAAACCGATCATATATTTGATGTTGATAATTATGAACTTCTACACTCGTGCCAAAAACAAGAAATTATACCTCGAAAACTTGGAAATTCAAAGAGCTATCCAAGACACAAATATAGCATATAGATATTTTCCGAACTAACTTTCCGTAGAGCAAAATATGCTGAAAACCAATTAAATTCTGCTGAAAGATGGCTAAAAGTATTAAAATAATGCATTGTCATCGTGCTCTGAGCTATGCTAACAGTTTCAAATGTCTAGCTATGCGGGAAGTTAGTTAGAAATCGATTGCCAGATTTGTACAGGACAAACAAACGAAAAAGAAAGCAAGCTAATAAAAAGTAGTAAAAAGCAAACTGAAGATGATGTAAAATTGAGTCGAAAATAACTTTGTGTTACTTTCTACCAACCTCTCTAGTTATAATTATGAAGTTGTACCACAAATTCTCAGTTAAAACAACCGAATATTAAGAGAGGAAATTACTTCTAACGGTATGTAGACAGAAGAAGTCGACTTTGTAATGAGTTGCGACCACACTGATGACTCCTATATATTCGTTAACTTGCCAGAACAGCTGTAATAACTTCCTAGTAGCTAGTTTGATAGCCAGCTGATCTATCGCCACGCTGTCATCTATTAACCTGCCCATCATTAGTAGGAAAGGTATACCCATCGACAGGTGATCCACTTCCATTACTACCAGATCGAACACTGTCTGCAACATACAAACAAGTAAATTACTATCTAAAGTCAAAATATTTAAAGTTATAATGTACGATACGTTACTAATCCTGGGCGTTACTATCTGCGGTAGTAACAAATTGTTTGTCATTTTCAATTCTCTAGCTTTTGACGTAATTTCGCGTTTTATGGGTATAGCGCCCTCAAATTTAGACCTAAATTCATTCGCGATTTCACCTCGGGGTATGTTTGCCAAATTTCATCAAAATCGCTCCAGCAGTTCAGGCTCCATGTGTTTTCACAGATTACAGACTACATACTACAAACAGACTTTCTTTAGAAACCACCTTTTTGGACTCAGGGGACCTCAAAACGTGTAAATCCATCAATTCTCTATATATTACTAAGTATACGAAAAAGTAAAAAGAAGTTGTATTGAGGAATTAATACAAATGTAGTTTCAAATTTCAATGCACTTATTTTTACCTCTTTCATGAAGAGTCGCTACGACAAACTGGAAAAAAACACAGTCGAGGATATAGTGAAATGACCCCCACTTCCTAACTAAAGCCTTCAAAAGGACCAAGATAGTAAAATAAGTATACTAGAATAGTAGGATAGTCAAATTATAAAAGGGGTCGCACTCTAAAGTAAAAATCCGCCTGGGATGTTTGTGAGGGATGAAATATATAAGTATGAGGCTACGAGTGAACTATATCAATGATAAAAAAACCTTTTGTGAACTATATCAAGAACTAAAATTAATGTTTTGAAGGATAATCTGAAGTGGCACCCGCACTTAATACACCGATTTGGGTCCTCTTGCCAGCGTCGGGTGTCGAACCCGGAACTTCCTGCGTGACAAGTGCATATGACAGCAGGAATAAGCCACCGAGACCAAGATTAAGTAATTAATTTACAGCAATCATTAAATGAAAAGTGATTACTAAACTGTATAGAGGTCTTCTTCTACTCTGTACTCAATGTAGTAGAAATAAATCCCCGTCAGTACTACTTCCAAGTGTAACAGGGTCAATAGGTTAATCATTACAATATTTATACGGAAAAACTTCTCCACGAAAACCAATATCTGTAATCAAACAAAACAGTTTGCAAATGATATCTAATAAGTAGAAAAGTTCTGTGCTTTTATCATTATAAAGAATTTTAAAGGCAACAATTCCTCTATTAATAATAATAGATAGGTGATTCCACCCACTACTCGCATCGCTCGCCTACCTGACAGCTTTACTACTCAATGTAGGGGTGCTATGCGTGCTCCTTATCAGTGTCAATTCCTACTCGATGTGTACATCTACCATTGGGGTCATAAGCCCTTTATAAATGTGTATTTCCGGAAATCATAAATAGATATTAACAAAATTTTATTATAATATTAAATCCGGCCCTCAGTCATTGGGATGACAAGCTCATTGAGTAGATGCTCCCCACTTGACAGAGGCAATTTTTCTAGCACCATGCTTGTGATGATAAGCGTAGCTTATCAACACTCTGGAAGTTGACTTCACGCTCTCGCTTGGCATCCCTCAGTTTCAGCTTATTTGAGACTAGGGATTCCATGATCGGGTAGAAGAACTTCATTTCAACATTTTTGATCTGAGGAAGATCTTTTAGCAGCTCGTTTATTTTTTGTTTGCCATGGCAGCAACGTACACTTTCAATAAATTAGCGTATAATATTAATGGTTCCGCTATCCATGACTACGAAAGAAATGTTCATGATCCTGTTTACGGGGGATCAAATGACCAGGACAGGTGGAGGTGGAGCAGTGACTAGAAAATAATGTAAATAAAACTTAAATTTAACCTAAACTTCACTATGGCCCATCAACCTGACCTTCCAGCAAAGATCAGGTAGGAAGAAGGCCATCGGAGTCTTTTCCCGACGACCGTAGACATCTAAAAAAATTAAAAATAATTAAAACTAGTGGGTCGTCGGTGGTATCTATTATTAATAGATTGTTGAGCCAGGAGCTCGTCGGAACAGGCTGCGAAAGTCTCAGTCAGCTCATCATTACAACAGTTCAAACATTTTTCTCTAGCATGGAGATATCCGAGTAGACGTTTGGTGTTTTGGGCTTGGGCCACGCTTTGCTCGTATGCCCATGGTGCACGGCACATCCTGCGCCTATATCAGTGCGCTAAGCGTCGCTATAGACGGCTAGGATCCCAAAAAGGCCTTGTTTATAAATCGTCGGTGGGTACTATCTTAGGAAGATATGATAGATTTAGGTGAAGATTTGGAGACTAATTTTCCCGGGTTGAGTTCTCCAGATCAATCGAAGGCAATCAGGTACCTGCCATCTTATTTTTAATTCTTTTAGCCAACTAAATGTCATATTCTGATGTACAGTCTTTCGTACTCAGACACAACGTTATAATAGCAGCCTTCAGGGTGAAATGAAAAATATTTAGACGCTGAACGCCTGTAAGAAACCTGTCAAACTTGAGGTATTTGAAGGACCAAAAGGCACAGGTATAAAACAGTGTGGCCCGACTCTTATTCATTTGGGGGGAGAGGGTCTGGGAAATAAGTATAAGAACATAAGGAGTTAACGCCTTGAGTAGCAAAACAAAATCCTCTTTAGTGTCTTAAATAGTACTATTGATTAGGTCTCCTCAGAAAATCCATCCCTTAGAACTGTTTAGATCTTCATGAATCAACCAATGGGCCAAGAGCGGTGACAGATTGCAACCTCTTAAACAGGAAAGAATCGGAAATGCCCAGGATATGAAGACCAAAACCATATAAATTATACATAGATAGAAAACAATATACTTTAACAGCTTATTCACAAATATAGGAAAAACCATAGTAAAGGTAGTCCCAAAATTGAGAGGTCTGAAGAGTTCTTGGTGCCCGTTGGAGAAGAAGGGCGTGGCCCAACTCTTTTTCTCTGAAAGGAAAGTGGAGTTGTCTGCACCAGGTCTTAAAACCGCTCGTTCAGTAGTATGTTCACACTGAGTTGCCTCAATGGAAGAAGATTTAGATGGGGTCCAGGTACCACGTCTTAAAACCACACGTTCAGTCAGTATGTCAGTACCAGACTTACACGCGTTCAGTAGTATGTTCACACTGAGTTACCTCAATGGAAGATGTTCATGGAGTTCAAGGTACCAGGTCTTCGTGTAACAAGGTTCGGGTCGCCACCAGACAGACAGTGCCCTCAGACGTTGGCGTACTATCTAACAGTCCCTTGGGTACCGGTGGTACGGTTTAAGCGGCATACACGTACGGCTCAACAAAGGTCAACTGGTTCTACTTGTTCAGGCAGGAGCCCATTTTCAAATCATTTGTTATTGTTTACATTAGGGCTTGGGAGAGCTGTGACTTATCTTACCATTTTTCTTTCTTTTCGTTATCTGAGTGTTTATTATTTACTTTAATGTATTTCTTATCTAAGGAATACTTTCTTATCTCTATTTTATTAACACAATAGCTATACCTTTTAAGCTACAACCTTTAGTCTGAATGAAGCTTCCCCCTGGGATATAACTAACCCCTTGGTAAACTTGTCAATGAAGACCTATTAAGAGTTTATTCCAGGGCTTTCACTCTGGCGACCTTTTTGCCATCTTGACTTCAGATATTTAGAAGACCACATCATTCACCACCATTCACCACAATATCTACTACATCCTCTGGACTTACCAACATCAGCTCTACTCATCTATACCTACTCTTTCAAGAGAACTTGTAAAATCTGAATAATTTATTCCTCATAATTTTACTTAATCTTTATTCTTAATATTATCTATTTTTCTTTAACATTATTTATTAAATTCATTCTTAATTGGAATTAATAGATTTTTCTTTATGTTAAATTCTTTTTATTACTGTTCACTTTATTTATTTAAAAAGATAGTAATTTCTTTAATTTTTATGCAGGTTATAATTTTCTTTTAACCTTCGAGCGGGCGCGCGGGCGGCATTTACACCGCCTTTTTAAAAAATCACGCTCCCTGTGGTCTTACAGTATTCCAGCTTATCAGCTCGTCTAGGTATTCTCCAATTACTATTTCCTAGGTTTAATAAAACCATCGGTATACCCGGAACGTGAGCGGGTCGCCCTTACTTTAGTTTGAAACTCGACAAGCTCTATAGTACACACGTCAGTACGGTGTAAATATTAGAGATTTTTTTTTTTTTTTTTGTTTACTGTATTCCTATGCAAAAGAATTTGATCATTTTAAGAGTTACGTTTACCAATTACATATAAATATATAATACAGTACCAGAATAGAAGAGAAAGTGTTAAAGGCTGCGTTTTTATTTTTTTTTATGACAATCCTGAAAGAATTTTTACTTTCGTGTAAAAGTGTACTTTGTTTTTTTTTTAAAAAAAAAATACGTGTTCAATATTTTTTTAAATTCGAAATTAATGTTTTATTATAACTACCTATTGTGGAAACTAATTTCCACAAAAACCAGGAGCTACAAGCTTTAAATATGGAAGGAAACTTAAGCGGTGTAAATGTCGCCGCGCGCCCGCTGCTGCTAACTAATATGGCGCGCCCGCCCGAAGGTTAATTATATTTATTATTCTTTATTAAGTCTAATTTCATTATTATTTCTTTTTCCTGCAATCTTAAGGAGATGGTCCTTTTTTTTATCAGCGCTAACTACATTTTTAGTACGGTGACAATAGGGTATTCAGCTTGAACCCCACTTCCCCCTACACTACTAATGGTTCGGTTAACGTTTCTTCAGACAATTAATACGGAATAATGATATTTTATAAGTTTAAAAATCATATATGTATTAAGAATTAATTACTAATAATTAATTTTTTAACGACTTGCTTTAATGATTCCATGGATGTCCATTGAGGTGATTAACATAGAGAGACAGAAGAAGATGGTCCAGTAACCACAGCCGAGAGTAAATATGGATCCTATCTTTCCACAGGCGTACTCCACTCCACTGCAAACAATGGTATTAGTGACATAAAATTGCTTTAATTTGAAGGCATTTTTAAATTTTTAGAGATTTTTAGGGAGTTTATAAATATATATATACATTAGTTGTATCAAGTAGTTGTACTTAAAGTTGAAATTGATGGGAAAACTGTAAATATAGAGCTTGATACTGGTGCAGCTCAGCACTATTTTTCATACCAAGAATTTAAACGTTTTGGCTTTCCAAGTAAGCTTTATCGAACTAATGTAGAATTGAGAACTTACACAGGAGAGACGTTCAAACCTAATGGGGTAAGCTTTGTACACTGCAATTATAAGGGAACTAAGTTATGTTGGAAAATTATACGTGATAAATAAAGAAGTAGTTGCGATATTCGGTAGGGAATGGTTAAGAGAAATAAAGCTTGATTGGGCAGATATAAGTATTAAGGACCTTAATGAAAATAGAACTCAATCACTTGACAGTATATTAGAAGAATTCAAGGAGGTTTTTAAGCCAGAAGTCGGCTTGATTCCACAAGAATAAGGACATCTTCATTGAAAAGAAAACATTTTTAACAAACCTATTTACATTAAACCACGGCAAGTTCCATTCGCTATTAAGAAACAAGTTGAGGACGAGATAGAAAGACTAACTAAATTAGGAATTATCTCAAAAAACTCGGCCCTCAGCGCCTCGTAAAGAGCCCCTTACGAGGCGCTGAGGGAGGCACCCAGACCCCCCGGATGTTATTACTTAGAGCCCGTGGCTAAAAATCAAGAAACATGGAACATGCTTTAGCCGTGTTTTTTTTGTTTGTTTGCTGATTTCTTGCATCTCGCTGATTCTTTGGCATTGTTTACTGCATCCATTATTAAGATAAATAATTATAACATGACGACATAAATACCAAAAACAAGTACGAAAGAAATGCGTGATAAATCGAGAGCTTGTGAAGAAGTTTTATTTCCCTAGAAACGGCTTGCTTGTACGTGAAAATCATTAGAAAATTTCGTAATCTTCCACGTCACACATCCTCGTTTCTCAAAAACGTGACACACGTGACACTTTCTTGGTAGTTAGGTCAAGGCTAAAGCATGTTCCATGCTAATAGAAAACTTGGAGTGGGGCACCTCAGTAGTTCTGGCAATGAACGAAATGGATCTGATAGGCTGTGTGCGGACTACAAGGTGACCCTTAACAAGGTAATACAAGATATCAAGTACCCGATTCCAAGAATAGAAGAAATGTATGCCGCCATGAATATAGGCAAATATTTTTTCTATTCTCGGAATTGGGTTCTTGATATCTTGTATTACCTTGTTAAGGGTCACCTTGTAGTCCGCACAAAGCCCAACAGATCCATTTGGTTTTACTACCGGAACTACTGGGGTGCCCCACTTCAAGTTCTCCATTTTTGAGATAATTCCTAATTTAGTTAGTCTTGCTATCTCGTCCTCAACTTTTTTTGGACACTATAACAGACCCTCGTCTCAAGACAATCTACGCTAAAATAATGTCATGTGAATCAATAGAACATCTCGGATTAAATAATAATGAATACTCGTTACAAGATGGCTGCATCTTCAGAGGAAGGCGAATCTGTATACCGGAAATTTTAGAAAGACAGGTTTTGCAAGAGCTACGCTCAGGTATGCTAATACAAAGATGTTGATATTGTTACTGGAGACGGATAGACAGGACATAGAAGAGTTGGTGAGATCATGTAAGCAATGTTATTTGAAACAAAATGAACCGGACGGAGAGAAAAAACAAATTTGGGAACAGCCGGAAACACCGTGGCAGAGACTGCATATCGATTTAGAGAAACCGATAAATGGATACAGTTATTCATAATTGTAGATTCTTTCACTAAATGGGTTGAGGCTATTCCGACAAAGCTGACTACATCTGACTGGTGTATAGGACAATTGAAATAGTATATTATGTTACTAGGCTGTGAAGTGAGTTTTTTTTTTACTGCGGCAATTACATTTACTGTCGAGAGAAGCGAGACAGTAAATATTGCCAAGGTAATGAAAAAACACTTCACAGTCGCGTAGCATATGCTATTTTTTCCGAGGTAGCAGACAATGAATGAATGAATAAACATTAAATATTAATCAATAATCAATATAATAATAACAAAATATTAGTACATAATTGACTTAAAAAAAAGAAACCTTAAAAAGAGGTTACCCTATAAGAAAAGATAAATAAAACGCATTGAAATCTAGCGGATTTTAATCGTACTAGAATCATTTCAACAAAGATTGCAGCGCTAAACGGATAACTACCAATTATAATTTTTACGTCCTAGGATGTAACAATTTTTTTCTTTACAGGTAGGAGTAATAAAAAGATTTTTTAAGTCCACGTAATGAAAAAGTGGATTTTAGCTATGTTTTTTAGACTCCAAAGTTACTATTTCACAGCCTACCACGGAAAAAATATATTTGCCATCTTTGGATTATCCTACTGTATAGTGTCGGACAACGGTCCTCAGTTCGTATCCTATACATTTGAAACTTTTTTTGAAAAAGAAAACCACAGCACCTATCCACCCTGTAACTAACGGCCAAGCCGAACGTTTCGTACACACCATAAACAAATGTCTTAACGCAATGGAGGAAGAATGTGGAAGGGTTAGCGACAAGCTGACTGCTACTTGTACAACTTACACGAACACCAAACGCGACCCTGTTGGGTTTGGTCGGCATATGAATTTGTGTTTGGAAGAATGGTACGCAGTTCGTTAGACGTCATGTTTAGAAAGGACACACCAGAGAGATCTTATGAAGAAGCCAGAACAAGACCAAAGCGAATACTTGAAACAGGAGAGAGAGTCCAAGCTTGGAGTTACAGTACGAGAGGAGAGAAGTGGAGATTGGGCAGAGTCATCAGCAGAGATGGATATCTACATTATCAGGTCAAGATGGATGGCGGACAAGTCTGGCGCCGGCACATGAATTAACTAAGGCCAAATCAATTTAATGAGGATTGATACACATTTATTTATATTATTTCGGGACACTTGTTATTGTTATTGCTTACCTGATTGTTACCTTCTTAACTGTTACCATTTTATACAAGAATTACATTATGTTTGAAAATAAATGAATCACTAAGTTTACTTTTATACATATTAGACTCATTCTCTAATGACAATTATTTACTTTCTCATATAAAAAGAAAGTATTGTGATGGCACGAAAATTCGATTTTGATGGATATACACGTTTTGAGGTCCCCTGAGTACAAAAAAGTGGTTTTTAAAAAATGTCTGTCTGTCGTCTGTCTGTGCAGACACCTGGAGCCAAAACTACCGAGCCGATTTTGACGAAATTTGGCATAGTTGCTCAGAAAATTCATACCCTGAGGTCAAATCGAGAAATTAATTTTAGCTGCAAATTTGGGGGCGCTACCCCCCAAAAAACTCTGAAAAAACGTGAAAAAAAAAAATTATTTCTCGAAAACGGTTCCGACGATTTTGATTCTAAAATGTAGTCCACTTAAATTCGACTCTAACGATAAAAGCCGTTTTCCCGGAAAAAATCTAGTTCCTGAGAAAATAGCTTTAAACGCAGAGGGAGAGAGGCCGGGTTCGATTCCCCGTCGAGAAGGAAGTTATTTTTATGATATATTTTGATCAAATGTTCAATAATAATTAAATGTGACGAAAACTAACAAATGGAAAACACTGGGCCAAGTAATAATGAACTCGTATATGAGAAAGTTTATCTGAGTTGTCTCTGACCGATTTTTTGGACTTAGTGGGACCTCAAAACGTGTAAACCCATAAAAATAGATTTTTGAACGCATTGGAAACGAAAATACTTAGATTTAATTTAATTACCTGGCTGGTATTCATTTACTTGGTTACCCACCTCGAATAACTTATTATAAAATGTTCCCTTGTTCTACTACATAGTTATTTAGATAAAGAAATGGGAATACAACCTTGCACACTACATTACATACCCACTTATTTCTAATTGTCTGATTGGCTTCGGGTATTTTTTTAAGTGTAGGTGTTCAAAAAAATGCGGATTTTTTTGGCCCACCCTATATATATATATATATATATATACAGGGGGGGGGGGTTATGTCGTGTATATATATATTTCTTGTAAGAAAAAAAACTTGAATTTTTTTTTTTTACCTAATGATTTTTAACATCGCGCAATCGAAATTATGAGAAATAGTTTGATTTATTTTTCTTATATAGTAATTTTATGTAACTATTATTGTGTCTTATGTGTTAATGCAACCAATTCAAAGGTTTCAATCAATACTGAGTGAATTCCCCACCCGAAAACCCCCTTGCGGGGTAACGAAATATTGGATGAATTAGCAATTAAATTTTTGCCATATAGCACCTTGTTTATTTGTTTACCAACTACAGGTGAGTAACCAAGTAAATTAGTACCTCTTGGCCTGCATGATTAAGCAATATATTTAAATATATTAGCACTAGGAAACATAACCACTGATTCCTAGCATGATCTCGGTGTGGATTGTATTTACAGGTTGAGAAGAAAGAAGGGATATTTTGGCTGAAAGCAGAATTCTTTGGGTATAGTTCCTGTCTGCGTGCTCCCGTGGTGTGAGCAGCAGTTGTACGTCGCCTTTTCTTCTATACAAAAAAAATTTTTATCTGTCACTACAGTGCCCCTGAGAATACTGCAGGGAGGCAGGTACGCGCCATAGTCCACCAGCCACTTCATGAAAATGTTCTCTGCCAGAGGAAAGTAGACCATCATAGAGCTTAGGGGAAACGCCAGTATAAACGCCATCACACCCACTCCTATCAACAGTACAAATCAACAACTCACCAATCACATCATTAAACCTAACTTTACTATATACTATGCTGCATACTGTATGCATACGTGTGAAATGCAATAAATATTAGGGGAATCCGGGATTAGTTTGCATAGGTTTTTATTTTTATTTTTTAGCGATCCTTAGAGAGATTCTATTGAATTCTGCTGACTACTTAATTCCTTGGCAACGAAATCACGTAGGACCCATTAATTAAACCATGTTTAGGCACCCATAAAACATAAGAACACCTTAAAGGACCTTAATCCTACTACTATCACTAAATACATTGATGATCTGTTTCTGATAGTCAAGAAAAGGGAAGTTGATGTAATCCTTAATAAATTAAATCATTTCTACTATCGGCTACAATTCACTGTTCAAACTTAAAAGTATAAATTATCTAGACTTGACCGTTTTTAGAGGCAAAGAAGGTAACATCACCACTGCCTGGTACGAAAAAGATATAAAAAACAACAGATTCATCAATTACAGATCTTGTCATCCATCCCACCAAATCATTAACAGTGCTAATAACTTACTAACGAAAGCCCTCTTCCTTACTGATAAATGTCACATCAATAACACCCCTTCCAAGATTTTCACTAAATTGAAAGAAAACTTCTTCCCCAGTCATATTATCAACAAATTATAGTATAATAATGTCAACCCTAATGCCAAGTCAAAACCCAATAATTTAGAGGCAACAAATTAAATAATAAATTCATCGGTTTAACGCACATCAGAGGCTTATCTGAAACTACTCAGAAACTCCCTTATAAATTTGATTGATAGTCGGACACAAACCCAACAATAAAGGGGATAAACTTTACCATAACCTCAAAAATAAGATTCCCATCAACAATACTATTGGAGCAATATATCAGATTCCATGTGGACAGTGTCCTAATTGGTGAAAGCAGTAAACTGCTAATACATAGACTGGAACAACATTATGTACGATCAACAAAAAGGCAATGCCAACACAGCTCTGTCTAGCCACACCCTTGCCACACATCACACCTTCAAGTTTAAGGTAGAGAGGCTAGAACTGATTGGAGGAAAATGCTTGAAGCACTTAATACTGTTATCAATTCTGATAACAGTTAACCACAAAACGGATTCCAGATCTTTAAATAAATAGTACTGCGGAGTTTACCATATAAAATCAAAACTCCTACCACACAATACCCTCCATGTTACATAATATAATATTTTTTATACATATATAAATTTAAAGAACACAATTTAAATTAGTCATTTTACTTATTAAGCACAGGTACCTTTATAATTTTAATTTTTATCTTAACCATTGTTGACAGCAGTTTGATAACGGAATATGTAGTCGAGTCTTTATCAATACTAGAGATAACAGGATGTATTTTTCTATTTTTTTAGTGTTCAACAACACATTAATTGTTACACTGTGATAGTTAATGTGCTATATCTGTTATAGTTTTATTTTTATACTGATATAATAATGATTATGCAAGATGATAGAATTTATTAGCCATCTGTCCGTATTGTAATGTTATTATCAGTTCTACACAGTGCACTTATTCTATGTATTTTTATGTACAGCTTTTAGCTCTCACTTAGATTGAAACCTTTACTCACACTTGACTATCATATTACCAGTAAAGATTATTATTGATCATGGGAATTTGTCGTGATGGACCACCAGTTCACTGATTATAACCCTGGTTTTTACACCGCGTAAAGATCGCAGATGTCGATTTATTTATATCAATGAATTTAAAGTACTTTTTCGACAGTTACTAAAAACGTTTTGAGTTTGTTTTATATAAATAATTTGAATGTATCACAGCCTGGTTTACATGTTCCGTCATGTCGCAACAGCGCAAGCCCGGCACTTCTTTAGATTGTTACTCCCCTTATAAAGAAAACAGAAGGGAGTAACAATCTAAAGAAGGAGTACGGAATATTCTTCTTTAGTCTGTTACTACCCTTTATAAAAACATAAAAGTGATATCCCTTTGTTCCTAAAGTACATTGGACTAAATATTGCTTTGTCTTAATAGTTACTTAGTTAAAGTCACGTTTATATTCTAAAATCACATAGGGGAGTAACAGTCTAAAGAAGTACCGCAAGCCTTACAGATCCAACCATCCAATCCAATCTCCAACAGTTTTAACCGATCCGAAAAGACGTGCGACAAGTCGTTAAGTGTAAATCTGGTTTTAAATTCTAGAAACATAATATATGCAGCTATAATATTTTTACTATTTGATATAAACTAAATTACCACATAACAGAGGGCTGCACTTGTGCAGACTAAGTGATCCATGCTTCAAGAACTTGCCAAGATATAAGCATAGCATAACTGTAGGCATCGTGAAAAAATACGTCACCACAATCAACGCCAGTGCACCACGCCCTGAAACATTCGTAACTCTTCTTTTTATTAAATCCTTTATATTAACTTCACATTTGTGGATGTCTGGCGCCTGCCTGCCTGCCTGTCGTCAAAATCTTATGTAGGCTAGCTAATCCTCTTCCAGTCATCCAATCGAGCTGAAACTTGGCACATAGATTCTCTACTAATACTAAAACATTCTAACAAATTAATTAATTAAATAAATTTAATTAATTAATTTTTAAATTTTATTAATTTATCTTTTTAAAAATGAATGGATTAATTAAATTTTTAAAAAAATTAAGTAATAAAAATGTAATTAATTAATTAATTTATTGGTATGTGTATAAAATCGTTGGAGGGCGAGTTAAGCCTCTTCCTTGAAACTTGGCATATCGACTCTGTACCAATACAAAAACATTCTAACAAATTAATTAATTTTTCATTAATTATTTAAAATTAAAATGAATTAATACCAATATTTTTCCTCACACAACCAAGATGCAAAAAAGTTACTATTATTGTGCTACGATTTAAATATTTCTATAGACTAACGAGGGTGGGGGGCGTGGACTGCGGCATCCCTGGGATCGAACATGGGTGGGATCACTCCATTTTTTATAGGGATACCATCCGACGGAGCCATTTAACATTTAAAATGAATGGAATTCAATACTACCATCTGTCGACTCATAGGGGGCAGGTGAGGGGTATCGAAAAAGGTGGTCAGAGCTGATTAGTAAGGGTCATGGGGGGGGGGGGTATCAAAGCCATCGACGTTTCGTTGACAGGCTACGGCTTCTTCAGCATACCTCGTCCAGCGGTACACATGACCAGGTAAGGGCTCAGGTCTCGAAAGTATATCGGAGGTGAGGGGAGTACAAGTACATGACAGGTGATCAGAATAAATGGGGCCTGAACCCCGACTTCCGGAGCTAGATCGCCCCAGGACTGGCAGTCCAGAGGTCCTGGGTTTGAACATCGGTGGGGTCACTCCATTTTTGTACCATCCGACGGTTGTAAACATTAAAAATATTCGACCCACGCAAGCACAGGCCGTACCATGGGAGGGCCAGGGGCAAAGGGGGCAAGGGGGGGGGGAGGAAGTGGTTAGAGACACTTATAGATGGTTGGGGCAGACTAGAAGTAGACGCCAGGTGGTTAGACTAACCCTCAACAACAATGGGGCAAGAATTCGTATGAATAATTATAAGAATGTATTAATAATTATTCTTTATATTTATTAGTAGGACAAAACAAAAAAGGACAAACAAACATTTGGACATGGCCAAAAGACTGCAGGCAGAGTTCCTTTTAGCATGTTTACAGTATTCGCTCTATCCCTTTTCTATTTCCTCATTCATTAAATTATTTTCTTTTTTTAGATATGTAAATGACAAATTATGTAATGCATAAAGCACAATAGTTTTTACAATAAGTTAAAAAAAAAACAACTACAAACTAACAAGGAGATAGCGTGCAAAAAAAACCCCTCCTGCTCCACATACAGTCTACTAGTTATTGTTCTCTTTTCTCCATCCCCAAACCAGCTCCGCTTAGTTGTAGGATTAAATGGTCGATATTGCTTAGCCTTATAGCAGCAACAACTATCATCAGCTCACTGTTGATATGGTCAACTATCATCAGCTTACTGTTGATATGGTCAACTATCATCATTTTACTTATGATATGTAAAATAAACTATAAACATTTCACTGATGATAAGGTCAACTATCATCATTATACTGTTGATAATCCTTACCCTGAGCTAACGGGATAGAAATAGGTCTGAACTAAACATTATCAACTGTGGTATGTTTACAATAAACTCGTGTATTTATCTTTGTTTCCGTTAAACTCTCATTCGAAACAATTCATTTTGAAGGCTTCGGTTACAGTGGACTTATTCGGCCAAGCTATTAAAAATGTTAAATTTGAAGAAAGCAAGTAGGTATGTTCTAACTCGGCGAGTTATTCGGGTAATTCGGTTATCTCCACCAGAGCAATTCACGTTTTGAAGTGAAGACTAGCCTCGCTGGCTTAAACGATTCGTACGATATCGAATATGATCGGGACTGTCGGAGCAGTCCGAGGGGCGGCAAGTCAACACGTTCTTATACGTGATGGGTGGTGGAGTAGATGATGTGTTAGAAGCTATAAAACCAACCGAGGAGGAGTTAAATTCGTTCAGTTCTCTGGTAGTACGCTTTAATAACTATTACGTCAGTAAGAAGAACGTCATCTACGAACGCGCTAAATTCAACCGCCGAGTACAGGCGCGCCCGAGGAACCAGCGGAGCGTTATTCAGGAGTTGCACCGATTAACATCAACTGGCGAATATGGGGCGTTGCGCGAAGAACTGATCCGTGACAGCATTGTGGTCGGTATTCGGGACAGCAAGTTGTCTAAAGTATTGCAAATGGACGCGGACCTGACCCTTGCTAAGGCGGAGCGAAAAGTCCGGCAAGCTGAAGAAGTAAAACGCCTACTAGCGGTTGTTCGGGGCAATCATTCTGAGTTGGGTGAGGTAGATCGAATCAAAGATTCGCGGAACCAACCTCAAGACATGAACACACGAGACCAAACGTATGAACAAAAGTGTACCTCGTGCGGACGCACGCATGCCCCTAGACGCTGTCCTGCGTGGAAGTCCCGGTGTAGCCGATGCCAGTTAAGAGGTCATTGGGCAAAATGCTGTCGCGGAAGAAGCAAGAAGGTCGACTACGCCTACGGACAACATTCGGACAACGAGGAAGGATCGGAAGCCAGTCACTATCTAGGAGCGGTCGGGGCATCGGGAGCTGATCCGTGGAAAGCCAAGATCAAACTACTGGGACAACAAGCAGAGTTTAAACTTGACACAGGGGCTGATGTCACAGTGATAGGGGTTAAACTGTATCACCGTCTAGGGTCACCTACATTAAAACCGGCGGATAAAGTGTTGCACGGACCGACCGGAATGAGGATAGAGGTGAGAGGAAGGTTTTGTTGCTCTCTAAAGTGGAAGAAGGCTCGTATAGAAACGATGTTGTACGTAGTTAAGGAACCACAAGAACCACTTCTTGGTAGAGGGGATATAACTTCCTTAGGTATGTTAGCGTGGCTAAACGCGTTGAAACAAGTCTCGCCAGAAGAGGAAAAGAAATCCCTATTTGAAGGATTGGGCAAAATGGATGGCGAGTACCAGATTAAGCTAAAGGACTACTGGTAATGTGTCTGAATCCGTAGGTTTTCTGTAGAAGGGGAAAAGCTACACGCCTTGGGACCTTGATCGAATACGGCCTGTATCCTTCCTGGGCGACTGCATTCGGGGATCTAGGAATTGTGAAGTGTTGTGGTCGAGCCAGGGAATCAGTATGGTGGCCAGGCCTTTCAAGTCAGCTCAAGAATTTGGTGGAAAACTGTGAAGCGTGTATTGAAAATAGAAACACACCAGTTGAACCGTTGACTTCTACGGATCTTCCCGAGAACCCTTGGATGATGGTTGGGATAGATTTGGCTACAATTCGAGGAAAGGAGTATTTGGTGGTGGTGGATTATTTCTCGCGATACCCCGAAGTGTTCGCGTTGACGTCGATCAACAGTCAAAAGGTAATTAGTCGTCTGAAAAATGTGTTTGGACGTTTAGGTGTTCCAAATATTGTCCGATCGGACAATGAATGGTCCGCAGTTCCGGTCCGAGGAATTTAAGGAATTTGCGAAAACCTACGGATTCAGACACATTACCAGTAGTCCTTTATTTGCCCAGAGCAGTGGACAAGTTGAAGCAGTAGTCAAGGCCGTGAAGAATGTGCTGTTAAAGGAGGGAGATCCTAACTTAGGTCTACTAGCATATCGTAGTGCACCCAGTGATGGCCGTCCAAGTCCAGTGGAGCTACTCATGGAAAGAAAACTGAGAACAACAGTCCCTATGTTGACAAAGAACTTACAACCTAAAACCGTGAAGCTCAAGTCTTTCAGAGAGAAAGAAGAGAGGAGAAGGTGTCAATACAAAACTAGATTTGACGAACGTCATCGAGTAAGGAACTTACCACCATTGGCAATTGGGCAAAGGGTTTGGATATCGGACCACCAGCGCTATGGGCAAGTGGTAAAAGAGTCGAGAGAACCACGGAGCTGGATTATAGAAACAGATCGGGGGACCATTCGACGCAACCAAGCGCAGTTGATTCCTGCTTCCAATCAACTTGAATCCTCACGAAATTTGGAATATGGAACCGAACCTGAAGATTCTGGCGATGACTGTGCAGCTACTGTACCCTCTGCTGCACCTTCCGCGGGACCACAAATCGACCGGAATCCCGTATTCGTTCCTCCAGGAGCCACCCGGACGCGTTATGGACGTTTATCAGTGCCTTCCAAGAGATACTGTCCCAAGAAAAGGGAAGATGTTGTGTCCCTAGACACATATATTATTCTGGTTGCTAGGCGAGGGAGTTTATTTATATTATTATTATTAATGTCAGCCTATTGGACAAATTGTTCTTGTTATTGTATAATGTTAAAAATGAAAAATGGAAATTTGGTGCAGTGATGTCACATGAAGGACTACTTCCCTACAAAATTAAAATGGATGTTGCAGACCAGCAGACGGACCAAAATTAGAGGGGAGGATTGATATATATATTAGTTAATCTACATTTAAAAATTATCATTTCACTGTATTATTTACTTAACATGTTTGTTTACATATGAATCACCATGTCAACATTGTGGGGGTTACATAGTCAAGATGATGTTTTAGATTTAGATACTTAAAAAAAATGAAATTATGTATTCAACAAATTTGTTGAATGGTCTTGAAATAACATTCAGATTTCTACTTTAGCATCCCTTGCTACAAAAATTCATTCACGTGTTCTGTATTGTCTCTATTCAGAAATAATAACTGTTAGGAGTCCTCCCTAAAAGTTAGAGGTGGTCAGAGGTGGTTAGAGAGGGTCAGAGGTGGTTAGAGGTGGTTAAAGGTGGTTAGAGGTGGTCAAAGGTGGTTAGATGTGATCTCTCTAACCATCTCTAACCACCTCCTACCTCCTCTAACCAACTCTAACTTTAAGGCCGATCGGCCACCAGAAGCTGAGCGGAGCGGAGCTGAGCGGAGTTGACTCAGCTTGTGAAATCGAATCCCATTGTTTTAAATGTAAGGGTGGCCACCGGTTGCGGAGCGGAGCTGAGCTGAGCCTAGCGACGCATCTCGACTCCGCTTAGTCGGTCGGTTTTGAAAGCTGACTCCGCTTCCCCCTCCACCCACAACGATAATATTATTAAAAAATTAAATGAATAAACTTTTTATTAATTGATTAATACACTCTTGTAGATAAATGAACGAGAGATTAGCTGGCTAATATAGTGTAGAAAATCACTATTTTATTTGAGAAACGTTTCGACCAATTATTAATGTCATCTTCAGTCTTGTTTTATTTTAAAATTTAAACAAGCATAATATATAGCTTTAAAATAAAGTAATTATAAAATAAAAATTAGTAATTATATAGGGTTTAATTATTCATTAAACATTTTGACATATACTTCTAATTTTACTGAAATCAAGTTTTAATTAAGACTTGTATTCAGTAAAAAATATACTTACATACGTCATTATTGTTTCATTATATCATACTATCTCCATAAGAGAGGGTCTAAAATTAAAAAGTTTAATAGTGGCACGTTGGTATAACATACCGACATCGAAATAACCAGTAAATCTTAATATGTATAAATATAAATTAAAACATTAAACAAAACTAGTAACAATTTATAACATTCTAAAAAATATATAATAATAACTAAAAATACAATTATCAAAAAGCTGTATTTATGTGATCTTCATAACAACTATTCATCGAGGAGATTCATCTTATTATACAGTGGTTCTTAATTAAAACTTGATTTCAGTGGGATTAAGGATATGCCAAAATTTATAA
Source organism: Gerris lacustris (assembly GCA_951217055.1). Classification (NCBI taxonomy): domain Eukaryota; kingdom Metazoa; phylum Arthropoda; class Insecta; order Hemiptera; family Gerridae; genus Gerris; species Gerris lacustris. The sequence goes on along the minus strand of OX578283.1, from coordinate 4,288,929 downwards.
TGAATAATTATAATTACCTTGAATTAATTTTATATATATGTTTGTTTGAAGATGACATTAATAATTGGTCGAAACGTTTCTCAAATGAAATAGTGATTTTCATTATTTTCTCTACCTTAATAGCCATCTAATCTCTCTTTCAATAATATAATGTGAAGGAAAATAAATAAAGTATAATAAAAAGTAATCAGTGTTGGCGTATTTAAAAAAAAGGTTTTTAATTCGGATGTTACAGCTCTCCGATAGTTTGTATCACAACCCGTTATATCATCTCTTATCTTATTTAGAAGTTCATTAAACTGAGGGCTATTCATACGGAAATATTCCTTAAACTGTTCGTGGTTTAGATCATGAAAAAGGGTGTGAAATTCCCCGAATTCATCCCTTTTTCTTGATAGAAAATTTCCCAATCTGTCTTATAAGCTGGTAATGCGATACAAGCTGCAAGAGAAAACTCGGTTTCAGAATCCTCGGATTCTGAACTTAAACACAAATATAATAGTTTTCGTTGGGTTGACATTTTTGGGTGGACTAGCTTAGTTCACGCAAACGAAAACAGAGCGGAGTCAGCTAGACTCCGCTCAGCTTTCGGTTGCCACACCCCTTGGACTCAACTACACTCAGCTACACTCCGCTCAGCTCCGCTCCGCTCCGCTCAGCTTCTGGTGGCCGATTGGCCTAAGGGAGGGCTCCAAATTAACAAGTACCTAATAACATTAACTTTAATAATCTAGGGCTTCCATCATCACTGGTAGAAAGAAGAAAAGTGGTAGTCAGAATGCGCACACACTGAAACCACTACGTTTTAACGAATTAGTAGAATGGCGTAGTGAGCATACTACGGCTCAACGATGTTCGTCCGTATACACAACAACAGTAACCGTAGCCTAAATTATTGTATAGTTTATCGAGTGTACAAGAATACAGGGACAGATTGAAACTACGGAATGTACAAAGTAAAATGAAACTACGGAATGTACAAAGTAAAATGAAACTACGGAATGTACAAAGTAAAATGAAACTATGGAATGTACAAAGTAAAATGAAACTACGGAATGTACAAAGTAAAATGAAACTATGGAATGTACAAAGTAAAATGAAACTACGGAATGTACAAAGTAAAATGAAAACATTAACATACTACTTTGTACTATGGAATGTACAAAGTAAAATGAAACTACGGAATGTACAAAGTAAAATGAAACTACGGAACGTACAAAGTAAAACGAAACTACGGAATGTACAAAGTAAAATGAAACTACGGAATGTACAAAGTAAAACTTACATACTCCCGTGGCTGTGACTTTGTGGACCACGGCTTGAGAATTCCATCCGTTAAGATAAATAAATAGTAGACAGGTCACCGCTTGGTTCATTCCCAGCCCTTTCTATTCAAAACAGAATAAAAATAAAACTATTACATTCAGTGGTAAATAATTATCTATATACGAGGATAAAAACACTATAGAATTAAAAATTCTTTAAGAATAAATTTATTTATATATGAGAGATAGAAGAGAGAAAAACTAACACTACCACTGGGATTTTAACCACGGACCGCGGCTTACAGATGTATCTTAGCACCCATGACGAACTTTACAGTTTTAGGAAACAATCCACAAAATAAGTTCAATATGGCGGCCGATTAATTTTTCTTTTAGTCCAGCATGACATGTTATACAACGTTTTAACGGTATTTGAGAGTTGGAAAAGATTATGTAAAATGAAATAATATTCGTTTAGCTGGGATTGTGACAGCAATTACGCCCAAAATGAGGGTATTGAAAGAAAAGTAGATGATTTCATGGCATTATAAATTATTTTAAAGCTCTTTTAAATTGATTAGAAATATTCTTGAATTCCCTGAAAAAAATTTTCCGTGGCAGCGATATTGAAAACAATTATGGCCGATATAAAAGCAAAATGAAATTTTCGATCATATAGCATGTTATAAGTTATAAGTCACTTCAAAGGTTGCCAAGTTGATTCCAGATACGATACTTGGCTCAAGCACACCAAACTTATAAGGACAGGCGAGCAAAGCGAACCTGCAAGGGTTCTATACTGCTCGTTATGCTCATCAGTTCAACCTCATAAATCAAATGATTGTTTATTGTTTTCTGTCATCCCTACGCTGACATATTATAGTGTATTATATTATCTTACATCCATGAAATATTACTTATTATTTCTTTTTTTCATCCATCTTTAAACAGACAAGCCTGATTGGTTCTTCATATATTACAGTTATTTGACATTAGTCGATAATTATTTTTCCCTCTCGCATCCAGTCAGGCTTGCTTCGCTCGCTTGCGAATACTTTTATATCCTTATAGATTACTCTCATTACAAAGAAAAATCTTTAAAGCACCGCTGCTTAAACAAGCGAGCACTAGTAGCTTATCTAGAATGATAAGAAAATATGATAAGGCCCAGCTTTCTAGACAGACGAGGCTGCAAAAACTTATAATTGTATTGGTTATTATTAAATGACAATGAAAGTACTGTAAGGCTTGTTTCTGTACAGTGTAAAACCCTTTTTTAATCGTACAACAAAATATAGGTCCGTGACAACTCAGACATGCTTTCTCATCATATACGAGTTCATATTTACTTAGCCCAGTGTTTTCCATTTATTTAGTATTCCAGTTTTCGTAGCTACATTTAATTATTATTGAACATTATATCCAAATTTATCATTAAACAAATCATATAAATAACTTCTTCTCGGCGAGGAATCGAACCCAGACTCTCCGTCCTTCATATTTTTTTTTTTTTGGATAGAAAAATCAAGACGAAATTGAGAAATTAATTTTAGCTACAAATTGTTTTATGGGAGGGATAGCTAAAATTAATTTCTCGATTTCGCCTTGATTTTTCTATGCATGTGTGCCACATTTCGTCAAAATCGGCCCAGAAGCTTAGGCTCCACTCATCTGCACAGACAGCAGTCATTTAAATCCCTTTTTGGGACTCAGGGGACCTGAAAACGTGTAAATTCATCGAAATTTCAAAATCAAATTTTAAAGCCATCACAATACTTTCTCTTTATACGAGAATGTAAAAACTGAAAAGTGAAATAATTTTAGTGGAGTGAAGAAGATGGCTCCAATCACATTAAAAATTAATTCTCTTCTTGGAGCTACTTAGTTATATGTTTAAACAAATGTTTTACTAGAAAATGTGGTAAATTTGCACTTGAGCACCCACTTATTTATAATTGTCCGATTGACTTCGGGTTTTTTTTAAAACTGTTCCTTTTTACATTTTAACAACTACAGGGTGGAGCGCGGTAGACGTATGAATTTGAAAATGTAATAAAACACAGAATGTTACAAAATAATTTTTTTAAACATTTTTTCCTGATTTAATAACATAGGAAATTTAAATTTACCTAGATTTAAACAAAGTATTGGATAAGTGGTTCCCCTCACACTCCAAACACTGATTAAGCCTTTTTTCCAAGTTTTTGTGCACTCTTTCGAACATTTCCACAGGAATTTCGGCAATTTTGGCTCGAATATTTGTTCTTGAGGCCTTCCAGGGTTCTGGGACGATCGCTGTACACCAAGGATTTAAGGTATCCCCAAATCAGGCAATCTTGCTGGCCAGTTTAAATCGCCTCTTAAAGAGATGAGACGCCCGGGAAATCTGTCTTGCAGAACGTTTACGCAAACCCTTGCTGTGTGGGCTGTGTCCCCGTCCTGCTGAAACGTGGAACATAAACTTCCCGTCCCCCTCTTTCAAACGACCCTACTCTCAACCGTCTAGGACCAATAGGAAGGGAGCAATTCCCTCTTCAAATTCATACGTTTGCCGCGCTCCACCCTGTATTTACCATGTACCAAGTCGATAAAATCAATAGTTTATTTTTAAAAAAATATATAAAATATCCACTCACGTACATAAGGGAAATGTTGGGAAAGTAGGGAGTTTTAAGGGTGGGGGATTCACTCAACATAGCTTAAAACATCAAAACTGGTGGTATAAACACGTAAAACAAAATAATAGTAACATAAAATTATAGAATAATATAAATAATTCAACGCATATTGTATAATTGTGATGGCGCGGTGTTATAACTCATCATGTAAACAAAACAATTCTTCGGATTCTTCTTTAAAAAGAAGAATTAATTGCGTTTTTTTAAATCCAGCAGACAAGAACACTCGCATACATACGCTATTCCCAGACATTGTACAATTGATATGATTAATCGATTATTACTTGTAGATCGACATTTACATATCAATAAAGATCACACTTTTGTATACAAAAGTGTGATGTTCCTTAGTCCCAATGTACAGTAGACTAAATATTCCTTTGTCTTAATAGTCATTAAGACAAAGGAATATAAAGAGGAGAGTTTATTGCCCTTAATCATCTAACAATCTTTTAGACTAAGGGATATCCAGTTCTATGTGTTTTGGGACTAAGGAACAGCACACTTTTGTATACAAAAGTGTGATGTTCCTCAGGCCCAATGTACATTAGGCTGAATATCCCTTTGTCTTAATAGTCATTAAGACAAAGGAATATGAAGAGGAGAGTTTGTTATCCTTAGTCTAACAATCTTTTAGGACTAAGGGATATCCAGTTCTATTTGCTTTAGGACTAAGGAACATCACACTTTTGTATACAAAAGTGTGATGTTCCTTAGTCCCAATGTACATTAGACTGAATATCGCTTTGTCTTAGTAGTCAATAAGACAAAGGAATATGAAGAGGAGAGTTTGTTATCCTTAGTCTCACAATCTTTTAGGACTAAGGGATATCCAGTTCTATTTGCTTTGGGACTAAGGAACATCACACTTTTGTATACAAAAGTGTGATGATCCTTAGTCCCAATGTACATTAGACTGAATATCCCTTTGTCTTAATAGCCATTAAGACAAAGGAATTTAAATAGGAAAGTTTATTACCCTTTATCTAACAATACATTAGGACTAAGGGATATCCATTTATATGTGCTTTAAGACGAAGGAACATCACACTTTTGTATAAAAAAGAGCTGAAGATTTGAGCATAAGGACTGTGACAGAGCATAAACAGAAACAGAAGGAGAATTCTTGATGTGACGAGTCTTAATCTACCGCTACAAAGCTGATGACTCTTTGAACACACGTTTCTGATATCGATATATATTCTCCTAATATATCGATAGTCACTGTTATCTTATCTACTAATAACATTGTATACAGGGTGGTCCAAAAGTCTCCCCCCCCCCCCTCTTAACTTTTGAACGGTTTGAGATAAATTAATGAAACTTGGGGGATCTCTACCATGCAAAGGGAACTTTGTTTTCATGCGATCACCCACTAGGGGCAACCACCCACTTTGCCCCCAGGCCACCCAACTTCGAAATTTCAAATTGGAGTGTATACTTTTGATAGCAGATTTGGATTCTACGGTGAAAAATTATAAACTTTTACTTGAAACTATTTTTTATATCTCCAATATTTTACCCCCTACAGGGGGGCAAATATAGCAAAATTACCCTTCCGAAATTGTAAAAAAATAACACTTAGATCGTTATCAAATCTAAACGGTTTAAAATAAAGTAATGAAACTTAGGGGATCTGTACCATGTAAAGGGAAGTGTGTAATTATCCACTCGTGTACTAGGGGCAACCACCATTTCGCCCACAGGCTCTGAAATCTACCCTTTTTATACCTTTGCCCCCATAAAGAGGGCAAACTATTGGAGATAGAAAAAAACGTTTGAAGTAAAATATTTTTTTTTTTTTTTTTTGCCGTAGAATCTAAATCTGCTATCAAAAATATACATCCAGGTTAAAATTTTGATGTTAGGTGTTCTGGGGGCAAAATGGGAGGTTGCCCCTACTGCGCGATTGCATGAAAACAAACTTTCCTTTACATGGTACGGATCCCCTAAGTTTCATTAATTTATCTCTAACCGTTTAGATTTTACAACGCATGATAGTAAGGGTTATTTTGCTATCTTTGCCCCCCTATAGGGGGCAAAATATTGGAAATAGAAAAAAAAGTTTCAAGTAAAAGTTTATTATTTTTCACTGCAGAATCCAATTATGCTATCAAAAATATACACTCCAATTTGAAATATTGAAGTTGGGTGGCCTGGGGGCAAAGTTGGTGGTTTCATCAAGTTTCATCAATTTATCTCAAACCGTTCAAAAGTTAAGAGAGGGGGGGGGGGAGACTTTTGGACCACCCTGTATAATGGCCGACGAAGATTTTTTGAGTGTTTTAACGATGTATTTTTTTCATTGTAAAACATTTATTTACGAAGAATACTGTCTTTTTTTATATAATTGGCATCCAATTCCAAGGTTTTTTTTAGCTATCCTGAGTGAATCCCCCACCCTTAAAAACCCCTACATTCCCAACATTTCCCCTATGTACGTGAGTGGATATTTTATATATTTTTAAAAAAATAAACTATTGATTTTATCGACACGGTACATGGTAAATAGTTGTTAAAATGGAAAAAGGAACAGTTTAAAAAAAAAAAAAACCGAAGTCAATCGGACAATTATAAATAAGTGGGTGCTCAAGTGCAAATTTACCGAAAATGTTTATAAATATTTTGACTTATGTAATTAAAATGCAGGATTGTTACAAGTCTGAAGAAGCCCAAATGTAAGGGCAAAATATATACCCACTACGTTTCCATAAGTCTTCAAAACAGTTTTGGAAAACGGTTTTTGGAATTCAAAATCCCATGACAACAGGTAATTTCAAAAAGTTTTGAGTTCAAGGTCACAACAGCAATTTTTTGGTTTTGTATTAAAACTGTTTTGAAAAAATAAGATGGAAACGCGTATTGAAATTAGAACGGAATTGAGTCATGCGCAGTAGGTACGATGAGTAGAGATATGATAACCTGACTTAACTATAACTAGTCTGGGAATTTTTATAGTTTTCAAAATTGTTGTGAAAACTGTTTTGGTAAACTTATCATGGAAACACTTTCGGTTTTGAAAACTTATGGAAATATAGTTATTGTTATGAGAAGAAAAAAATGTAATCTCATTTTTTTGTCTCATTATAATATTATAAATCCTATATATTTTTCATAAATAATAAATTAAAGAAATATTATTAATAAAGGTTTCAAACTACTAAAAGAAAAATAAAACCTACAAAACAATTATAAATATAATTTTTATGAGCTCTATTACCTCTTTCCTTTTCCCTTTATACTTAAATGGCTTCTCCACAAAATCTTCAAATGGATATCTGTCCATGTTTCAACTCAATTATCCCACAAAGTATCACTATTAATACTTAAAAATGTAATTAATATTACTAATAATTACTAATTCTTTACCGAAAACAAGATTATAAAAATAACAAAATCAAAATTTAAAAAAAAAAAAAATCTTTAAATTTGACAGTTTGCTGAATACAACAATAAATTAATATTTATAAATGAAAATCTGCACACTTATACTAATATTGAAATAAATGTTTATTGTGACAGCGAGGGAAAGTCGAAGGCAGTGTCAACCTCGAGCTCTCATTGGACAGTCTTCGATTTAGCTTCCCTGTCAGAGCAAACATTCATTGTGATACTATTATAATAATTATTATAACGCACACAAACAGTTTTTAAATTATAATAAAAATAAAAAATCAGAGGGAAGTACTTGCATCCAAGAACTTTTTAGGATTAGAATAATACTACATATAGAAGGAGCATAGAATCGGAATCCTAAGCAATTACTGATAAGAGACTGAAGCCAACTTTTGCCGAGAGGTTGTGTCCTTAAAACCAGGATGCCAACATAACAACACTCATTTTTTTCATTTAAACAGGAGAAGGTTGGCCATGCTTTAGTAACTATTTAAAGCCCGCTCACAAACATCAAGAAGAAAAACCCTGACATTGGTTAATGTTTACGTTTCCCTCTGACGTCATTTTTTACAACTCGCCCAACATGATATAATAAACATTATTTTTAGCATATTTCAAGCTAAAATAAGATAAAACACAAAAAAAAAATATTACAATAAACTAAACTGACTATCAATAATTATAATTTAATAAAAAATTAAATTAAAAAACCGAAGGCCAATAATTTTAGAGTTATGACGTCACAAACTACAAAAATGAATTTTTAGAACGCGGATAGGGACACAACCAAAGTTGGCTTCAATGTTATCAGTGATCCTCCTTCTATAAATTGTATTATTCTAAGTTTTTTAGGTTATTAAGATTAATAATTATATTAATAATAATAAGCTTAACAACGTTTTATTTGATATCCCACTCAAAATTTTAATAACATATATTTTATGTGGGCACGGAACTAGTTTTGACTAGCTACGGTTTTTGATGAAAGTTCCTTACTGAAACTCGTTTTGACTAACAACGGCTTTTGATGAAAGTGCCTTCCTGAAACTAGATTTGTCTAGCAACTGCTTCGATGAAAGTGCCTTACCCACCCCAAATTACTTAAACTTGTAAACATTTTTTAAAGGGGGGGGGGGGGGCATTTATACTCTTGTCTAAATAATTAATTAGACTAAGTGATATTATCATCTGTACATACAGTCCAGTAATTATAGCTTTTCTTCTTCGGTATAATTTTAGTTTTGTACGACATTGTCTGAAAAGTACCAGTTTTTGCTATAGGCTTTCCATTTTTATTTTTTTGGGGGGGGGGAGGGGGGAGAGGAGCGAAATTGGTGGGACTTCAACTCATTTACCTAGGCAAGTGGGGTATCGTCTTATATGCATTTTTCTTTCGTGGATTTATAAATAATTATGTTTTACTTGTTAAAGTAGTCTGGAAAATCAAGTTTCAATTCTTTCCGTAGGATCCCCCGTCCCCCCTTAAAGTTGCTATTTATTTAGAAAAGGGATTGACTAAGTTTTAGTTTAACCCTAGAACGCTAACCATATTTTTTAACCTCTTATGACTAACCTTGAGTCATATTGACTCCCTAATCTATTATACCCAATTTTATTAAAATATAAAGGCCTAATATGTACAATATATTTTTAACACGTTTTAGTGCTAATTGATGGGACACTTGGGTGCTTAGTTTGCCATAAAAAAACAATTTTTTCCTTTTAATTCCGGATTTTCAATCTGAACTACTATTACATATCCGGTATTGTTATCTACCGGAGTGGTTTTATTTATGCAGCTTTTTTCTTTTCTTTCCTTTGGTTTTTTTGGAGATGTTCATGAATTATACGACGATTTCTTTGAAAAATTTATCAAGGTATCCCAAATATATAATTGGGATGATACAAAAAAACTATTATATTTTCCTATGTATCTGGTAGGTGCTGCAGCTGATTTATATAAGAGAATAAGTAGAGCACAAATTTTTCACTGATTTAAATTGGAGGAAAACCGAATTTGAAAATCATTTTGGTTCTGGTAGAATTTACAGGTTGCAAATAAAATTGCATAATTTAAAACAATAACCTGGTCAAACTGCTAAAGATTTTGTCACTCAGGTGGAAAATTTAAGCTATTTAATAAAACCGGATATGTCCGATGTTACTGTTATTAATTATGTTATGAATGGTTTGAATTATAACGTTATTGAAAAAATAATAATGATGGACAATTCTGATCTCAATAAACTTAAAAATAATTTAACTATTTTTGAGAAAGCCGAGCTTATGTTATCTCGAAGAAATAGTAATCTCAATCAAATCAATACTGTGCCGAATCAAATACCCAGAGTTACTGATGAGCCACCGAAAATTAATCTTTCCTCTCTTCAAGAGCAGATAACCTCTTTGACAGAGGTAGTAAATAAACTTTCTGTTTATAAGAGAAATCAGAATAGCGGACACAACCGTGAACCAAATAATTATAATCAAAGTAATTCTAACAGTTATTATAATAATAGCAATTTTAAAAACTATAATGGTAATAAAAATAAAAATGAAAAATACAGAAAAGTGTAAAATTTGTCTTCGCAATAATCATGAAACAAGGGAATGCAGAAAAAATAAACCTGTTTGTCTAAAATGTTCTAGTAATTCCCATTATACTATTAATGGGCCACGATCCGTTCCCTACGGATCGTGGCCCCGTTCCCTACACGATCCGTTCGGACGGGCTAGATCCGTTCCCTCCACATCTAGCCCTAGTAATATTTCTAATTTATGTAAGCAATCAGATAAACCTAAAAATATTGTTACAAATAAACCTCATGTTCATGATAATACTAAATGTTCAAATAAAAAATCTGATGGTCATAATAATATTTTTACTAATAAATACAATGTAGAAACAGTTGATACGAAGACTGCATATAGTTATCCACCGTGTAAGACAAAAGAAAGAATATCTCTACATCTTTTTGGTTTCATTTCTGACGATCCTATAAGTATTTTATTAGATACTGAAAGTAATATTTCTTGTATTGATTCTGATCATAGAATCATATAAAAACATTGTTATAACTACAGCAAATAAACAGCAATTAGACTTGCTTTGCACAGCCTCGTTAAGATTTTTTATAAATGATGTACCTTTTACACATAAAGTATTTGTAATAAATTCATTAAGTTCAAATTTAATTCTAGGAAATGATTTTTTACTACAATATCAAGCTGTAATAGATTTTAACACAAAAGCCGTAACTTTATTAACTGTAAACGGGTTTTCCAAATTTAAATTAAACCAAACAAACACTGTCACAAATAATGTAAAATTATTAGACTATACTTGTAAATATTATATTCCAAATGGAAGATTTACTCCTGTACTACTACTAGGGATATCTGCATAGAAGCCTTTTCAACAAAACAGATACCAGTACAAATCCACAATAATTTTACGTTTGAAAGTCCATTAGCTTTAAACCAACATTTATTATAAAAAAAAAAACAATTAATCGCTCGTGAGGAAATTCAGAATGATGGAACTCTTAATTTCATTACGATGACCAATACAGGACCTTTTACACAACACTTGTATAAAAACACTAAGTTATGAACAGTGTTAATTCCAACAAATTCAGAAGAAAGTATCGCTCAAAATATATTAACAGCCAACTGCTGTGAACTTAGAATCCAAACGGATTCATCTTGCATTACTTGATGTTTTCATCTTATTCAATATGGTCAATATTAATTTACTGGAGAGAAACTGACAGATAAATCATATTAACAAACTTATATTAATAACTTAAACACCTTTATATTAATCTGAAACACCTTGAGAATTGAGAGAAAGCAGTACCTCTAACCACCTCTAACCGATTTTTTTAAATTATCCACTCTACAAACCTTATCAAAGTGAGCATCACTGTGGGTGCCAGAAACACATTTGACAGAAAATGTGTGAAAATTCTATATTAGGCAGGCAGGGAGTCTACGGGACAAATAAATTTAGGATTCTGTAATTTGAGTCCGTAATTTGTAACGGTTTATTTTTAATTTATTATCCACCCTGTTAAAATTTTGTTTAAGAGAACAAATTAGGGGTGGATTTATTTTCTGATATATTATTAGGAGGTCTTATTATTATTTTAGGGCAGTCGCTAATTAGTATTCTTTCTTTTTGTCAGTTCTTTTTTGTTTTGTTCTTCTTTTTTCTTTTGTTGGGTAACACTGGGTGGTCTGAAGAGGTTTGGTGTCTCTGTGATCTCGTGGTGCAAGAGCACTTTGGTGGTGAGAAAAAGTTATTTTATATAAGGTGCAGTTAGTGCTTAAGTTTTGGGCAGCTTAGAATAGGATCCAACAAACCAGATCACGCGAGTTTATTGTGCTGGTTGCTATTCGAGACGCCTGTGACTGCTTCAAAGGCCCTATTAAGTCCGCTGACTACCCTAACAAAGTTTTCCCTGATCTTCGCCGCGAGCGTCGAAGTCTGGAGCGACCTGTTAAATCAAATATACAGTAAGATCGACCAATTTTTATTTCTCTTCCCCTACCAGAGTGGGCTTGAACCCCTTCCCCCACTCCACCGAGGGTCTTCCTTTGTCCCTAACACTACACCTTCCATTTCCCGTTTCCATTTATATATTTTGACCAATTGATTTTTTTAACCAATTATATATTTGTTAATTCAAAAGCCCAGTTAATAAGTACCACATCAGTTCACTATTATTATTATTATTTGTTATTTCTTTTGGGTTTTAGTCCCGATCAACTGCCTTCACTATTATTATAATTATTATTATTATTAGTGAGCAGACGACTGCTCTTAAGAGATTACCTGTGAAAGGGCCCTTAGGAAACAAAGATAGTTTTGTAGGAAGTACGTTATTTTACTACGTTTTTATTAGCTTGCTTTCTTGTTTGTTTGTTTTTTTGTCCAGTAAAAATCTTGCAATAGATTTTTAACTAACTTCCCAAGTCGCTAGACATTTGAAACTTTTAGAATAGCTCAGAACACGATGACACTGCATTATTTTAACACATTTAGCCATCTTTCAGCAGAATTTAATTCGTTTTCAGTACATTTTGCTGAGTAGAAAGTTAGTTCGGAAAAAATCCGCAAGCTATTTAATTTCTTTTGACATGACCTATAATTACGATCTTCATTTTGACAGGTTTCAAATTTATGATTAGAAACCATTCTCTTCTGTTACTAGAGATCCCATGTATTTGAAATTTTGAACACGCTCAAAACTATCCTCCCCAATGTTCACTTCATCTTCCCTAATCCCAGCTCTTCTGGAGGATAAGATATACTTAGTTTTTTTGGCATTAACTTTAAGTCCCATCTCACTAGCTGCTTCTCGAAGTGTGACATAGTCCTCTATCAGAGCATTTCTTTGTCGTCCTAATATGTCTATGTCATCGGCAAAAGCCAATCCTTGGACAATTCTATTATAAATTGTACCACCATGGTTATTTTCAAGCTTCCTCGTAGCATACTCCAGTGCTTTGAAAAGAACCGAGGATACTACATCACCTTGCCGCACTCCTTGTCTAATTTCAAACTCTTAAGAATTCGCCTTTAACTCTCACACAACTCTTAGAATTTATAAGCGTCATGGTAACCAGTCATATAAGCTTTTCTGGGATCCTAAATGTTCTCATAGCTTTGTAAAGAGGACGCGTCTTAATGGTGTCGTACGCTTGCCTAAAGTCTATGAACAGATGATGCAAGTTAACATTGTATTCATAGCACTTTTCCAAAGCTTGTCTTAAAGCAAATATCTGAGCTGTTGTTGATCTTCCACCTCTAAATCTGCATTGGTACTCACCCAATATTTCTTCTGCTAAAGGGGTTATTCTTGATGATAAGAATATAACTAAGAAATTATATGATTCTAACACTTTTATCAACAGTAATGTACCCATGACATGGTATTTTTACTTATTTATAAACATTGCATATAAAAAAACAAACTTATGGAACTGAAATTACAGTAAAAATACAGTAAAGACTGGACTGCAGAGTTTGATGAGCAGGTTACTGTTGTTCGAAGGCTAACAAGACGTTCATAAATGAATACGCTGAGTTAATCATCTGTAATAAACAATACATCAAATTATATATTATAAGAAATTAGTATCTATATCAGCACCCCAGGGGTAAACTGTGTTAAGTCACAAAAGCAAATTTTTCAGTAGAGACATTTTAATAAATATTTTTTGTAATAAAATAATTACATACAGACCAAGGATCATTTCTACCTAAATGGTAGTAATTTATTTTATTACTTAAGTATTGCGCTCTGATTGTCAACATATAACTTCGTAGGATTTTCAACCATGTGACCGAAACCGATTTCTTGAAGAAGATATTTTAAGCTGACAATTTCTCTGCTTGCTTCACTTAGAGCAAGATATTCGGCTTCCATACTGGATAGGGAAACGAGTTTTTGAAGCCGAATGTATTGCTTTAAGCGAAGCAAGTAGAGAAAACTACTTATACTTAAAGAAATCGGTTTTAGTCACATGGCTAGGGTAGAATGATAAAACATTTCAGCCAAATGGGGGTGTTTGTCTGACATGACACCATCTATCATAATATATTATTTTGATAGATGAAATCATTTGAAATCATCATTTATTTTTGGCAGAAAGTTTTTTTGTTAAAAATAATTAAATTAGTTGTTCTCAAAAATGTTATGTGACTATAGATGTTCATAATTTATATAATCTGTTCTTATTAGACTTCCACACACCAAAAATGTTTGCAAGTGTGGCAATATGTTAGAAATTGAAATTTGAGTGTTGAAAGGGAGTGATAAATTACAATTATAATAAATTATGAGGTATGCTAAACCCACATATAGTCACTCAAAAATAAGTTGGTCCTCCCGGAAGTATTTTCTATGTACGTTACAGCAACACAGCACTTAAGTCATACGAATTAAGCGTATGCCGATGCACGATCAAGAGGTAGTACAACTTTACGTCCAGTGGGTGCTTACCCTGAATGATTCGGTTGATACTTACAGTTGCAAATGTGTCGTAGTTTGGTTTAGTAGTGATGAAAGATGAAGTGAGTGAAAGAGGTTCCAGAGTTCTGGCCAACATGATCCTGAGAGATCTCTTCATATCTTCAGGCCAATCGTACCAGTTAGTGAAGTATAACTCCTCTCTCAAATTTTCACTCTGATGTATATTAACATATGACAAAAAGAAACATTCTAATAAGATAAATCTTGTTGCAAGCACATATTTATTCATTTTCCACTATAAACATATATTGGATGAAGTAACTATTCTCTTGGGGAATCAAGATTGAGGTATGTAAAACACAATATGAAAAATAAAGATTAATTTAAATGTTTTTACCAAATCAGTTAGTCGTTGGCCGAGAAAGCTAATTATAGCTCCGATGAAAATATTTATTATAATTAAAATAGTGAAGATAATTCTTAAAGAATAATCACCAGTCTAAAAAAAAAAAAAAAAAAAAAAAAAAAAATGTATAAATAAATACCCATATACATATATGTATTATATGTTAAAAAATAAAGTATAATTTTAGTAAATGGTTAAAAATAAAAATAAAATAAATTTAATCTCAAAGAAAGGAATGCTCACAGTTACTACAATGCATAGTCCGAGAGCGAAGACTATTGCCCCAGAACCAAATAATATAGTCAAAGAAACGCCACTGAGTGCTTGTAAATCTTCGAACAAACTGAAACATGCTTCAAAATAAATAATTAATCATGTCTAAAAATTGGGGCGATTATTGACTCTAGACTAGAGGATATGTATAAGTAACTAATATTTACCATATTTATTGCTATTTTATTAAAAATGTTTTGTAAATAAAGCAGTCCAGTGAGAAAGATACTAAACTGCGAGTTTAAAAAATCCCGTCAAGTGCTTCCAGCAAGCTACTAAATCGGTTTCTTCGGTCATATAAATTCATATATCCTATATTTTTCTTTTTTTTTCTTTTTCTAAAATAAGTAAAAAAGTTGGACTTTGGAAAAGTAAAGTGTGCACATATATTCGTTTAGCTTCTTAGGTATACACTTATTTGGTTCTTTTAGGGGTGATGACCGCCATTTTGGAAACGCGGTATATTCACCGGCCTCTATATTTCCAGTATAGCGCTCTAACCAACTAAGCTACTCAGGAGAATGAATTTCTCTGACGTTAATGATACCTTGACCCGAATTTTAAGCTTTCAATTTTTCCACAAGTCTGAGAAGTCAACATTAATGACAAAGAACTCGACCGAGAAATAACGCTTATAATTATAAAGTACCCAATTAGTACCTGTACCTCGTACAATCAATTATAAATTCATATTTTACGATTTTGGTAGTATTCATACTACGGAACGATTAAATTTTAATTTAAATCAAATTATAATTATTATTAACTACGGGAAACAGACAGAGAAAAATAGACTCCAGCGCGGGGATTTGAACCTCCGGCCTCTATATTAGGTTAGGAGGTTAGAGAGCTATACTGGAAATATAGAGGCCGGTCTACTCAAGACATGCCCATAGATTGGACGTCTTATATCATACGCCTGCTTGCTGAGGCAAGACAAGCGATAAGAAATAAGGTATAGACCAGGCTTTACGTTGTCTCACTAAAATCACCATATATCCTTAAATCCATCAGCCATGTTAATGTATTATTGTAATAGTATGGAATTAATGACCTTTTTATTGTACAATAATTCTAATAGTACGCATATAATAATTATAAATAAATAAGTTAATGCTTATTATTATGAACAATGCCAGCTTTTGGCTGATGTGTTTTCATAAAAATATTTTTATTAATCGAGTTTATCCAAGAAAAATGGTTGAATAACCTTCAAATTGACCATGTTTTCACCAAATAAAGATTAAAAAAACTTCAATTACGCTCTTAAATAATTGCTATGGAATCAATATCCAATTAAAAAGAACCCAAACTACGGCTGACACCGTAGACACGCAGATACCTTATTTATATGTTACACCCATAGAAAGCTTCGTAATGCATCCCCGGGCTTCTAGATAATAAAACTTGATCTAATTGACAATTACAGAAGAGTCCATCTGAAGGCCTGGTGCCTAAACATGTGTATGATCCGGCAACCTTGTGACTGTCCAGGCAGCCGTTATAACACAAGTTATAACTAGGCCGATGATAAGAGATGGAATGATTAGATGAAAGTGACACGTAATATACTGGTTTTACTTAATTGAAATGATTGATCACTATGAGTGCCGGACACAGAGTGTCGGCCCAGTAAGAGGGCCACCCGCCTCCATCGGTTACGAACATAGATTCAGCACTTTCGTTCTAGACTGCAAACAGAAAATATTAACCTGATAACGGTTTGATGGTGGAGGATGATTCGGTTATATCTTCTTCTCAAGCATTCGAGGAACTTTGCGTCTCTGTAGAGGTCGAAAAAAGATATTGTAGGATTATAGTCACGACCTTCCTCTGTATTCTTGAACTCGGACAGGGTGTCTTGATGCAACGTTTTGAGAGAATTTATTAACTTTGAGAACTCGTCCATCATCATATCGCATAGATACCAAAATCCGGGGATATTTGTAATGGCCTGCACGCAATAACAGTTGATCACCAGCAATTCGAAAAGAAATGCTCCTAGGAAACCTAAGGTATTGTGAGTGTCGAACGGGAACCACAGTTCAATCGGCAGAACGAAGGCTTTCGAGTTGATCAAGTATTGGTATACAGGTTGACTGGACGCAAACAAGAACCAGGTTAACCAAAACACAGGGGCCCAGAATTTGGTGAAAAGTAATTTCATGTTTTCTCTGGCAGACGAGTCCTTGACTTGACGCGTCATTCCAGTTTTTTCCGGTCTCAACACCGTTGCTATGAATTCGTTTCTATGTTTGCGATTAAACATCAAATGAACTTGAATGACAATGGCAATGGTCATAAAAATGACTAGATGAATCAAAGAAACTGCCTTCTCAAAGTCACGGGTATAAAAATATAAAGAGTACGCGATCAAAAAATACGTTATTAATGGTGTCATAAACAAATACAAATTGTAAGCTAAGAAAATAAATATATGGTCTGGATCAACTCTCATAAAGGAACCGGACACGAAGGTATAAGAACCTAATTTACTTATTAAAAACTGTAACGCGATGCCCTCGGAGTGATTTTCCAGGTGCAAGTCTAAACATTCACCCACTGCTTTGCTCAAACGTTTTCTCAAATTTTCAAACATTTCAAATTTACTACTTCACTTGGAATGTTAACCGATCCCCGGAGACAACTGCATAAAACTGCAACTGCTGTGTTCTGATGTTTTATAGCTAAAGTTGTTTAAATCTATATTTTAAGTTATTAATTAATTCTCTCCCAATCTCGAGAGAATATAACAGTTAAATATACTTAATAACACATCCCTACAAACTAATGACACGCAACTTAGATTATTTATGTAAATTATAGAAAACCAATGAAAATGACAATCGATACCCTAGTAATTTTTTCAAATATTTATAAACTGACCAATTAAACATTTTGCGGGATTTAAATTAAACATTTATACTTACCAAATCTATTATGTCTAGTATATGGAGGAAAAAGTTTTTGGATAACTAAAATTAAATAATTATTACCACCCTGGTGGATTCATGCAAAGAATGTATATTTTAGTGATAGGGTCATCATTAAACTGTATACCTTAAAGATTATTTATTTATTAGTTTCATCAGGGAGGAATCTAAAAATCTCAAAACACAAATTTGTGTGTACACAAAAAGTGTTTAAATCGGTGTTAAGAATATTATGATTTTGTTTGTTTTGTTTACTAATTTCTGTTGTAGACCAACTGTTGTTTATTTTATATTTTTACCTTATTTTCATGCTGTATTATTTTCTTTTAACAATGGCACTATTTAGCACTATTTCTTCAAATCGACACAATACTTTCATCAACTTAAAAATATGTTCAGCTATGACATTTGTTTACCAGTAACGTAAGAAGATTGCAAGGATCTTATAAAATAGGGATTGAGCACTTCGCATACCTCCTGGGTTAAGAAGTGTCGCCAAGAACTTGGAAAAAAATCTACATAAAATAACCACAGGGCATGCTCATTAGTGACAATAGTAGGACGAATTTCTTCCCGACTGTTATCCATTGTTTATTTGAATGAAAGGTTACAATGTAACATTTATTAATCAAGTTTTTAATGAAATATTTTCTTGTTTTACGTTTTTTTTTTTTCAATTTCCAGTTTTAATTTAATATATTAATAAAATTTAACTATTAGAATAGTTTTTAATAACCAAATAATTAATATTAATTAATTTGAAAACGGTTTATTTCTATTGCAGAATAAAATTTTAACAACTTACCTTTGTAACTGCAAACTCAGTAAACAATGATTGGCTAAATATAGTCCAAAATCACAAAAAATACAAATTAATTGTACACAACAGAAAACAAGACATAAAGCAAGGGAGAAATCACAAACAACAAAACAAAATTTGAAACGCGAGTGGAAGGGAAGAAAATAACATAACCTGATCGAATTATTAAGAACATTTCCGATTCTTCTTGATTGTCTATGGCTATAACCATACGGGAAGGTAATATATCCTACTAGATTTTCCAAGTTCTTGGCGACACTTTTTTCGCCTAGTGCAAAATCCCTATTTTATAAGATCCTTGGAAGATTGTTAACCGGAATAACCATGGTGTAACCTCCTTCGTTTTTATCTTGCATTCAGAAAAGGCATCACTCTTCTTGCTAGCGCTGAAATACAAATATATCACATACTGGCATACATATTATGTCGAGAATATATGCTCATATTGACTTGTCCCACTCAAAGGGTACGGCCACAGAGCACGCTGGTTCCGAATAAGTTCAGACTCAGAAAACAAGTGCGAGAAATAAACAGTGGCATTGCAGCAGGGTGCGACCATAGTGGAAGCAGGCAACTGGTTCGGAGTCAGAGGCTTTACCGGAATGTTTAGGTCATTCTTGTTTCAGATTTCGGCTGCTATCAGCGCCCACGGACTGCATTGTAACTACAAACTACTATTTATTTTTTGGCATTTTGTAGTTGATAGTGAAACCTTTTTCTTGGTTATATACAAATACTTATAATTTTATAATCTTACTTCGCGTCTTTTGTTTCTTGTTTGATTTTCTTCGTTTCCATTTATTGCTTCCGAGCTTACCGAAGGTAACGGAAGCATTGTGTTCACTTTTGAGAACGAAAAACTTTTATGTCTCCGATTTTAAAAATTCCAAGACAGAAATCCGTTTCAGACATCAGGGAACATTTTTGGTCTCGTGTCTGTCTGTCTGTCTGTCTGTCTGTCAGTCGGTCTGTGTGTCCGCGAATTATAAAACGTGCGATGATAACTTGAGTAAATGTCTACCGATTTTGATGAAATTTGGTAGATATGTTCATTTTACCAATGCCAAGGACGAGTTCGTAGGACAACATTATCCGTCCAAGCGTTCACGAACAACGCTCGCGTAAACGTGAACTTCAAATTTAAAATTGGAATTTTAGGTCGGGGAAAAAATCTAACTTCATCTATTCCATAAGACAAACATTTTTTTTTAAAATACAATCTTTTTAGTAAAACCAACTGCGACACCGCTATGAAGTGTTAAAGATCGCTAAAACTATATTTAATAGTTTTTACACAATAAACAATATAACAATAAACTAATATAACAATAAAGTACATGATAGGATGCGAGGAAGCTATGTGCCACACTAATTGGCAGTCTATTTTTTAATGTTAATATAATAAAGAAAGAAACGCATATCACGAAAGAATTTCTAAAATAGTAGAATACCTCCACTTCCATTCTATATCTAGGAAGAAACGTTTCATGTTCTCTACAATTTGTTAACTGCTCAAATAAGCGGTGTATGGTATTCCCCATTTATGCACTCTGGTCATGACCTTTGGGTTATTTTGTTTTATTATCTTTATTATTATGCTTATCTTCTAATCCGACAAGGAGATAAGAAGTTAGTTAGACGTTGTTGCTCGCTGACTCACCATCTCATACACTTCCGCTCTGATTTGCAGTACCCTGCTCTGCTAATTAGTACCTCGCGTGTCCCAATTTTTCCCTGTTTCCTTTTCCTACCCTCTTTTACCTCCCTCCCTTCCTACCACGCTTCTTGACAGCTGCTGCACCAATATAAGGTATATATCTTATTTTATTTATTGGGGATTAATCAACTTAACCACCAGACCCCTCCTACAGTCCATTAACTGCCAAATCCACCATCTTTAGTTGGTCACTTTATGTCCGGATATGGTTGAGTTGAATAGCCGTGTTTCTGCAGTTGGAAAGGTTTATTGGTTTAAGGAGGGCATATTATGACCTTGAATTGGGATAATGAAGATTACTGTTAAATCTTACTTGCCTTATCTCTTTACGAGTCTTCGCTTATCTTTGTTGACATTCTTTATCTAATAAAGTCTTATATTATTATTTTTTAATCCTTGTCAGGAATGCAGCTTTATTTTTATTTCTAAAATTGAATTGTTTTTGTTTTGATTTTGAATATATTGAATTCTTTCTCTATAATCTCTTTAACTTATAGGAATTTTCTTTTACATTTTTCTGGAGATGGATTGGTTGTAAAATTTTGAAACCAAATTCATTCAATTCGTCTTTCCATCCTCTTTCTTTTGAATGGTCGTATGCCACACTTATTTTCAATTTTAATTTTTAAATATTTATTTCCAACTCATTTAAATAATTAGCTGATCTAACTTAAATCTTTTATTGATTTATCTTTTATTTATTTTTTTATCTTATATTGATTTATCTTAAATCTTTATACATATTTTATCTTTAAAATGGCAACCAATGAAATTAAATTAAGAGTGCTTGAGAAGAAAAGGGAAGATCTGTTTCTTCGCTTACAAACTACTTATGATTTAACAACCGCTAAAACTTTTGCTAATGATAAAACCGCAAGAGAAAATTTTATTATTAGATGCCAGAGTTTAGAAGATACTAAACATTTATTTTCCCAGACACTTGACTCAATTAATGAGTTGAAGTTAACAATAAACAAGGATGCTTCACCAGATTTCCAATCGTTAAATAGCTTTGACGAGATGTACTGCCACATTTCAATTTGGAAAGAACGCATTCGAATCAATAGTCCCGGTGCTAGTAAATCTAAAGAAACAAGTGGGGAAGCAAGTATAGTACCAAAAATTAAATTACCTCCACTTCAGTTACCTAATTTTTCAGGGAAACCTAATGAATGGAATATCTTCTATCAGACTTTCAAATCATCAATATGTAACAATCAATTACTCACAGATGCCGATAGAATTCGGTACTTAACAGGTTGTGTAAATGGCAAAGCTCTTACCATGATTAGTGGTATTCCTCCACTTGCGGAAAACTTTATGACTATTTGGAATATGTTAGTAGATCGCTATCAAGATCCTAGAGCACTTGCTACCTCATATCTTTCCGAGATGCTTGACTTTAAGACTTCCAATAAGGAATCTTCTTCTGTCTTAGATGAATTTTTACAAACTTTTGTTGCGTCCGCTGAAGCCTTAAAGTCACTTAAATTAAAGGACACTACAGACTTCATTTTAGTTCATTTAGCCCTGACCAAGCTGCCTGTTGACACAGCTAAACAATTTGAACTAAGTGTGAAATTACTTGGTAGTTCTGAAACAGGGTCAATTGATGACAATGCTCCCACATCTGATCAGAAATCTAAACTTCCCTCTTTTTTACATTTAACGTCCTTTCTAAAAGATCATGCAAAGATGTTAGCTCGAACCAGATCTAACCCTTCTTTTCCAACTACTTTACATCCCCGTCAATCACATTCTTTTGTTACAGATAAAGTTTCCAATTCATTTAAATGTCCAATTTGTAATAAAAGTCCACACGCTGTATATTTTTGTTCAGAATTTAGAAAACTTTCCCCTACTGAGAGGTATACCATAGCCAAAAATAAATTACTTTGCCTAAATTGTTTATCTAATCGACACTATACTAGCTCTTGTAAGTCTAAAAGCACATGTTCGCACTGTAATTCTAACCACCACTCTTTACTCCATTTTAAAGATAAGGATTCTCAACCTCCTCGTCGTCTATTTGGACACTTTAATAACAAACCTTCTAATTCTACATCTTATGTCAATTCTTCGTCCGCCACTCTGCAAGAAACTTCCTCTCCAATTAATAATTCCACTACACCTTCAGCGTTATCTGCCACTTCTCCACCAACCGCCACTTCGGTATTATTATCTACGGCTGAAGTTTTCACTAAGGATTCATCTTCTCGTTTTCACAAAATAAGAGCACTTTTAGATTCCGCTAGTACTTCAAATTTTATTTCTCTTGCATGTTGCAACTTCTTGCGACTACCGAAACATAGGTTTAATTCCTCGGTCAGTGGTATTGGTCATGTAAAAAGTTTTGTCCGCTATAAAACTTCACTGACATTTAAATCTCGCTACGACGACTCCCAAGTTTTTCACATCGATGCTTTTGTTATTGACAAAATCACTAATGAAATTCCGTCTGCTCCAGTGGATGTTTCTCTCCTCAGTCATCTTGAAGGTATCCGCTTGGCTGATGAAACATTCCACATACCAGGAAAAGTGGAACTTCTTCTTGGTGCTTCGCTCTTTCCTATCTTACTAGGTCCTGGGAAAATCGTTGGCCCCGCTAATCAACCTTTAGCTATTCAGTCTAGTTTAGGATATATTGTTATGGGTCAAATTAGTGAACCTGCTACTACTTGTGATATTCAAACATTTTGTACCACTATTGAATCAGAATCACTAGAAGATATTGTAAGCCGCTTTTGGACTATTGAAGACGTTCCACCACTGCGTTCTTCGCCTATAAAACTTGACGATGAGTGTGAACATATCTTCAAAGAGAATACAACTCGCACAGAAGGAGGTCGCTATTGTGTAACCCTTCCATTTAAACGGGATCCTTCGCTTTTGGGAGATTCATATAATTTAGCTGAACGTCGTTTCCACTCCCTTGAAAAACAACTTGAACGCGATCCAATCAAAAAACAATTATACCATGATTGTGTACAGGATTACCTGACCCAGGGACACATGTCCGTTTGTAGTTCGATTACTAGAGAAGGTTGTTTTCTACCACATCATTGTGTGATAAAACCAGACAGCTCTTCCACGAAACTTCGTGTAGTTTTCAATGCAAGCGCTCCTACTTCATCAGGGATTTCCTTAAACGACATTCTGCATATCGGACCCAAGCTACACAAATCTTTAGCAGCAGTTTTATATCAATTTCGCCTTTTTAAAATTGCCATTACAGCAGATATTCGCCAAATGTACCGCCAGATTTTAGTTCACCGCGATCATAGAAAATTTCAACGCATCTTATGGCGCTTTTCACCCGCTGATGATTTAATGATATTGGAGTTAAATATAGTAACTTTTGGTGTCAGACCCGCTCCGTATCTTGCTCTTCGAACGAAAAAACAGTTAAGCTTAGATTCGGCCGAGAAGTATCCACATGCTTCAAAGATAGCAGAAGATGATTTCTACATAGATGATCTGGCTACTAGCATCGAAACTGTGGAGGAAGGTAAACAGTTGTCATCGGACTTAATCAATCTTTTTGCCTCCGCAGGGTTTGAACTTGTAAAATGGAGTACAAACAGTAAAGATATGGCTTCACATGTTCCTCTTCAAACCCAATTCTCTTCTGACACATCAATATCGTTTCAAGAAGAAAGCTCAACTAAAGTTCTTGGCTTGCAATGGTTCTCTGCTACCGATGAATTCGCCTTTAAGGTTACATTACCTTTTGATCTGTGCACTAAGAGGAATGTACTCTCGGTCATAGGCCGCATATTCGACCCCTTAGGTTTCCTAAGTCCTGTCACAGTTTTAGCTAAAATGATAGTTCGTGATATATGGGAACTACATCTCGATTGGGATGACTGTCTTGATGAAACTCATTCGGTCTATAAGCGTTGGTGTCAGTTTATGGATCAATTACCCTCTCTTGAAGACATTAGAATACCCCGCCATGTCTTTGTAAATTCAGGTTCTGCTTCTGAATTAATAGGGTTCTGTGATGCATCGGCTCAAGCTTTTGGGGCTGTCGTGTATATCCGCTCTGGCTGTGATCAAGCTTTTCGGATTGCTCTTCTTACTGCAAAAACACGTTTAGCACCACGGAAAACCACTATTACTATACCTCGTTTAGAATTATGTTCTGCGGAATTGTTAGCACAACTTCTCTCCTTCTCTATCAACACCTATTTGGACCGTTATCAATTTAAAAGGATTAGATTATTTTCTGATTCATCAGTTGTTCTTCATTGGATCACATCGTCGCCTAAAAAATGGAATGTTTTTGTGTCACACAGAATTACCCGCATCCAGGAACTCGTGCCCCAAGCTGAATGGAATCATGTTCGGGGAATAGAAAATCCTGCTGACTGTTTAAGTCGTGGGTTACTACCAAAAAACCTTTCTAATCATCCTCTATGGCTGACTGGTCCCGCTTGGTTGAAAGATAGTGATAGTGACTGGCCCATAAGCCTCTGGTCTCCACCAATTGAAGATCTTGCTCGGGAAGAAAAAAGGCATATCCCGTTAGTTAATTTAGCCTCCGCAGACAGTTCTGGAATCCGCAACTTTATTGACAAAATGTCTGACTACAATAAAATGCTTAGAATTACAGTCTATCTTTTACGTTGGAAAACATACGTGAGTGGACACTTGTGGTCATTTCTGTCTTCTGAAGAAATCTCATTAGCAGAAAGGTCTCTTATTTTTTATATCCAAAAGGAACATTTTCCGGAGCTCTTTACTCACCTCATTAAAAATGAAGCTGTACCAAAACATTTTCGAAAGTTTCACCCCTTCATTGAAGACAATATTATCCGTGTTGGTGGCCGCCTGATGAACAGTGAACTAACTTACTCCCAAAAACACCCTATTTTACTTCCAAAGTCCGATCATTTTGTGGATCTGTTAATTCAGAGTTACCATCGTTCCAACTTTCATGCTGGTCCTAATTTAGTTCTTTCACTCATTAGACAGCGATTTTGGATCTTGTGTGGTAGAGGTCGAGTTCGGTCCCTCATTCAGAAATGTAATCTTTGTTTCAGGTATAAACCAAAACCAACTTTTCCGCTTATGGGAGACTTACCACCGGCTAGGGTTAACCAGTGCAAGCCATTTTTACACTCTGGCGTGGATTATGCCGGTCCCTTTCATATTACATTGACTAGAAGAAGAGGAGTTAAGACTCAGAAGGCTTATATTTGCCTCTTTGTCTGTCTGACAACCAAAG
The DNA here is from genome assembly GCA_951217055.1 of Gerris lacustris. Taxonomy (NCBI): domain Eukaryota; kingdom Metazoa; phylum Arthropoda; class Insecta; order Hemiptera; family Gerridae; genus Gerris; species Gerris lacustris. The sequence continues at coordinate 4,263,231 of OX578283.1, read as the reverse complement.
CGCTCCACTTGGAGTTAGCTTCAGATCTCTCAACCACTACCTTTCTAAACGCCTTAAAGCGTTTTCTTTCTCGTCGAGGTCCTATACACACATTGTACAGTGATTGCGGGACAAACTTTATTGGGGCTCGTTCATACCTCAATGAACTTCATTGTCTTCTAGATTCCGACCCCTATCAGAGAGAGTTTACCTCTCACCTCGCTACCAACCGCATTCAATGGAAGCTGAATCCGCCCTCCACTCCTCATTTTGGAGGTTTATGGGAAACAAATGTTAAATCTGTAAAAACCCATTTGCACAAAGTAGTGGGCCAACAGGTTTTGTCATACGAAGAATTCATCACCATTCTCGTACAAATTGAAGCTCTGCTAAATTCCCGTCCCTTATGTGTTTTAAGTTCCGATCCTAGTGAACCCACTGCTTTAACACCAGCTCACTTTTTGACTCAAATTCCACTTGACAGTTTGCCAGGCTCTAATGTTTTGGAGATCCCCATAAACCGGCTTACTCGGTATCAGTTGATGGATCGTTTACTTCAAGACTTTTGGAAACGTTGGCATATAGAATATCTTCACAACTTACAAACCCGTGAGAAGTGGAACACTGATTCGAATCCCATCACGGTTGGAACCATTGTGCTAGTGATGAAAGATAATTGCCCGCCATTGTCATGGCCACTAGGCATAGTCGAGTCAGTATTTCCTGGAGCTGATGGAAGAATTCGTGTTGCATCTGTAAGAGTGAAAGGTTCCTCTTACAAACGTCCTGTGGTGAAATTATGTCCACTGCCTAGTCAGTAACTTTCCGACTCTTGGCAGTATGAAGTTTTTTTTTCTTTTCATTCTTTATAAGTTCTTTTCTTTATCAGTTGGTTCATTTTTTTAACCTTTATTCATTATGGGTTTCTCCCTCTCCTTTTGAGGTTTTACTTCTTTTCTTGTCCAGTTTGGCATTTTCTTTATTTATTCTTTTAAGAACTTTTCTTTTGACATTTTACTCTGCTGTTCTTTCTTTCTTTTTACTCAGGAACAGTGTTCCAGCGGGGCGGAGTATGGTCATGACCTTTGGGTTATTTTGTTTTATTATCTTTATTATTATGCTTATCTTCTAATCCGACAAGGAGATAAGAAGTTAGTTAGACGTTGTTGCTCGCTGACTCACCATCTCATACACTTCCGCTCTGATTTGCAGTACCCTGCTCTGCTAATTAGTACCTCGCGTGTCCCAATTTTTCCCTGTTTCCTTTTCCTACCCTCTTTTACCTCCCTCCCTTCCTACCACGCTTCTTGACAGCTGCTGCACCAATATAAGGTATATATCTTATTTTATTTATTGGGGATTAATCAACTTAACCACCAGACCCCTCCTACAGTCCATTAACTGCCAAATCCACCACACTCCTTAACTTAGTAATAATTTCATAAAAAGCAATTCTTCTATATTTTAATTTTAAATTAACTCTCGGTGGCCATAAAAAAAACACGCTATAACTTCATATACACTCAACTCCTTGTTTTTGTTTTGTTTACGTTACATTATTTCAGCGCCGTATTTCTGCCTGCTACCACTGTGGCCATCACCTGCATTCCTCAAGCTGACATATCACGAGCCTGTTTTCGGAGCCTGAACCTGATTCGGAACCCGCGTGCACTCTGGACGTACCCAAATCCAGGAACTGCGACTGACTGGTCCGCTTCGCTTGAAGCTTGCTCACGGACACGTGCACGTGACTCTTCATACTATCCACACTTATTATTTAACTATTTATCATGTGTATTTAATAATGTATTGAAAAGATAATTGTTGAAAAATAAACATTTTCAGGTTAGAAAATGTTCCAAATGGAGGAACGAAATATTACCTAACAAATTATAAAAGAGTTTCTTTTACCCCTTTGGACACAAAGGTTTTATAAATAAATATTTAATTTAAATCCCTCAAAATGTTTAATTGGTCATTTTATAAATATTTGAAAAATATTTAGGGTATCGATTGTATTTTTGTTTGGTTTTCTATAGTTAAAATGAATTATTTAAGTTGCATGTTTTTAGTTCGTAGGACTCTGTTTTTTTGTTGAGATTTGAGGAGAATTAATTAATAACTTAAAAATTTAGAAACATTCGATATAAAGCATAACCTGCAGTTGTCTCCGGGGATCGGTTAACATTCCAAGTGAAGTAGTAAATTTGAAATGTTTGAAAATTTAAGAAAACGTTTAAACAAAACAGTAGGTGAATGTTTAGATTTGGAAAATCACTCCGAGGACATTGCATTACGATTCTGGATAATTAAAATGGGTTATTATACCTTCGTGTCCGGTTCCTTTATGAGAGTTGATCCTGCCCATATATTTTTTTTCTTAGCTTACAATTTTTATTTGATTGTGGCTGTATTAATATCGTATTATTTGCTTGCGTGCACTTTATTATTCTATACCCGTGACTTTGTCAAGGCCGTTTCTTTGATTCATCTAGCCATTTTTATGACCATTTCCATTGTCATTCAAGTTCATTTGATGTTTAATCGCAAACATAGAAACGCATTCATAGAAACGATGTTAAAACTGGAACAAACTGGAATGACCCATCAAGTCGAGGAATCGTTTGCCAGAAAAAATATGAGAATATTTTTTTCCAAGTTCTGGCCCCCTTTGTTTTGGATTTCCTGGTTCCTGTTTGCCAGCAGTCAACCTGTATACCAATACTTGATCAACTCGAAAGCCTTCGTTCTGCCGTTTGAACTGTGGTTCCCATTCGACACTCACAATACCTTAGGTTTCCTAGCAGCATTTCTTTTCGAATTGCTGATGATCAACTGTTATTGCGTGCAGGCCATTACAAATATCCCCGGATTTTGGTATCTATGTAACATGATGATAGATGAGTTCTCGAAGTTAATAGATTCTCTCAAAACGCTGCATCAAGACACCCTGTCCGAGTTCAAGAATACAGAGGAAGGTCGTGACTATAATCCTACAATATCTTCTTTCGACCTCTACAGAGATCCGAAGTTCCTTGAATGTTTGAGAAGAAGATACAACCGAATCATCCTCCATCATCAAACCATTATCAGGTTAATATTTTCTAATTGCAGTCTAGAGCGAAAATGCTGAATCTAGTTTCGTAATCGTAAGGCCCTCTCACTGGGCCGAAACTCTGTGTCCGGCACTCAATTCATTCAGTCAGTGATCAATCATTTCAATTATAGTTTTAGTTAAACCAGTGAATGACGTGTCACTTTCATCTAAGCATTCCATCTCTTATCATCCGCCAAGTTACAGCATGTGGCAGGGGTGGTATTGTCTGTGTTTGTTTGCGTGCTTTGAGGCTGTTTAACTGCTACCGGATGTACTGGGAGAATTGTGGGCCTAACATTCACCATGCTAGTGCCCAGCCGACATAATCGCGCTTCGTCCTCTAAGTGTACATGCCCGTTAGGTTTACTTAGAGAAGGCGCTTGAAGCCTTGCCAATGACTCGCCTGCACTGCGCCTCCGCCCGTCTATTTTGTTTCACGACTAAACTCGTTGTTTGATTTTCTTCAAATTTTGCATTGATGTTCTAAACATAGATTCATATGGTTTATTTTGATTGTTTTTTTTTTTTTTTTTGAAATGAAATGGATTCCTTAAAGTCTTTAAAACTGATTTACATGTTAATTTTTATTTACTTTTTAAATTTTAATTTCTTGAAATTCGGCAGTGGTGTTTTTTTTTCTTTAAAATCATTACAATCAATTTATATGTTGTTTTTTTTTGTCGTTTTTAGTAGGGAGGTCTAGTGAGTTCATTATTTCAGAGAATTAGGATTTGAAAAATTTGTTTGCCAAACGATAACTGGAGTAAAAATCGATAAATATCAACGAAATTTGGCACATGCATCTCAGTATTTGGGACAACTGTATAATTTTTGGAAATTCCACATTAAATATTTTCAAGATGGTGGTGAATAAAACGAGCAACTAAAAAAAAAGTGATTAGTCACAGAATCTGATAGCAAATTTATTTTCTCCTTTTTGTGCATATTTTATAGTAGCGTGGTTTTTTTTAAAAAATAATTATGGGGCTACTTAGCGAATTCACTGTTTAGAGTGCTATCCAACCCCCCCCCCCCCCATGCTGGGAGGAAAGTAATAGTATTTCGTAAATAATTTGTTTCATACTTTAATGTTTAAATATATAATATAAAAATACTAATAGTATTTGCCTATATTTTAGGGTTTCGATGGTAATACCATAAAAAGGAACCCTTATAGTTTCGTTCCTGAGTCAGTTTGTCTGCTACTCTGTACGGCTCCATAATACATTTTGAATTAAAAGAGTTAATAACATGATAGTTTGCAGTATTAAAGATCGTTTTGACGCCCACAGAAGACAATTATAGAAAACTCATATTAGCAGCTCACTTCCAAAATGGCGAATAATTAATGTCACTCGGAATTTTAATTTTGAGTGGGCATTAAATGAAAGGTATTAAAGAGTGAATTTAATTTTTTCACCAGAATACCAAGTTATTTATAGATACCTATATCTTTAGGGTTTCGAGGTCATCCAAGTAACCCTTATGCCCCTTGGTAGTTTGTCCGTCCGTCCGTCGCATTTTGGAGTATATCTCACAACTTACTGTAGCTAGAGAAATGAGATTTGGTAAACAACCAAAGATGGTTGAGATTTGGTAGCAAGTTAAATTTTTGCCCAAAAACAGGAAAAATATTGCGAACTTAAACCCTCAAAATTTCTTCAATCAGCTTGCAATTGCGAACTGATCCCAATATTTTACATTATTTGTAATTTTTAAGTGGGACATCATTTCAAAGGTGTTAAAATGTAAATCACAAATATATGTCGTGTTTTCAAAATGACAACCATTTTACCCCCGAAATTATTTAAAAAATGTCCCTCTCCACGACCCCCATAAGGAGAGGTCCTAGAAATAACATAAATATACATCTCTGTGGTCCAAAGATATTTCCGGGAGTTATTATAAAAAAAAGTCCAATTTTAGAAATTTGAGGTGGCCGTAACGTAAGTAGTGTGACCCCATAAATCGCGTTTCCAAAATTGCGGCCATCACCCCTATAAGAACCAAATTCACAACTACGTAACAAACTAAAACATAAACCTAATCATGACAGATCCGAAGACTGAAACGCAAAGCTCGAACGAAAACATCATAGGATGAGTAGCAGTTTGAATACCACCTTTCTGGAAAGTTCGACCACAGCTGTGGTTCCACCAGATCGAATCACAGTTTGTAACATTAGGAGTAACCAGCGAATACACAAAGTTCCACACAGTCGTAGGGTCGTTAGAAATGGACATTTTGGCGCACGTTGCGGATATCGTTGCTACCCCGCCTTTGAGAATCCATACCTGGCGTTAAAGGAAAGGATATTACATTCATTTTCCGAGTCAGAACAACGACCACTCCGGCAGCAAAATTTACTGACAAACAACGACGATATAGCGCATACGACCGTGAACTTCTAGCAGTATACTCTGCAGTAAAGTATTTCCGCCATCTTTTAGAAGGACGTCACTTCACTGTATTCACCGACCATGAAACATTGTCTTTTGCGTTCACACAAAAGCCAGATAAATGTTCAGCTCGACAGTTGAGGTATTTGGATTTAATAGGCCTGTTCACAACCGACCTTCGACACATCAATGGAAAAGATAATATAGTAGCTGACGCACCCTTTCGGATTAACATCATAAATACACCTACACTGATTGACCTTAATCACTGTTCACATAGACCTTGTCGGACCATTACATCCAATGCAAAGACTTCCACTAGTTGCTTACATGCATTGATCGTGTCACGCGTTGGCCTGAGGCCATACCGTTGGAGGATATTATAGCTGAAACAGTCGCATATGCATTTTATGCACACTGGATCACCCGCTTTGGAGCCCCGGTCTCTATCATTACAGACCAGGGACGTCAGTTTGAGTCCCAACTTTTCAAACACCTAGCAGCAATGATGGGCGTCCAAAGGGCACCAACAACTGCATACCACCCGCAGGCTAACGGTATGATAGAAAGAGTACACCGTCAGCTTAAGGCCGCTTTAAAGGGCCACAAATCGTCAATGTGGATCAATGCCCTACCATCTGTCTAACTTGGTTTGCGAGCGGCGCTAAAAGAGGATATCGGTGCTAGTCCAGTCAAGATGGTATACGACCACGAATTAAGACTCCCTGGGGACCTCTTTACATCCAATGAAAACAATACTCCACTTAACGTCTTTGTTCAAAAGCTAAGGACCGCAATGGAAAATATTCAATCACGGCCAGCTTTCAGTCACAACAAGTTAAACATTTTCTCCACAAAGATCTCACTAAGTGCACTCAAGTAATTCTACGAGAGAACGCAGTGAGAAAATCCCTACAACATCCATAAACTGGTCCTTACCTCGTCAAGCACCGAGGTCCGAAAACATTCACAATCATCGTTGCCGGAAAAGAGAAGGTTGCCTCAATAGATCGAGTAAAACCAGCATATGGAATTGCCCACGCCGGTGACAAGACCTCCACAGACAAAGCTGTGAAGAAGGTCCGCTTTAAGTAACAATGGGCTCCACTCTTCGAAGGAGGGATCCTGTAGCGGCCCGCCAAGCTTCTTTCAATTTTACTTTATTTATTATTTATTTACTCAGTAACCACTGGTAACGTCCCTTGACATTTTCTTGTTGTATTGTTTACCTATGTGAATAAAATTCAGTCTCAACTCAGACAGAAATCGACTCAAGATCGTGCATTATTTCTATTAGATATTAAACTCACCAAACATGTTTCAGTTTGTTCGAAGATTTACAAGCGCTCAGTGGCGTTCCTTTGACTATAGTATTTGGTTCCGGTGCAATAATCTTCGCTCTCGGCATATGCATTATAATATCAGTGAGATTAAATTTATTTATTTAATTTTTATTCATTTTTAACCATTTATTAAAATTATACTTTATTATTTAATATATATAATACATACATGTATATGCGTGTTTTTTTAGACTGGTGATTATTCTTTAAGAATTATCTTCACTATTTTAATTATAATAAATATTTTCATCGGAGCAATTGTTAGCTATCTCGGCCAACGACTAACTGATTTGGTAAAATATGTAAATTAATATCTTTATTTTTCATATTGTGTTTTACATACTTTAATCTTGATTCCCCAAGAGAATAGTTACTTCATCCAATATTATGTTTATAGTGGAATATGAATAAATATATGCTTGCAACAAGATTTATCTTATTTGAATATTTCTTTTTGTCTTATACATCAGAGTGAAAATTTGAGAGAGGAGTTATACTTCACTAACTGGTACGATTGGCCTGAAGATATGAAGAGATCTCTCAGGATCATGTTGGCCAGAACTCTGGAACCTCTTTCACTTACTTCATCTTTCATCACTATTAAACCAAACTACGACACATTTGCAACTGTAAGTATCAACCCAATCATTCAGGGTAAGCACACACTGGGCGTATGTTGTACTACCTCTTGATCGTGCATCGGCATACAATAATTTGTATGACTTAGGTGCTCAGTTGCAGTAGCGTACACAGAAAATATTTCCGATGGAGAGGGTGGGACCTAACCATGAGTGGCTATATGCGGGTTTAGCATACCCTTATAGTTTATTATAATTGTAATTTCTCTCCCCATTCAACACCCTAATTTCAATTTCTTACCTCATATTTAATCAAATTAAAATCCTATGAGATATGACGTAACAAATTGCCACGCTTACGAAAATTCCATAGAGGCTGTATAACTTTATAAAAACTTAAGCTAACAGTCAGCAATGTATATCAGCTTTAAATTACTTATAATCAATAGAAAACAATGTCACCTAGGTAAATAATCTGCCAATTAGTGTGGCACATAGCTTCCTCGCGTACTATTTTCTATACTTTAATGATTTTATGCTTTTATAACCTATTATTGTCAAATTTATTTTATTTTCCCGTTTTTTAAATCTGTCAAAATTTGATATTACTTCCCAGCTTAAAGAAAGTAAAGGATAGTTCTAAAGTGTGATAGTTCTAAAAGAACAAACATTTTTCTATGGCTCCGATTTAAAAAAATCCAAAACAGAAATCTGTAACAGTTATCAGGGAACAGTTTTGGTCCCATGTCTGTCTCGCTCTTTTTGCGAACATATTTTAAAAACTAATAATTCGATTTTAATGAAATTTGAATGGTTGGTCATAATTAGCCTTTTGTTGGTGCCATATATGTTTCAACTTTCTACGCCCATTCGTTTCTCTTCCACATAATGATTCCTTTTGAAGATATACTAGTAAATAAATGTATTTTTGTGCTCATGTGGATGAGTCAAAAATGGCCGCATAAGGTAAAAACTTATGAGGTAGTGCCAGCAGATATGGACTGTCTTTATATTGATTTTAATTAGTTTTTCAATGACTGTTCGTTATTCTCTGAGAGAAACTGTTATCAAACTACTGCAATTAACGACGCCTCAATGACCAGTTGTGCTCTGCATTTAGACTCGAGAGCATGAAAATAAGAAAGCAAAAGAAGATGCAGACTTTCAACAATATCCGAAACCACTCTCAAGATAACATCCTACGAGAATGAGATCGTTGTTTTGAAAGGATGCGGGCTTACTCATTCTCCTCTGCGCCTTGGGGCCACCATTTCGACCATTCAAAAGGTTTCTTCCAGAAAAATGGGAGATGTGAGTCAAGTTGCACTCACTTTTTCCCCACTTCTTTCAGTCGTGGAGAAATTGAATCTCCCCTCCCCCCAGTGGAGGAGGATACCACTGCGTGGGGTTGGTTGAAATGCTCCATTGATATAATACCAATATTAACAACATAATGCGAACCATCCCCAGCAATCCATCTCAAATCGCTCACAGTAAGTTCAAGAAGAGATGCACGGGAGCTTGCACTTGGCGGAAGATTGACTTATGTGCTCAGCAAGACTTGCCACACCATCGCTATAATTCTAATAGACGAGGATGAAGACGCCCCGACGATCCTCCCCCTTCTGACGATCAGCCCATCACAGATAAAATTCCGCAGCAACTTTCTTCAGTCCCGGAATACGACCGTAATCAACCAGGACCTTGGAAAAAACAAATACGTTAAGCCCTTTCAATTATTGATTTCTAATACTCTTTAGTAAGAAATGTACATACATATAATTACACTTTTCCACCTTGAACATGATGCTATGCATTTTCAGCATTTTCCTTTCGTCGAATGCCTAAAACCTGTTATTAGATGTGGTTTAGGTTAATTTCTTAAAAATTACAATTTTACGTTTTTTGTTCTTTTTCGATTGCAACAGAACGATGTTGTCTACAGGTTTCATTCTGTGCTTGCATAAAACCCAATTAAATTTTCTACAACTTCATTTCTTAAGGCTTTGATCGTAGGTGTGAGGTTTTTTATGCATATGTATAAATAAATGTATATTTGTGTGCTTGCAACAAATTGCCGCATAAGGTTGAAACTTATATGGAACCAGCAATGTTATGACCTAGCTAATTATGACCTACCATCAAAATTTCATTAAAATTGGACGAATGGTTTTTAAAATATATTGGTCGCAAAAATTGAGCTACATGCAGACACGGAACTCCAAATGTAACCTAATTACCGGCTGCCCCCAGTTTTTCGCCTATGAATTAGATGCATTGAATTGAATTATTTTTCACATATTACTCAGCTAGTAGAGGTGGGTCGAAAATAACAGAACAGCTTAGAAGAACATGTTATTGGAAAATAACAGTTCGTCCGATAACATGTTCTTGAAAAATACCTGTTATCAAATAACAGTTCACATTATAACAGCTCAGGATAACAGAACAGATCTTCCTGTTATTGTTATCCTAGAACAGAATCAATAACATTTTATTTCGATAACAAGAACAAGATGCAATGAGCTGTTATCTGTTATTGCTATATGATAACACTTCTCAACTGTTCTTGTTATCCTAGAACAGAACAGAATCAATAACATTTCATTTCGATAACAAGAACAAGATGCAATGAGCTGTTATCTGTTATAACACTTCTCTACTGTTCTGTTCTCTGACCTGTTTCTTGTTTCTGTTATTTAAGTTTAAATAATTTTATTATAAAGGACAAAGATTTTGCTTTTGCAGGGTAGAGCTCGGTCTCGGTTCTAACTTGCACTTGCATGACCCGATTTCCATTCCAAGGCCAATGTCCTTTACTCCTTACCTTAACCATATTATGGCTTAGGGCTATCTCTGTCTATCTATTGTAATATCTATCTGCCAATCTGAGTTACGTTAGTGTTAACTCTAACCCCTCTTTGCCTCATCTTACCTATCCTATCCAGAGAGTTTGTCCCACACCCCTTCACCCTTTTGAGGTGAAGGGTTACCCACCTCTATCAAAAATCTCCCAAGAACCTTTATATGGGCAAGATTGGTGGATGGCTACGAGCTGAAATCTCAAGAGGATATAATCTAGTAGTTTTATTAAACTTTCCCTGTGCAAGAGCTTCATTTGGATGTTTGATTGTATGTTTAGGGATACTATAGGATAGGGGTATTACGACCTCACGTGCAGTGTATGCTTACCCTTATAGTTTTAAAGTACTTATAATGTAATTATTTCATATTAATTAAAAAATTAGCCCCTGTTAGAAGCGATAAAGAGTGAAGAAAACCAAAATCATTAAATGCCTATATGGCATAAACATTGGGGATTCAGGGGGTAGATAAAAGAAAGGTAATGTAACCAGAGGGTGATACAAATTAAAGAACATCGCAAACTAAAGGTCTCTTTTCTCGATCCGTAATGATGACAAATTAAAAAATCTAAATCACTAAGATCTGTGAATCAAATCTTTTACACTAATTGTCAAGCTCATGATCATTCTTACTTTATGTTACATTATGATGCCGATGTTAATATTAAAATAAGCTGCTTGACAATGCTGAAAAGTGTCATTTTGTCACCAGGAATAGTTGGCTTAAAAGTGAAAAAGTTAAAATATCAAGCTGCAATGTTTTGAAGAAGAATATGGAGTCTGCGGGATACAGCTTTTGGCACAAGCTGTTTATAGAGAGACTCGCTGGTCTTAGCTGGCCTACGGCCAGTCTTTGCCTGTCGAGTGGCCAGGTAGATATGGCAGGTACTTGTATAGTAGTTGGTACTTGTAAGATCTGGTAATGTTGTAGGAGGTTGAGGGATATTGTAGTCAGGTGGGTTAATTATAAATCAAAATCTATAAATGACAAAGTAAACAAACAGTGCAAAGGTAAGAAAGCGATTGACGTCTAGAGAAGCTGAGCTAGTGTCTTAGGCTGTGGAGTTGTAGAGGGGATGGAGTAAGGTGGGGTGACAGGAGCGACAGGAGAGGATGGAAAGGTCGGACATATTCCCGTCTCTGTCTCTTTTTACGGCGCGGCACTGTTCCTGTAAATATTAAATACCTTTGGTTGTGGAGAAACAAAGCCTCCAACATGTCCTCCAACAATAATTAATAAACAAATAACACAGCAACCAAATCATAATTAACCGCAATATAAAACGTTTTTTTCAATTTTACCCCCCTCAAAACTAAAACTACACAAAATAGAACGTAACAAAAATTAATCTACCAATCAAGAGCTTTTCAACGATATACATCATATTATAAAAGATTAACATTGACATTTGCACCCCTGTACTCTTAAGTCTAAGTAACCAAAATTAAAAAAAAAAAAAAAAAAAAAAAAAAAAAAAAAAAAAAAAAAAAAGCAACTATTTTACTAATAAATAAAAAAACCTAGCAAGCAGGCAGCAAAATGAAATTTTACTGACGAGTGATTAGATTAGCCTCCGAGCCGAAGGCGAGGACGCTATGATAATAAACTGCCGAGGCAGGTAATATGAGAAATGTTTCCATTGCTGCCTTGTTGCATACAATATTTTATCTACGGGCGGCAGAAAAATTAAACTGCTAAAATACCATCTTTATTAATATAACATAGCTAATTACTATGTTATATCAATAAGATAATAACAAACGTATTAACTAAAATTAATGTTCATAAAGAAATCAAATAAGACGCTTGGGAATAATAACAATAAGTGAATAGCAAACTGAATCTATAACAACAAAGTACAAAACACACGTTTATAACGCACAAAACTTCTGAATGAAGAAGGTACGCAATATAAAATATTTATTTATATTTTTATTAACAAATTACTAAAAGTATTAAAGATATCTTATATTGCTTAGAAGAAAAGAAGTAACTATGGTAAGTCAAGACCAGAGCCGGATCTAGGTTTTTTCTCAGGGGGGGCAAAAGCAGATTTTGCCGCCCTTGCCACACAGGGGCAGATCTAGCAGTAGAATTGGGGGGGGGGGGGGGTTTAGGCTCAAATCCAAAGGGGGGTCCGGGGGGCCTCCCCCGGAATTTTTCATAAAATTAGGTGCAAAAATAGTGACTTCTAAGCGTTTTGGAGAACCTTTTTTTAGAGCTTTTTCAGCTAAAACTACAGTACCTATTCTATATTGCGTTTAAAATACCAATTAATAATGATACTTTCTATTTTATTTAACCTGTAGCACTATACTATGCTATTAATTCTTCCAGATTCATTAGGAGGGATTACCCTCCTGCCCAAAGGGGAGTTCGGGGGCCTCCCTCGGAAAATTTTAGAAAATTAGGTTCATAATGGTGAATTTTAGGCGTTTCGGAGAACCTTTTTTTTTTTGAGCTTTTTCATCTAAAACAGCAACTTAAAGTTTGTTTAAAATTGTTTCTGCAGAATTTTTGAAACATTTATTATCTAAATCGGGTTTTAGACTTAAAAAAATTATTTTTTACCTGTAATACTACACTATGCTATTAATTCTTCCAGTTTCATTATGAAATACCTTCACAACTTCCTATATAGCAACTGAATCAAGTAGATACACACTCAACTAAGCATATAAACAAACATCCTTTAAAGTATGCAAATAAACAAACAAAAAAATAGTTTATATTTGCATCCCACATAAAAATGTAAGTGGGAATCCCAGTTAGCAATTTTAATATCAACTTGACTATTGCTCCATAGCTAAGGCAACCATATTATTTATTCCAATAATAATATAGGTTTGTTTTGATTTGTTGGTCTTCAAATAGATGTAATAACTTATTTAAACTAGTTAATGTTTACGTTTTATTATTGTATTACATATCATGTAATATATTAATTTGTTAATATTGGCAATAAATTACTGTTTATTTATTGATATTTTTTGCTTCCAACCTCACCGAAGGTATGAAGCTATGTGATCGTTCTGAAGAACGACAAATTTTTAGGTCTCTGATTTCAAAAATTCCAAGACAGATTCAGACATCAGGGAACACTTTTGGGTCCATGTCTGTCTGTCACTTTTTTTGCGAACCAACATATCTTAAAAACTACTCGTCAGATTTTATTGAAATTTGTATGGTAGGTCATAATTAGCTCATTGTTGGTCCCATACAAGTTTCTACCCTCTGCGCCCATTTGGTTCTCTTATGCATGCGCACAAACATACATTTATTTACACCTACAGCTTCATAAGTACTTTTCCGGTTTGTATGAAACTTTTATAGTTTATCGAAAGTAACCCGCAGATAGCCCCGGGTTAATATGAATAATTTGCGTTCTTTAATTTTTGCTAAATTGGTACTTTAATTTGGGTAAAAAATCCAAACAATTTTGACAGATTAAAAAAACGGGGAGACAATGAAACAAAATAGACAATAATGGCTTTAAATGCATAAAACCAATAAAGTACGTAATAGGATGCGAGGAAGGGATGTGCCATATCAATTCAACGTATTTTTACGAATATCTCGTTTCCTATGGCTCGGAGACAAATTAAAATTATTATCAAAAAGCAAAACTATTAAATTTCCCACAAAAAAGGTCTCATTCATTTTTTACGAACAAAGAACGGTTTAGCAAAAACCTAGTTCTACTAAAACTTGCATTGTGATTGTTTTTGCACGACTTTTTACGTGATTTTGTGAATATCTCGCTTCTTCTGACTCAGAAACCAATTGAGGATCAGATCAAAATTTAAGAATCTAAAATTTCACACAAGAAACAATATGTTCATTTTTTACGTACAACGAACCATTTGGATAATAATGCGCTCCGAAGTTTCCCTTATTGTCTCCGAGCCATAGGAAGCGAGATAATTCGTATAAAAAAGACCAGTCAGCACCATGACTTAATGAGCGAATTTTTAAAGAAATCTGCGTATTATTTGATTATGATAATATAGAAAAATTTTGGTTTAGAATTTGGATGGGTTAAAATAAAAATTGGTACACAAAATTTGACCCGTAAATGGACTCCAAAAAGTATTATATTTTGTATTAATAGTATTATTATTTGCGTTAACAGTTTGAGTCTTTCTTGACACATCAAACTTCTTAAATAGTTTTTGATAAACTTCAATATGCTTAAATTTCTTTCACATCAACTGTAAAGAAAAAAAGGGTAAACGAAGTTAAGGGTGGGCTATATCAGATTGGACAAGATAACTGTAATTATATTACATATAATTAAAAGTTACATTTCACCTATTTCTTTTTATTTTTTTTCATGAACTTTTTATTATTTTTTCTTTATTTATCATTTTATTTTTCCACCTCGTTTCGCCGCCCCCCGGGCGTGCCGCCTGGGGCGCTTGCCCCCCGCAGCCCCCCCCCCCCCTAGATCCGGCACTGGTCAAGACAAGTAGCTAGTTTAATCTAGAATGACTTCAATAATAATAATATGGATGTTGGATGTTTACATAAAGCTGCAGTGTGGCCAGTGACTCCGCTATTTTTTACATTTTTATGTTTAGGCTATGGAACATAAGTCAAAAACGTTACGTTACTTTTAGCTTAAAAACTCAGAAAAGTATAACAGGGAGTTAAAAAGCTATAGGAGGTGTGTAATCCAGTCTCCAGCTGTTGGGCCTCCCTCTATCGCACGTCATAGGGTCGAAGAGAGTCGAAAAGATTTATACGTGTGACAGGGAGTTAGGAACGTATAGGAGGTTGCCAACAACTCTCAGCCCTCTCGGCCTACCTAGTAAGAAGGCATATTAACAATTCGTAGAAGGCAGGCCGGCGCCTTTGAATTCAGTATTATGTAATCAAGCCACGGCGCAGTGCCGGTGTGGAGATAAGAATAAAAATTATCTTCCACCTACTTTTATCAATTACTTGAATAAATTACCGATTTTTTTAATTAAAGATCTACTATTCATTGCACACGGGAAAAAGTTTACTCTCAAGTTCTCAGCAAATAGGATAAAATAATAAAATAAAATGTACTTAATTTAAAGAACATTAGAGCGAGATTCAAGCGCCCCAATCAGAAATAAAACTGTCATTAATTATAGAAACTCTGCTCCTCGTAATATATAAGTACTTCTTTCTTAATATATAAAATAATATCATGTATTGTTTATTACAGATGATTAACTCAGCGTATTCATTCATCAACGTCTTGTTAGCCTTCGAACAACAGTAACCTGCTCATCACACTCTGCAATCCAGTCTTAACTGTGTTTTTACTGTAATTGCAGTTCCATAATGTTTTTCATTACATGCAATGTTTATAAACAAGTAAAAGTACCATGTCATGGGTACATTACTGTTGATAAAAGTATTTGAATATTTTTACCTACGATACAATAACAATATAATTGTTTTATCACTACTTAGTTACTGTAAACTGTTTATATGTGAGTGAAGGTTATGTTAAAATCTTAACCCTCGGGTGCGCGTGGTCTAATACAGACACGAGGAGGCGCGGACCCCTGATAGCACTTGATCTTTTTTATATGCCCACACAACAAGTGAAATAAATAAAAAACTTAAAATCATTTTAGCAAAATATTATAAAACATATTTAAATTGGTTATATTATTTTATTATTTTTTTAATTTATTGAATACTTTGTTTAGTCTCATAGTTTATATGCACAAAATTAGTCAGTCTCAATGATAATTTTCAAATTTTGGAACGAAGTTCCTTATGGCACGTTCTGGAGCCCGGGAGTGAATCCGAAAAAAACGACCAAAACAACCGTCACAAAATCACCTTCACAAAATCACCGTCACGCAAAATCCGTCACGAAATCTACCGATGACGATAACTTGAGTAAACGATCACCGACTTAGTTGAAATTTTGTAACAACCAACATTTATTGGTTGATATTGTTGTAGTATCTTTCGATCTATCCCGGGTTTATTGCTTGTAGGAAGCAACACGGTTTAGATCTAAGAGTTTATCTGTTTTTTTTATTTTGAAGGTTCTATCTATGTAAAAATCTATCTTTTAATTTACTGTAGATATGAATGTTTATTGTTATGAGAGTGTGTGAGTGTATGTGTGAGAGTGTATGAGTGTTAGAAGTACTGTTTTGTTTGGTTCCGAGGTCCAGGGAACTAAGAAGAACACATAAGGAGAGGGCACTAGGATGGTCAGTCTGGGCTAGGCTCTGTGACCAATGGCGGATTAAGGGTGTCATCTAGGGGGTGGCGATCTGACCCTCCAAGGGGTCTCGGGAGTATGGAAAGCCCAAAGGAAAGGGGGGGGGGGGAGTTCTCAGGATTCCTCCCCCCCGACTGCAGTACAATATCTTAACCGTAAGTCATAGGTGTCGTTAGCAGTTTATTATTGTAGGGTGCATATAGCGGCGGGCCCTCCCCCGGAAAAATTTGAAAATATGACCTCTCAAAACAGCGCTTAAATGCATTTCTGAGGTAAAATTTTATTTTAATACTTAGTCACAAAAGGCAAAAGGGTTGCAATTCAAAATTTCACAAAACCTACATCAGTCGAAGGTTTACGAAGATTCCTGGCAATGCTAAATTTCTACCACAGATTCATACCAAATTCATCTCGATTACAAGCTCCACTGATCGAACTCACACGAGGAAAAAAGAAAAAAGACAAGTCTCTTATCAAATGGACTTCAGAAACAGAACGGGCTTTCGAAAATTGTCGTTCAAGTTTGGCTAGTACAACCATCTTAGCTTTTCCAGCTGTCGATGGAGAACTATACTTGATGACGGACGCATCTGACATAGCCATGGGAGCAGCGCTAAACCAACTTGAAGATACATATTTGAAGCCGATATCGTTTTATTCCAAGAAGCTAACACCCGCTCAACAACGTTACAGCACCTACGACCGAGATCTACTAGCGATATATTCAGCAATCAAACACTTTCGACACATGTTAGAAGGCAGAAAATTTATCATTTACACCGACCATAAACCACTTACTTTTGCCTTCCGTCAAAAATCCGACAAATGTACACCACGTCAACTCCGTCATTTAGATTTTATTGGACAATTCAGCACAGACATCCGACACGTTGTAGGCAAAGAGAACGTCGAGACGCTCTTTCGAGAGTTGGAATCGACACCATCACCGTTCCTTCGCCTCTTGATTACAATAAGTTATCACTCGAACAGAAAATTGACATCGAACTACAAGAACTACTGGCAGATGCATCGAAGGCGAAATCACTCGAACTGAAACAAATTATACTACCAGATACCAATATACCAATCTATTGTGATGTAAAGAACAAGAAGATAAGACCATACATTCCGACAGATCTAAGACGTCAAGTGTTCAGTAATATTCATAACCTCGCACACCCTGGTCGCAGAGCTACAGCCAAGATGATAAAAGATAGATTCGTATGGCCAAGTATGAACAAGGATGTGTTGACTTGGGCACGTGCATGTCAAAAATGCCAACGTGCAAAGGTTCAAAGGCATACTAAATCACCTCTCCAAGAGTTCCAAAACGATGTACGACGGTTCGAGCATGTCCATATTGACATCGTTGGGCCATTACCATCCGCAAAAGGGTTCAAATATTTATTAACGTGTATTGATCGATTCACCCGCTGGATCGAGGCCATACCACTCTCCGACATAACGGCCGAGACAGTAGTGGAAGCGTTTTACTCCGGTTGGGTTTCGAGATTTGGAGTACCTAGAAAAATTTCGACAGATCAGGGACGCCAATTCGAATCGCACTTGTTCCAAGCTTTTTGCACAAATTTAGGTATCATGAGGAATCGAACAACACCTTACCATCCGCAATCTAACGGTATGATTGAAAACGTTCATAGGAAGTTAAAAGCAGCATTGAAATGTCACACTGTCACCAATTGGATCGACAACTTACCTACTGTCCTTCTCGGAATGCGTGCAGCCTACAAGGAGGATTTAAAAGCAAGTACCGCCGAACTAGTATATGGAGCAAGTCTGTCTCTACCAGGAGACTTTATATCCCCCCAGCAAACGATGACTCCCAATTATGGCAAACACGAATTTATACAAAAATTAAAAAGCACTATGGAGGCATTGAAACCAGTCCCGGCGACAAAGCATGGGAAGCAAGCAGTCTTTGTCCACAATGACTTAAAAACATGCCCGACCATTTTTCTACGCGATGACAAAGTTCGAGGACCGTTAAAAACTCCTTATGATGGGCCTTACCCTGTCCTAGAACGCCACGACAAGACAATTAAAATAAACGAAAAAGGTATTGAAAAATGGGTATCTTTGGACAGAGTGAAGCCAGCTTACACAGACAACACCGATATACCTCTCAGTCCCCCGATTCGCACCAATACTCAAAAAGTAAAGAGAGGAAGGAGGGGGAGGGGGAATAGTGCTTTGGCTGTCATGTATCTCTTGGTTGACAGTGACTTCTTTTGAATAATGTTATATTGTTAATTTCCTAAAAATATATAAAATAATCGTTAAAGATTAATAGTGCGATCTTTCATATAAGTTCTAGAACACGTACACTTTAGGGTCATTTTTGGTCGATTATATGGTGTAGTTTGTTGGAAAACAAGTATGAACATGAACACAAGTACATTTAAAAAAAATATATATATATAATACAAAATTAAAAGTATTATTGTAACAATAAAAGTTGTGCACCTAATCATTCCCTTTGTCTAAAATACCTAAAAAACTTTTCGTTCTTGGGAACGAAAATTTATCACAGCTTGTTACCTTCGGTAAGCTCGGAAGCTAAAGGGGGATTTTTAATATTTTCGTTTTATACATCTACGAGCAGTTAAGCCCATGACAACGGACCTAATTTTATATTTAGAAAAAAATAGTTAAATTAAGTAAATTAATTTAGATAAGTTATTATATCTATTTGAAGACCATCGAATCAAAGCAAATACACGTACTTATTTTTATTGGAATAAATGCGGTTGATTCAGATTGGCAATGACAAACATTTTGCTAAAACTACGCATCAATAAATTATTTTATAAAATAAATGATCAGAATATGAGGATTTGTTAAAACGAATTAATCTATTATCGGCGTCTCTATTGAAAACTAGGACATTTTGGCGTCCCGAAAAGTGTTTTCGGGAGACAAGTTCGGGATTTAATGTCCAAAACCGGGACAACTCTGGGACGCCTGGCGTCGTCAGGAGTTCATTATTGGGGGGGGGGGGGGGAGGATATATTGTGGGGCCGAGGGTCCCCCCTCGGAAAATTTTGAAAATATTACCTTTCAAAACAGCGCTTCTGTGCATTTCTGCCCCCCCCCTTTAATCCGCCACTGTCTGTGACCAGGTTGTGTTGTATCGGCCGTGGCCGGATTAGATCGTTTCTTTACAGGACCTACCCGTTAGTTGCGGATAGTTACCCTAATTATTTGGAGATAGATCACATAGAATACGTTTGGTGTGGTACCCGACCCGACTTCTACGGAACAGGGAATAAATTCCAGCAGAGGTAACCCGGAGCGTCGAGACCAGGGATCTAGGGATCGCACCGCAAATTGTCTCAACTCAACCGAACCATTTTCGCAACCCGAAACCACAAGGTATTTAAATACTTTTTGTACCACCCCACCCTATTTGGAGTTCACCCCGGGAGTCACCACCAACGGAAGGTGTATCGACGATCTCCTTATTTTTGGTTTTGTTTTACTGTAATTAAACCTTATAGGTAATTGTATCTACTGAGTCAAATAAAATTATTATTCACGAGGACAATCAAGCTGCTTTACAAATAGCCAAAATACCCGAAAATAAGAAAAGATTAAAACACATTGATATTCAGTGTCACTTCATTAAAGATAAAATATCTGAAGGAAAAATAGAATTGAAATACATCTCTACTGAAGATCAGATAGCAGATATATTTACAAAACCATCGAATAAAATAAAGTTCGAAAAATTTAGATCTGATTTAGGTTTAAATACTTAATTCTTTTAATTTGTATTGTTTTATTTAACTCTAAATTTGAGAAAATATTTTTTTAATTAGAAATTGTATTGTTTTTTGAAAAATGTTATTCAATTTTATTCTTGAATTTAGAAAGATGAATTTTATTCCTAAAAGTTATTTGTATAATTTTTATTGTTTAATTTTACTGATTTTGTAAATCTTACAATTGCTAATTCTTTGAAAAGTTTTTTTGTTTTCAAAATTAAGTTTATTTAATTTTTTATTTTTACAATTTTTTAAATTTGAGTAAATTTTTTTTTTTATTAAAATGAATTTTAGTTTCTGATGTTTTTTGAAACTTAAACACAATAATTTTTGTCTTAAGAGACATTGCCAGTGACTGTAATTTCTTTATTTATAAATAAGTTAAACTTGTTCTTTGAGAATTTTATCTTGGGGGGGGGGGGGGGGGGGAGTGTTGAATTTTTGTGAGAAGTTTTTAAATCATATATTCTTTTTTGGCGGCAATATTAAAATTCTCAAATACATTTTGTAATTCTAAGTTAGCAACATTGTTTTGTAACCTCTTTTTTTCATACACGATTTTATTAAAGTTTGGTTCACGTGCTATCTGGGTAAATCGTCTTTTATTTCATTCCTTTTTATTCGACCGATTTAGACGATTTTCGACGATTTTTAGCCGATACAAATCGGCTAAAATTACTCTACAGTAAGTATGATCAATGTGTTTACAAGAAGGAAGATGAAAATAAAACTGTAATCTACGTTCTGATATAATATGTGGATGACATACTTGTGGCAAGTGAAAGTAACCAACTTATACAGCAGGTAGTCACTGAAATTAAAAATAAATTTGAAATAAAATGTCTAGGAAATCTTAGATACTACTTGGGAATTCAAATTGGCAAGGATATTCTTGGTGGAATTCAACTTTGGCAGAAAACTTACATCGAAAAATTACTCATGAAATTGGGTTTGGAAGATGCAAATCTACATTACCATTGGACACTGGATATTTTAAGAATTCTTTGAACCTTAAAGAAAAGAAAACTTTCGAAAACAAAGATCTATATCGGAGTGCTATAGGAGCGTTATTGTATTTATCTGTAAATACAAGATCAGATATAGCAGTATCTACATCAATACTTGCTAGAAAAGTTAACGAACCGACTATTCACGATTGGACTGAAGTAAAGAGAATTTTGAAGTATTTGAATACAACCATGATCTACAAAATTAGACTTAAAAGTGATACAAACAATGATAACATACTTTATGGATATTCCGATGCTGACTGGGCTAATGACAGACGTGACAGGAAGTCAAATTCTGGTTACTTATTTTTCTGGAACGGAGTTATGATCGATTGGAGGAGTAGAAAACAAGACTGTGTGGCACTATCGTCGACCGAAGCCGAATTTATAGCTTTATCCGAGACATGCCAGCAAGCAATATTCATTAGAAATGTTCTTGAAGATCTAGGAGAAAAAGTGAAAGGTATTAAAATATACGAAGACAACCAGTCGTGTTTAAAGCTTTTGAGTATGGAAAAAATAAGTGACAGGACCAAGCATATTGATACGAAATATAATTTTATAAAAGATTTAAAGAATAAGAATCTTATTAACTTTGAGTATTGCCCAACAGAAAACATGCTCGCATATTTTTCAATCAAGCCTCTGGGTCATACTAGACTACTTCAACTTTTAAAGAAGATTGGTCTGGCGACTTAGATGAAGAAGAGGTGGCTCAAGATAATCAGCATTGAGAAGAGGTTTGAGTTGTGAAATTGAATAAAAAAGTATAGACTAAATTAACAAATATAAAAGTAAGCAAAATAAAGGAGATAAATATTTCCTAAATGGGCCACAATTGTCATAAATAGTTATAAAAAAGGTAAAAATGAAAGAAAGAAATACCGGAAAAAGGTAAGGAAAAAACCCGACGTTGAGGCACATGAAAGACAAAAAGCGGACTGGAGGGTGGGGTATATTACTAAGTGTGTCTAGCAGTATAGAGGACCCGCCCTCTCCCCTCTCATTAAGGGACAATTCCCCTCCATTCCCCAGGTTTCTCCGAATCTCCAGGTTTTCCAAGGAATTAAGTTTAGGGCCTTTAGTTGTAAAATGTAACAACGCCACTTCGTCCATGGTAGTGCCCTGCATCATGAAGATGAGCGAAGAAACGACTGTCCTAGTTCCTCATGTGTTCACTGACCCTGGTTCGGAAGCGACGCCCGGTTTGGCCGACATAGGACGAAGAGCAAACACCACACTTCAACAAATAGACACCGTTACGGTCCAAAAGATCCACCTTGTCCTTAGGGCGAGAAAATATACTTCTAAGAGAACCAGAGGATTTTTAGCGCTACAGCCATGTCGTGTTTTCTTAGAAGGTGTAGGACTTTCTCCGTGAACTCACCTACATAGGGCAATGTGCACCAACGTTTTGATTGAGGCGAGACAGACTCTGGTTCAGTACGAATTGAAGCAAGAATTCTACTGCGGTTCTTTTTATGAATGAGTTTATCAACCAAGATAGGGTTGTAGCCGTTGGAATGTGCTATATGAGCTATAGTAACTTTTTCCCTGATATAGTTGGAGGTGAAAGGGGAACATTTAATAATCTATCCACTAGTGAGTGGAAAGCAGCAATTTTTAGAGGCCAGGAATGCCGTGATGTCAAAAGAGAGTTTGTGATCTTGGCGGGTAATAGATAGATCCAGGTAATTCAAAGTCTTGTTAACTTCAACTTCACTGGTAAACGTAATTTTCGGATAACAATTGTTAAGATATCGGAGAAAGTTAAGAAGTTCGTCTCTAGTGCCTAACCAGATGCAAAATACATCGTCTACATATCTTTTCCATGCGTGTATATAATTGATATACGGGTTATGAACGTCGTGTACGAACTCTCTTCCAAAATAGTGCATAAACACTTCAGCATAAGTAGGGGCAATTGGAGAACCTATGGCTAGACCTTCAGTTGCTACATAAAATTTTTCCTTGAACTGAAAGTAGTTTTGAATAAGCACTAGCTCTAGAAGATTCATATATTCAGCGTTTATGATCTTATCGCAAGATTCTTTGTCCAAGATACGTTTGAATAGTTTCATCGATGTAACTGGTGTAATAAAGTTGGGCTAGTAAAGAGGTCCGAAACGGCAAATGACAGTAAAATGACAGTTATGAATGAGTCAAATGACCGCTCTAGTTTAGTTCATAAATATTCCGCCTAGCTGCGGCACTGCACTCGTACTCTGCTCCTATGGTACGATGCGTTATATTTATAACTGTAACGGAGCGGAAACGTTATCATATCAATAACTCCTGGGTAGTTTAGGTATTAGGTTTTCATGAAGTGTTATATTATAACTTTAACTGAACGGGAACTGTATCAAATATCAGTAACTCCTTAGGTATTAGGTTTTAATGAAGCGTTATTATTATAACTATAACTCTTCATTACGTTACGTTATCAATTTTGTTATGTTCTTTATTTCTTCCGTTACCGTTCTCGATTCCGATTCCGTTATCTGTACTGTTAAGTTATGTTATTTCCATTTAAATAATGTTATTACAAAATAAAAAAAAGCAGCTAAGATTTGCTAGTTTGTCGGTAGGGTATAGGTATAGAGGTGCTCGGTTGGAACCTACTCGCAGCCCTCATCCCTTCCTCTGCATAATTATTAGTTTCGCACCTAGTGTCAGTGTCTGCCGCGGGCCCTGCGGCGGACTTATACAAAACCTCAGCTGACACCCTCCAGATCCAGGTTTACGCTACGGCCCCACCTCACCCCCACTTTTCATACATAACTAACATACGTTTTATCTTCTGTTCTACTGGACCGATTTTCCTCAAACAACTTTTATTATAATTATATTATACGTTTCATCGCCTCAACTATTTTAGACTCATACTTATTACACGCTTTTATCGGCCAAGGGAGCCTTTTTTTGTTTTATTTTGCTTGTTAAATCCTGTTAAATTTTAAATAGATCTTTACTGAGATCTCACTCTTTGGATTTCAAAGTACTAATATTTGTATTACATAGAATCTTTGTAGAATCTTCAAGCTGCGTAAATATCTTCACTATAAAATTAGTACAATTTCATCAAAGGTATTTTACTTTCGAGGACCTTTTTTTTTGCTCATCAAGACACTGGTGGAACCTGTTACCCAAATAACCTATTCAAGGAACCTGTTACCGGTTAATAACGGGAACGTGATAACTAGTTACCGTCAAATAACAGTTATTACTCACCTCTAACAATTACTGAATAAACAGGCGAGCGAAGCGATCACCTGTAATGCGTGATTACCTGTAAATGGTGTGTAGACAGGTGAGCTTACTTATAATGAGCTTACGCGTAACGAGCTTACAATAAATTGACTATTTTTAAATGCTTTCTATACAGGAAAGCGCAGCCACCCTGCAATATCATCTACATATCTTTTATAAACAGGAAATCATAGCGAGCCTGCAATAACATTATCTACAAACCTTTTATAAACAGGAAATCATAGCGAGCCTGCAATAACATCATCTACAATTTTTTTATAATCAGGAAATCATTGCGAGCCTGCAATAACATCATCTACAAACCTTTTATAAACAGGCAATGATAGCGAGCCTGCAATAACATCATCTACAAATCCTTTATAAAAAGGCGAACGCAGCGAGCCTGCAATAACACACATTGGACAATGCCGCTCTCTACCAGTTTGTTTTCTTCAAATTCCTATTGCCAAACTATGTCCCACCGACGAACTTAGCCGACCACATATTCTTAAAAGGCACCAAAATATTTACTTATACACAAAATTCTAGCTTGATGTTAGTCGGACACTTTTTTGCAAGTCTATGATGTTTAGAACATCAATGGAAAATTTGAAAAATACCACCCCTAACTCAAGTTGTAACTGGGCCAATGATAAGTGATGGAATGATTGGATGAAAGTGACACGTCATTTACTGGTTTAACTAAAACTATAATTGAAATGATTGATCACTATGAGTGCCGGACACACAGTGTCGGCCCAGTCAGAGGGTCATCCGCCTCAGTAGGTTACGAAACTAGATTCAGCATTTCCGCTCTAGACTGCAATTAGAAAATATTAACCTGATAATGGTTTGATGATGGAGGATGATTCGGTTATATCTTCTTCTCAAAAATTCAAGGAACTTCGGATCTCTGTAGAGGTCGAAAGAAGATATTGTAGGATTATAGTCACGACCTTCCTCTGTATTCTTGAACTCGGACACGGTGTCTTGATGCAACGTTTTGAGAGAATCTATTAAATTTGAATACTCGTCTATCATCATATCACATAGATACCAAAATCCGGGGATATTTGTAATGGCCTGCACGCAATAACAGTTGATCACCAGCAATTCGAAAAGAAATGCTCCTAGGAAACCTAAGGTATTGTGAGTGTCGAACGGGAACCACAGTTCAAACGGCAGAACGAAGGATTTTGAGTTGATCAAGTATTGGTATACCGGTTGACTGCTGGCAAAGAGGAACCATCAAAACCAAAGCAATGGGGGCCAGAACTTGGTGACAAATAATTTCATTATTTTGGCAGACGAGTGTTCGACTTGAGTCATTCCAGTTTGTTCCAGTCTTAACATCGTTTCCATGTAAGCGTTTCTATGTTGGCGATTAATGATCAAATTGAGGTGAGTGACAATGCTAATGCTGATAGCTGATAGCCATTCTAGATGAATTAAAGAAACTGCCTTGATAAAGTCGTGGGTATAAAATATTAAAGTGTACGCGATCAAAAAACACGTTATTAATGATACCACTAACAAATACAAATTGTAAGCTAAGAAGATAAATATATGGTCTGGATCAACTCTAATGAAGGAACCGGACACGAAGGTATAAGAACCTATACTACTCATCCAGAAATGTAACGTTAAGTCCTCATCTTCCAGGCATAAGTCTAAATATTTGCACACTTTTTGCTCAAACGTTTTTTCAAATTATCAAACATTTCTCATTTGCTATTTCACTTGCAATGTTAACCACTCCCTGGAGACAACTATTATACCTAAAGTTTCTAAATTTTAAGTTATTAATTAATTCTCCCCCAATCTCGAGAGTATAACAGTTAAATATACTTAATTGCATATTCCTTCAAACTAATGAATTGCAACTTAATTATATATTTTAATTATACAAAACCAAACAAAATTACAATCGATACCCTAGTAACATTTTCAAATATTTATAAACTGTCTAAGTAAAACTTTGTGGGGACTTTAATAATTGTATATTTATATTTACCAAATCTATCATGTCTATATCGAAAAATAAGTGTTAGGATAATTATAATTTAATAATTTGTGACAACAATATAGTTAAAAAAGAAACTTCCAGAATAAATATTTTCAATATGGTGGACAACTAAAAGAAAAAGTTTTTAGTATCAGCATAACATGCTATTTTTTATTTAAGAGCCCACGGGAGTGAGTTGTGTTGTGAAGTTTTTTCAACCTTTTGTTTATTTTGGGAGGAAAAGGAAACGCCCACATTACCCCTCCCATTATTTTGACATAACGTCGGCCATTGCATTTTTTTAAAAAATTAAAAAAAAAGAAATAATAAATATTTATGTTTATAATATACAGGGTGTTTCACGATAAATGTTACAAACTTCGGGAGGTGATTCTGCACCCCAAAAGCAACAAAAAATTTCCTCTTGGCCCCTGTCCGATTCTCAAGTATAAGGGAGACATTTCGGTTTTTCTGATTTTTCTGTAAAACACGAGTTTTCTTCATAAAAATGGTCATATCTCCCAAACTGTTGGTCCTAAAGCAAATTTGAAACAACCATTGAAAAGCTCATTAAATTTCAAATAAGAATGAAAACCTTAAAAGTTTCTAAATACATTTATAATCATTTCAATACAATCGAAATTGGAAAAAAAATTAAGTTTCTAAAATTCGGAAAATTATATTTGTGTTTGAAGCAAAAACAATTCTTCAGCCTTAGCCTGGCAAATTTCACCAAAACTTCCCCTTTTAATAAGCATTCCAACAATATACTCCACTTCGTGATTCCGTTAAAAATTGGTAGAGAAATCAAAGTTAGAACGCGAAAAAACGTGCGGTAGAGGCAGAACGGGGAAGCTAGAGGAGGGTTACAAACCAGCAATTCACACGCATTTCCCGCGATAACTTACTTACTTTAGTAAACACTGCTAGTAGAGTGTAGGCACACTACTTTTAGTAGAGCGAATTGGAGAAAAATCATTCGCCGCCTTTTTTGTAATGGTAGGTAAGTCCTCAAGGAGGAGTCCAATTCGACACAAAAACACGCCCGAAACACCACCGACTTCAGTGGCCAGAGATATTGGTTTAGTGGAAGTGGTTCAAATTTAAACACCACCATTAATAACACCGATCCAGAATGAATAAACCCAAACAACGTGACAAAAAAAAAAAGAAAAAGAAAAGCCATTATTATATGAAAAACACTATTTTTTGTTTTCATTTTTTCAACGTTTCAAGATTAAATTTCTACCACTTCCACTAAACCAATTTTCCTGCCCAACAAATTCGGTGGTGTTTTGGGCGTGTTTTAGTGTCAAATTTGGAATCTCACGTTCAAACCGTTCAAAAGTTATCACGGGAAATGCGTGTGGATTGCTGGTTTTGTAACCCTCCTCTAGCTTCCCCGTTCTGCCTCTACCGCACGTTTTTTCGCGTTCTAACTTTGATTTCTCTACCAATTTTTAACGGAATCACGAAGTGGAGTATATCGTTGGAAAGCTTATTAAAAGGGGAAGTTTTGGTGAAATTTGCCAGGCTAAGGCTGAAGAATTGTTTTTGCTTCAAACACAAATATAATTTTCCGAATTTTAGAAACTTAATTTTTTTTCCAATTTCGATTGTATTGAAATGATTAGAAATGTATTTAGAAACTTTTAAGGTTTTCATTCTTATTTGAAATTTAATGAGCTTTTCAATGGTTGTTTCAAATTTGCTTTAGGACCAACAGTTTGGGAGATATGACCATTTTTATGAAGAAAACTCGTGTTTTACAGAAAAATCAGAAAAACCGAAATATCTCCCTTATACTTGAGAATCAGACAGGGGCCAAGAGGAAATTTTTTGTTGCTTTTGGGGTGCAGAATCACCTCCCGAAGTTTGTAACATTTATCGTGAAACACCCTGTATGAATGTTACTTAATGGAAATATTGAAAAATTGAGATTTTAATAAATAACATATTTTTATAAATAAGAATTTTAATATTTATATTTAAATTTAATAATATGAAAATTTATGCTGCAATAACTAGATCATTAAGTAAAGTAGATATTTTATTTTCAAATGATAACGACACCCCCATATAAATTTGGTTTTAAACTGATACTTAATCATTCTATAATTAAAAATATTTTTTAGTTAATATCCAAAAAAGCCTTGGTCCTATTGAGGCTATTGTTGCAAACAAATCTCAAAAAAAAGAAATGGGTAAATAGCATGGATTTTAAAAGCATTGAGCTACTTTTATTATTAAACTGAAAATATAATTCGACTATTAATAATCATCCAGCTAAAAAGTTTATTACCTATCTCAGTGTTACCTATCTCAGTGTTACTATCTCAGTGTTACCTGTCTCAGTGTTACCTATCTCAGTGTTACCTATCTCAGTGTTACCTATCTCAGTGTTACCTCTATCTCAGTGTTACCTCTATCTCAGTGTTACCTCTATCTCAGTGTTACCTGTCTCAGTGTTACCTATCTCAGTGTTACCTATCTCAGTGTTACCTCTATCTCAGTGTTACCTCTATCTCAGTGTTACCTATCTCAGTGTTACCTCTATCTCAGTGTTACCTCTATCTCAGTGTTACCTCTATCTTAGTGTTACATCTATCTCAGTGTTACCTGTCTCAGTGTTACCTATCTCAGTGTTACCTATCTCAGTGTTACCTATCTCAGTGTTACCTATCTCAGTGTTACCTCTATCTCAGTGTTACCTCTATCTCAGTGTTACCTCTATCTCAGTGTTACCTCTATCTCAGTGTTACCTATCTCAGTGTTACCATCTCAGTGTTACCTATCTCAGTGTTACCTATCTCAGTGTTACCTATCTCAGTGTTACCTATCTCAGTGTTACCTATCTCAGTGTTACTATCTCAGTGTTACCTAATCAACAACTTTGTTATCAGACTGGAGAATTGGGCGGAGATTCTAATGGTAAGAAAACTTGCCGTCCCAGAAATAGCACGCTGGACTAAAGTGCGGAGTGCGGGGAACTATGGTGAACTTGAGAATGGTATGAGATAATAGAAATAGAAATAAGTTAGATATTTGGTTGTTTCAAATTTGCTTTAGGACCAACAGTTTGGGAGATATGACCATTTTTATGAAGAAAACTCGTGTTTTACAGAAAAATCAGAAAAACCGAAATATCTCCCTTATACTTGAGAATCAGACAGGGGCCAAGAGGAAATTTTTTGTTGCTTTTGGGGTGCAGAATCACCTCCCGAAGTTTGTAACATTTATCGTGAAACACCCTGTATGTATGTTACTTAATGGAAATATTGAAAAATTGAGATTTTAATAAATAACATATTTTTATAAATAAGAATTTTAATATTTATATTTAAATTTAATAATATGAAAATTTATGCTGCAATAACTAGATCATTAAGTAAAGTAGATATTTTATTTTCAAATGATAACGACACCCCCATATAAATTTGGTTTTAAACTGATACTTAATCATTCTATAATTAAAAATATTTTTTAGTTAATATCCAAAAAAGCCTTGGTCCTATTGAGGCTATTGTTGCAAACAAATCTCAAAAAAAAGAAATGGGTAAATAGCATGGATTTTAAAAGCATTGAGCTACTTTTATTATTAAACTGAAAATATAATTCGACTATTAATAATCATCCAGCTAAAAAGTTTATTACCTATCTCAGTGTTACCTATCTCAGTGTTACTATCTCAGTGTTACCTGTCTCAGTGTTACCTATCTCAGTGTTACCTATCTCAGTGTTACCTATCTCAGTGTTACCTCTATCTCAGTGTTACCTCTATCTCAGTGTTACCTCTATCTCAGTGTTACCTGTCTCAGTGTTACCTATCTCAGTGTTACCTATCTCAGTGTTACCTCTATCTCAGTGTTACCTCTATCTCAGTGTTACCTATCTCAGTGTTACCTCTATCTCAGTGTTACCTCTATCTCAGTGTTACCTCTATCTCAGTGTTACCTCTATCTTAGTGTTACATCTATCTCAGTGTTACCTGTCTCAGTGTTACCTATCTCAGTGTTACCTATCTCAGTGTTACCTATCTCAGTGTTACCTATCTCAGTGTTACCTCTATCTCAGTGTTACCTCTATCTCAGTGTTACCTCTATCTCAGTGTTACCTCTATCTCAGTGTTACCTATCTCAGTGTTACCATCTCAGTGTTACCTATCTCAGTGTTACCTATCTCAGTGTTACCTATCTCAGTGTTACCTATCTCAGTGTTACCTATCTCAGTGTTACCTCTATCTCAGTGTTACCTATCTCAGTGTTACCTATCTCAGTGTTACCGCTATCTCAGTGTTACTATCTCAGTGTTACCTAATCAACAACTTTGTTATCAGACTGGAGAATTGGGCGGAGATTCTAATGGTAAGAAAACTTGCCGTCCCAGAAATAGCACGCTGGACTAAAGTGCGGATTGCGGGGAACTATGGTGAACTTGAGAATGGTATGAGATAATAGAAATAGAAATAAGTTAGATAGATAAGATAAGGCATAGCATCTAGGTAGCCCTGGACGTCAATAAACTTTATCACCTGGTTTACGATGTTTATTAACGGTGATCTTGCAGAGAAGAGTCTGGCTTGATCGTTCTTAAATGTGGAGAGCACAATTACGGCACTTGAAGACGAGTCTTAAGTTAACTACGGGGAACAGTGAAATAACGGAAAGTTGGCCGGCCGGCGAGAGACTTCTGAAACTGGTAGCGGAAAAAACGGGTAAGGTCGGAGTCCAAAATGTAAGTGGCGTCGGCGTCGGATCTTCAAGAAACAGTAAAAATAAAAACCGGTTTTGTGTTTAGATATAGAGAGATAAAGTAAACAATATTCTTAAATCCACCACAGACCTTTAAGCCGGGTTTACACGATCTAAGTATACTTAGATTGGTATACTACCAAGTCAGGTTGATAAAATCCACTTGGTCCAAGTATTTGAGGAATTTTGAAGTAATGTTTACACGATCAAATTATGCTTGTTCCAAGTAGTGGAATTTTGATGTACTAGGTTAGTAGAGGTTAAGATAGATTGTGTGAAATGTTTTTCCCTCTAAAACTTTCCAGTTAAATTGTACTTATTAAGTTTTAAGACAGTGGCGATATATCACCTTCTGGTTAACAAAACCCAGCTTAACCTCACATCTGTCACATTTTGACTGCTCGTTCTCATCATTTGCCAGGTGGGCACCATTTTTGTTTTTATCCAAGTCTACTTATACCCCCTACACACTGGCCAACTGTCGGGCCCGACGGTCCGGGCTACAACCGTCGGGCCCGACAGTTGGCCGGTGTGTAGCGCTGTCGGGGCCGACGGTCGGCCGGTCGGGTTGGCTGGACCATCCGACCACCGACTCTCCCACCACTTTTTTTTGTCAGGTCGGTGTGTGTGTAGCGTTGTTAGGTCTAACTGACCGACTTGTCCCTTCACCTCAGCTTCATTTCCGTTTGATGTGACTTTTAGAACTACGCACCACGAGTATTGCTGTTAAACTGGAGTTTTAGTCAAGTCGGCTCATTTGGTCGGCTTGTTCGGTCGGGGTGTGTGTAGGCAAGGCCCCGACAAGGACGGTCGGGGCCAACGGTCGTGTCGGCCAGTGTGAAGGGGGTATTAAAGGCCCTACACACGACCAAACTCCTCAACAATCCTTGTCGGGGCCGTCTCTTCACACGACCCGACACAACCAAACTCCTCAACAATCCTTGTCGGTGCAGTCTCTACACACGACACGATACGACCACCCGACACAACCAAACTCCTCAACAATCCTTGTCGGGGCAGTCTCTACACACGACATGATACGACCACCCGACACAACCAAACTCCTCAACAATCCTTGTCGGTGCAGTCTCTACACACGACACGATACGACCACCCGACACAACCAAACTCCTCAACAATGCTTGTCGGTGCAGTCTCTACACACGACACGATACGACCACCCGACACAACCAAACTCCTCAACAATGCTTGTCGGTGCAGTCTCTACACACGACACGATACGACCACCCGACACAACCAAACTCTTCAACAATCCTTGTCGGTGCAATCTCTACACACGACACGATACGACCACCCGACACAACCAAACTCCTCAACAATGCTTGTCGGGGCCGTCTCTACACACGACCAAACTCCTCTCTTTATAGGGAGTTTGGTCGTGTCGGGTTTTGGAGTCGGCCGACAGCGCTAAACACGAACCGACCCGACAGAAATCGAGGGGAATCGAGGGTGGGAAGCTCCCGACCGTCGGGTCCGGCAGTTTTTGTCCGCCGACAAGCCTACACACGCTCCAACTGTCGGGGCCAACCCTTTCGCCTTGACGGTCGGGTGTGGTCATGTCGGATCGTGTGGGCCTTTTTGATGGAACGCATCCAACTCAACTTAGATGCTAAGTTGACTTTGACACACTGTTTACACGATCAAAATAGCGTCAAAGTAGAGTCAAAACTGACTTGGCCCAAGTATAGTTGGATTGTGTGAACCCGGCATTATCACAGGTGACACTTTTACTTGAGTTCTGTTGTTTTGTTGATTATATTTATGTTTTGGTTTAGTTTAAAATTCTGATAATCTCTGTAACACAAGATATGTGTAGGCAATGTTGACAATAAGTCCAGGATTTGGGGGGGGGGGCACTCAAGCCCCCCGGTAGGGTTACACTTGACGACAAACTGACTTGGAAACCGCACTTAGACAACCTTACTTCAAAGGTAGCATCTTATGTTTATGTCATTAGAAAATTAAAAAACAGAGTACCTGAAGAGACTATGGTCACAGATCAGTGGTACAAAGTAGACAAAGCTACGGTATAATATTGTGGGGTCATACTAACACTAATCAACTGCTATCACTTCAAAAAAAGATAATTAGAATTCTACTAGGGTTACAACATGACGATACTTGCATACCACATTTTAAACAAATACAAACTATGACAGTCATTAACCTTTTTATTTATCAATTATTAGTATACATAAAGACTAATATTAATTTATACGATAAGAATAGTTTGACGCACCGCTACAAAACAAAAAATAAATACGGACTGGTCATCCCCCTCACTGATTAAACGAATCACAGGTTGGTCACAGCATTCTTGGCATTAAATACTTTAATTTTCTCGAAAAGAATGTTCAGGAGCTACCGGAGAAATTTTCCAAAAAGTATATTAAGGAATTTCTTACTGAGAACCCTTACTATACTCACCAAGAGTTTCTCAATAGAACTAACAAAAAACTTAGTATAGAAAATGATATAATATATTCAAAGTAGGATTAGTATTTTAATTAACTAATTAATTAATTATTACTTTATCTATTTTTAAAAATAATGTACGTATTATCATGTTATATTGCTGTAATTAATAAGTTATTATTTAAGAATTGTTTTTATTATAAAAATAGTATGTTTTGTATAGTATATTATTGACAATATTCTATACTTTTATTACTTGTAAAACATAATGAAAATAAAGAGATTATTAATATTATAGAATATAGATTTCTTCAAGTAAAGAAGACTTTAATAAAACAATTTGTTAAAAGTTTTGAAAACTTATAAAATAAATTAGTAAAAGTTTATCAGTGAAGTAGTGAAAAAGTTTCTGATAATGATAAAATGAAGTTTAGGAAAAATTTAAATGAAGTTTTGAAAGTAATGTTGTTCATAGAATAAAAATTCACTTTAATAGTTTTAAGTGTGTTATTAGACAGTTTATATAGTTTTTCTCTTTCTTATCTACTGCTCTCAAGAGATAATTTCCTCTGTTGATCGTTTTCTTGTGATTTAACACTAAACTTTTTATCAATTTACGCTGATGTTTATAGTTATTCCTTTATTAAATATTTGGAGACCTTACTTATCAATCCTCCCTCGTATTAATATGCTTACCTAAGCTTCCAGATTTTATCTAAATAGCATGAGTAGATAAAATATTGTATGCAACAAGGCAGCAAAGGAAACATTTCTGCCTCGGCAGTCAATTAGGTAAATTACCTACCTCGGCTTTAACTCTCCAATAAATTTTCATAACCTGTCCTCGCCTCCGGCTCGGAGCCTAAATTAATCACTCGTCAGTAAAATTCCATTTTGCTGCCTAGTTACATAAATAAATATTGTATGGTAAATAAAACTACATTTATCTCCAGTAGGGAGAAAAAGTTATGATTTTGGATTAGTTTAGAGAGACTAAAGTATGTCTTTTCTTCCCTGAACTCAAAAGTAGAGAGAAAAAGTAGAAGTAGGGCGAAAAAGAAGGATTGCCAACTTAATTATTTTATAAATAGTAGAGAATGAATGGCTAATGTAATGATGTTGTTGAAATCAGGATGGCAACACTGCTTTTTTGACCTGGTTTATCTTTGTTTATAACTTGCATCTAAATAACCTTCTATTTGCGTTTAATTCCAATTAGTCCATGCAAATAAGGAATAATAGGGGAAATAATTGATAAAGTTTTGAAACTTTGTGAAAACCCTCTTAAGGGGTGAAGTAGTAAGAAACAGTAAAGTTCCCCCCTCTTCGGGGTGCGCCCCCCCCCCCCCCCCCCCCCCCCCTCCTCCTCCTTAAAGTCCAATATTTACTTATTTTTCACTTTTTATGCAAAACGGTTTTATGTTTTGAAGAGAAGTGTTATTAGCAAAAATATTTCTTACATAATTTGCATGTTTGAAGTGAGACATACCGTTTTCGAGATATTTTAGTTGGGAAATTATAAAATAACCCATTAACGTATTTTTGCGAACCAACAACACTTCCGATTTTAATTAAATTTAGATGGTAGGTCATACTTAGCCCACTGTTGATCCTATATAAGTTTTAACTTTTTGCACCCATTATTTTATATTGCACATGCGCACAAACATACATTTATTTAGACCTATATCTTCAAAAGTACTCAACTGATTATTATGAAATTTGGATGTTTTACAGGAAAACAGTAGTACGTAGAGGAGAAATTTTGACTTCAGAGTCAGATTCAGCGCACAAAAATACTTCAGAAAATGACATTTTCAATCTGAAGCTATTTTTTTTGCAGAACAGTGTAATATTAGGATGAGTGTGAATAGATCTGGTCGGAACCTCCTAAACCAATGGAAGAAGCTCTGTTAGCAGTGAAAAATATAAATGATATAAACCACGACGGAGAGAATATTTCATATGTGAATAAAGGTCTTAAAATAATTATAATAACATCTAAAAAGAAATCGGGTACGGGGTACCTCGGAACTTTTCCTCACTTCAGAGGCCACAAAAGTGGCCTCTCCTGCTGCTTCGAAGAAGAAGGAAGCAGCATTGGGTGTGGTCAGTATTTGGACGGGTGACCGTTTTGAACTAACTGATTTATTTATTATCATTTTTTAAAAAAAAAAAACTTTAATTTTATCTATTTTATTTAATTTATATAATTATTTGAATTTTGGCAGTATTTTGACAGATGTAAACAAACTTTTATGTTTAACGAAAGTATCACAATAATTAATTATTATGTTTGCTTATAACTTTTAAAATAATAAATGGAATTTCATCGGGTTTTTGGAACGAAGTTCTTTATGGCATGTTCTGTAGCCCGGTAGTGAATCCAAAATAACGACCAAGATCACCGTCACGCAAAAACCGTCACGAAATCTACCGGGTGACGATAACTTGAGTAAAAGATCACCGAGTTAGTTAACATTTGGTACACATGTTCTTTTTACCAATGCCCAGGCTGAGTTCGTTGGAAAACGTTATCCGCCCATGCATTAACAATAATGATTTTCTTTTAATTTTTCCTAAACTCTTGCTGGGTACAAACAGTTCGTTATTTTTAATTTTGTCTCTTTTCTAATTCCGCCATGTATAAGTAGTTAGCAATGTATACGTACTTAGCAGTGTGATTTATAATTTATATTTAATGAAAAATGAAAAGGAACTTCGTTCCTACCGGGTGTCCTGCGACACCACAAGTATTTTTTTTTTCTTTTTGTTCCTTATTTTTTACCGGTTCCAACGATATGATGTATGTCAAAAACGTATTTATACTTTCCATATTATTAAGTGTCAAAGTTTCAAAATTCAAAAATAGGTACCTTCAATATGGTGACCAATATAAAAATTAAATTTGATGGATTTGTTTTACATACAGAGAGGTACATTCGTGCCAAATTTAAACTTGATCAGTCCACTTTTTGATATGTTACAAATTTTTAAAAATTTTGCTGACTCAGCAAACTGGGTTCAAGATTGCGAAAAATGTTAATTTTCCGGGCGGCACAACTAGAAGTAAGGACTGATTTTTCTGCCAAGTTTCAACTCTCTAGGTTAAATACCCTGGGCGCTACAATGATAACATACATACATACACACATACAGACGCGTCAGTCTGTAAACTACTCAGGAGGTCTTAAAAACACCCAAAGAGGATAATTTAGTGAAAATCTCGGAAAAAAAATAATTGTGTGAAATAAATTTAAAGTTCTTGTGCGACCATAGTGATCAGTATTTTGCAGATGGAACCTTTTCGTATTGTCCGAAGTACTTTTATCAGATGTAAACAATTTTTATACCTGGTTTTATACCTTCTGAGTGGTTTACCTAAAGTGTGCGGTATTAAACATAAGTGCGGAAATGGTACTATGCGGTTTCGGTACACAAGCAAGAACGGGAATGCAGTTAGTATGGAACATTTTTAGAGAATATAAAGGATTTAATATAAATGATACAAGAGCCACATGATGTCAATATCTATAAACAAATAACACAATTTTATTATTAACACTTGTTTATCCGTTCAACATCTTTCTCTTCACATGAATTTATCTTCTCTTATTTTTCTGTTTAAATAACATAATATATATATCAATATCCATTTACAAACATTAGTCAGTTAATTTTAAACATTAAAAATATTTTTATTTTAATTTAATTATAATATCATTATTAATAATTATATAACATGTTTACATTAAATTTGAAAGAAAAAAATAAATTAAATTATAAATAACATTTAGGTACTTGGGTTTCTTATGCTAAATAATTTAACTTTGATTTTTTTTTTTTTTTTAATTTCATTTAAATTCATTTTCAGAATTGTTTTATAATTTTATCTGAAATTTATCTAAAAATAATACTACATCACTACCAGGAATTAATCAGTCGGATATATTTAGTTAATTATTAATAAAAAATTTAAAAAATAATAATTTCGTTTGTGAATTCTGGTTTAATATTTGAAGCGAGCGTATCGAGGTATTTGTATTTAACTTAATATGCATCTTGTCTGTTTGTCTGTCTGTCAGTAATTTTTATGCATGAGACGATAACTTATCAAAATGTAGATTGATTCACTTAAGATTTGGTTTACTTAATCCTTTTACCAATTCTCAGGCTACGCCTACGTTCGGTGGACATAATAAATAATAAAAATAAAAATGTATTTAAATCGATTAAATAGTCCAGGAGATAGTGTGCAAAAAAGTGTCCGACTAACTTTTAGTGCCTTTTAGTTGAAAAATGGTAGACTAAGTTCGTCTGCGGGACATAGCTTGGCAATAGGCATTTGAAAAAAAACAAACCGGTGGACAGCGGCCATGCCTCACCAATTATGGGGGACAGTGTGATTTTCATGATCCTGAGGTCAAAATTAATTAGTAGACTAAACATTAAGTTAATGATTGGCTGTCACTTATTGAGCTGAGCGAAGCTAAGCTCTTACACTACATTTTGCATTCCGCACAAAATTCGGCACGGTCAATGTGACCAACTACAGCAAGGTATAAATCTGAAATGGTCCAAATTTGTATACAGGGGTACGAGGTACGGGGTACAAATGTGTCCTCCTGAACGGCTGACCCGATTTGCACAAAATTCAGCACGGTCAATGTGACCAACAGGAAGTATAAACAGGAAACCAACAGGAAAGTATAAATGTGAAATGGTCAAAATTGGTACACAGGGGTACGGGGTACGGGGTACAAAAATTTCCTTCTGAACGGCTAAACCAATCCGCACAAAATTCGGCACGGTCAATGTGACCAACCACAGGAAGGTATAAATCTCATGGTCCAAATCGGTACACATGGGTACGGGGTACATAAGTTAAAATTGTATATGTCCTTCATGATGAATGTCGTTGAAAAGCTCTTTAAGAGTGCAGTTATTGTCGTTATGTTCACTTTTGTCATATTTTCAATTAAGAGGGGGGTAAAATAGAAAAACAGAAAAAAATGCTGTTTAATTAAAAATTTGAAATATTACTATTTTTGATCCGATTTCTGCTATTTATAAATAAAAAGTTTATTATTGAAGATAATAAAATGCTCACGCTCAGCTCAATATTGCAAGCAGAAAACTGCATTGCAACCTAATAGGTGAATACCTGATTTGGAGTTATGTTTGAATAACTAACCTGTAAGATTAACTTACACTCAAAATTCTAGCTTGATGTTAGTCACACACTTTTTTGCACGCTATCTCCTGGACTATAATATTAAAACAGGTGTGTAACATTTTAACTTGAATCAAGCAAAGACTTTTGTGTAGTTAAGTGATATATTTATAACATGCCTGTGAGTTAGATAAGGGGAATGAATATGGGAAGATAATATAGGCTACCCCACTCCATTATCCTCTAATCCACGTACTATCTTCCACTGTCACACGCAATAGGAGGTAATTACGGTAATGGGGGATGAATTACGGCATTAGGGGGGGGGGGGGGATTTCGACATTAGGGGGGGGGGGGATATGAGTTATTTGTGAAGTCTCACATCTCGTAATTTGTGACAACTATATAGTCTTTTGATATTCCACACTTTATTTAAGATGGTGGCCAATATGGCGGACGAGTAAACAAAAAGTTTTTAGTAAGTATGGCATGTTGTATATCATGTTAAAGGTCTTAAAGATGAGAAAAAGAATATGTAACTGTTAATTCAAAATTTCCATTCTTTGCCGGCATTTTGAAAATAAATATGGCCGATATGATGGTTTGCAAAAAAAAGTTAATGGTTATAAAGCACGTCGCATATCATTTTAAAGATATTGTCAGGTAGATTAGGACTATGTGAGTTTTCTTCTGCAACATATTCATAGTAGTATATTGAAAACAGATATGGCCGATTTAAATAGCCTATTATATATATATATATATATATATATATATATATATATATATATATATATATATATATATATATATATATATATATATATATATATATATATATATATATATATATATATATATATAGTTTATAAGAGCAGACATTTTTTTTTCTACTTGAGTGATTTATGCTCCGCATCACTAGTGTAGAAAGATATTTATTGCAATACACTCGCTTCAATGATAGAGCCACGCGATGCCTAGTTATTCAATTTTTTAAAAAGTAAAATACTAAAGTAAATGCAAATTCTGCATTAATAGAACTTAGATTAGAGGTTACCTTACCTATGACAGCTGCTATCAGCACAATTTCAGGGAGAGAGCAACTTATTTGTGTGATAATACTTATCAATGTGTAGCCTGGAAACTCTATTTAAGCAACTTTCCCGCCCTCAACAGCAATTATATATATATATATATATATATATATATATATATATATATATATATATATATATATATATATCTTGATAAGACAGCCTCCTTTACATAGTAAATTAAATAGTTCAATACCATATAACATTATTTAGTAAATAAAATTACAAAATTGTCACTATTAGTTAATTTAATTTTTTTTTTCTAGATCATTTACCTCATGAAAATAAAATAACAAAATAATTAATATTTTAATGAAACAAATAATTTAAAAAAATACGAGAAAGTTAATTACTAGATTTAAAAAGTTAGATAGTTAAATTCAAATTATTGTTTGGAAGGGGAAGACGTAAGTGTATTTAGGTATTTTATTTTGGAACATTATAATACAATTTAGAGAAATATAATTTAATTTATATTTTATTTAATTTTTTTTTTTTTTTTAATAAAAAATGTTTGTTAACATTTAGACACATCGATTTACGAATTAATAAATTTATTGTTATTATTATTTAGTATTTATTTTAAATCTATTAATATTTAATTTTTTAAAGTTTATTAAGAAATCTCATTAAGTGTAAAATATATAATTTATGTTATCCAATTCAAATATAGATATTTACATACGAAGTATTACTTTTCGAAGATCTGTTTGCTAGTTGGGCGCCAAAAAAACAAAATTTCACTGTTATAACAACTCTCCTAATCTGTTTTCTACAACAAAATTTTAAATTTCATTAATAAACAGCAAAATTTTACATCTTAACTTGACTGAGATCTCTATATTATTATAACATTATTTTTTTATTATAAAACAGTTACGAAATATTTATAAATATTTTTAAATTGATATTATTTCAATTTTACAAAAAAAATTAACATGGTATCAAAGGTAACAATTACCAATATAATTTATTTAAATAATATATATATATATATATATATATATATATATATATATATATATATATATATGCATATATATAGTATATATATATA
The DNA here is from genome assembly GCA_951217055.1 of Gerris lacustris. Taxonomy (NCBI): domain Eukaryota; kingdom Metazoa; phylum Arthropoda; class Insecta; order Hemiptera; family Gerridae; genus Gerris; species Gerris lacustris. The sequence goes on along the minus strand of OX578283.1, from coordinate 4,222,190 downwards.
ATTGTATTTTATAAAATATCACTATATTTGTTTTTTATTTATTAAAATAAGTTAGGAATAAAAAAAACATCAAGTATATATACATATACATAAATATATATATATTATTTTCCTAATTTATTTTTAAATCTAAATAATTGTTAATTATTTTGAAAGATATCAGGGATAGACGAAGATTATGTGGAGGATTGATAATTATTATTTTGAAAATTAGGTCTGACATTAGAAAATATTTATAATTTATTTATAAAATAAGGAATTTCGGCATATTATATATTATGAATTAACTTTTATTAAAATCCATTTAGTTTTGTTTTCCTTATAAGAGACATTTTTTTTTTTTTTGGTAATAATTCAAAAAAGTTTTTACTGGTGAAATAAATACATTTTTTTTTTTTTAATTTTCTCGAATGGAAGAACTGGTTCACCAAATAATATTTATTTTTAGTAAATAATACTTTATAAAATTTAAATTTTGCTTCCGTGTCAACTTGGTAGCTAAAGCATTTTGCTCACCTTTGGAAGTTGAATAATCTTTCCCACCAAAATAAAGAATTTCAATTTGCATTTTACGTTTTAGACCTCCCTGAATCAAATTTAGTTTCATGTCTGTCTCATGCGGTGTTTTGTCCACGAATCTTTGCCAAACGCATAACTTGATCAATTTTCATCTGATTTTGGAAAAAATGTCATCGATCAAGGATCAGATGACCCCCCCCCCCCAATCTAAACTGTCTTAGAATGTGCCCCCTCCCAGACCTAGTCGCTGGATACGCCACTGCACGTCACGAAGGATTTAAAATCCTTGGTTTCACTTCCACGGCTGGAAGCATCTTCCTGGATGCTGATATCGTGTTGTTTTCCAAGTGATAAGGAGATAAACAGGTGACTTGAGAGAAGAACCAATTATACTCGTACACTGCCTTTATAGAACGGAGGTTATGCCTGGAATTCCCGGGGGGGGGGGGGGTCCTCAAACTCAGTTATATTTTTCCAAGTGTGATACATTCCTACATTGAGCTGGCGACGTTTAAAATTTATGTATTTATTAAATGTTAAGATGTATGTATTTATTAAATCTGCATAGCGAAAGAACTAACGGGGTAATCAAGGGTAATCATCTCTGTTGAAGTTCTACTCTCGTTTTCTCAAAATCACTAATACCTGTTGATAGATGAGAGAACACGAATGAATACGTTGGAATTCCATGAGATGCTCGGTTTCATCGGAATGTTGAGCTAATGCTGTTCTATTATCGTTATTATTAGAGGGTGTCTAAACTCGACATTCTTCAAATTCGATCTTCGATTTACGTTAAATTGAGTGTAAGTGCCTATTCTACATTCTACTCACCTTACTCACCAAATAACTCCCGTAATGACGTGCTGAGCAAGCTATATTTATATGAAAGTTTTGAGGTAATTGATAAGCTTAGTCAATTCTGTTATTTTTTTACTTATTATAAAAATTAAATTTATAGGTATAAATCCCTTCTGGTATATATTCCTTCTATTTCAACATATTAGAGTGATCTAGTTGTGTACGGGTTCCCAGAGTAAATGTGAACTCAATTTAATTGTCAGGTAAAAAGATGTGGCAGTGGATTGAAAATTGGACTATAGATTGTAAGCACATTTGAAATTCCGTCAGTTTTGCAATGACTCAGCTGCAAATTACTCATCAAGAGCAACTACCTTGAGAATGATCTCGGTAAAGGATTCGAAACGTTGGATTCAAAAAATCTATCAAGTGGTCTTCTCTAAAAGATCTAGATTTATTTGAATCTGTCCGCGGAATAGTTCAGATCAGCGTAATTGAGTTAGTTTGGAATTGAAAGCCGGCGAGGCCGTGTGGATTAAATTATTTACCACGTCTGCTCGGCCATCACTGGATCAAGGGTGGTACGAGGTCGTGGGTTCGATTCCTTGTCGTGATGCTCTGATTTATATGGCTCACTAATGATCACATTGTGCTCGCTTTGGTGGTACAATGAACAGAGGTATGATGTGTGAAGTGGCTGGAACTCTCTACCACGGGGCTAGTAAAATGGACCTAAAAGATGGCCTAATTTCTAGGTTCCAACGAGTGGTTCGTCCTACACGTCCAGTACTTGTTCTAAGACCTTACTACTACTACTACTACTAATACTAATACTAGTTTGGAATTGGAAGGATGGTTTAAAACCTCCATCTTGCCATATCAGTTCTTGGAGATCAATGGTCTGCAGATTGAACCATCCAATCTAATCTGCAACCTGGTCAAATCCCGTCTACAACTAATAACTTACTTGAAACGTTTTGTTAGATCAGACAAGACGTACTATAAGTCTTTAGGTGTTATTTCGGCTTTATGTAGGTACTTATCAATTTTTCATGATGTTGTTACCAGTATTGGAAGCGAAACAAAGAAATAAAACCCTTCATAACGCCAAATTTCTCTGGGTAATCTGGATATTTATAATGTTAAAAGATGTTCATTTTTGTATTATTATTAATATCAACTCCAGTATCCATATTAACTTTCAAATACATTTGACCATCCCTGATACCACTCTCATAATATACTATACTCTAATCTAGTACTATCAAGTATTTCGTCAGATGAGACAGTGTGATAGTTAATAAGGCTGTCGAGACAGTATCTATGAGTTTAAATGAGGCTTTGCTGACAACATTATCGTTTAGTGTTTTGCTGCTTGGACACACCTACAACTTCTGCTGAATGAGAAACTTTTTATACTATTCTACACGTTTATAAGGTTGTTGGTTCATTGCTGTTTAAGACGTTGACCTCTTCTAAAAAATTGTATCAAATAAATTAGCCTTTATTACCAGACTAATTTTAATTTATTGTATTTTTTACAAGCTTTTTTATAACCTTTTGTATGTATGTATGTATGTAAGTATGTTCGGGGTCAAATCTTGCTACTAAATTTTAAAACAGTTATCCTCAACAGTTAATGTAGATTAAGCATGCCTATGATATGGGTATCAAATGAAAGGGTTTGCTGAGAAGAATACGAAAAATAAAATGCCTTCACTCTAAATCCAATATGGCGGATGACCCAAGATAAAAGCTTGACAATAAAAGAATATAAAAATTATCCCGTCGAGTTTAAATTAATTTCGTGACTCAATAATAATTCTCAATCAACAATATTAATTAATCTGAGCAGGGTAAGAGTGAAAAGATATTAATAGTAATTAATTAATTCACTGCATCAGTAATGAATTATAAGTAATTATTATTTTGGAAATTTTATTGTTTTAATAAATCATTTTTTGAATAAAAAAAGAAAAAAATATTTATCAGTTTTATGTTATATTATTGATGCTAGGACATATTTATTAATAAAATAAGTAGACTCTTTTAACAGTTTATCAAAAATGTATCAATAAATATTTGATAAACAGAATCAATAAACATTATATCAGTTTATTAATAGTAAATCAATAAAAATTTGAATAAAAGTTTTGATAATAGTAGAGGAGATAGCGTGCAAAAAAGTGTGTGACTAACATCAAGCTAGAATTTTGTGTATAAGAAGATCTTTTGTTGCCTTTTAAGAATATGTGGTCGGCTAAGTTCGTCTGCGGGACATAACTTGGCAATAGACATTTGAAAAAAACAAACCGGTGGAGAGCAGCCATGTCCCGCTCTTTTTAGTGGACAATGTGATTTTCATGATCCTGAGTACAAAATTAGTAGACAGAAAATTAAGTTGACGTTAGTTTGTCACTTAATAGGTTAGTTATTCAAATATTACTCCAAATCAATGAGGACACCAATCAAGTGTGAAACTAACAACCAATTGATTTTTGGTCTACTAACTAATTTCGTACTCAGGATCATGAAAATCACATTGTCCGCCAAAAAGGGCGGGACATGGCCGCTCTCCACCGGTTTTTTTTTTTCAAATGCCTATTGCCAAGCTATGTCCCGCAGACGAACTTAGCCGACCACATATTCTTAAAAGGCACCAAAACATTTACTTATACACACAATTCCAGCTTGATGTTAGTAAGACACTTTTTTCCATGCTATCTTCTGGACTATAGACACTATGTGTGTATCAGTAATATTGTTTTTGCAGATAATTAATAATGTATCGAATAACGTCTGTTTCAACATTTTATCAGTACACATTTTCAATTAACAGTTTATCAATAAATGATAAATAAAAGTTTTGATTGAAGTATTGGCTACTTCGTTTATTAACAAAAAAACTAATTTAGTTTGATAATTTTAATCACTTTACCTATTTTTTTGATCATTTGTGACAAAAATGTGAAATCATATAGATTTTTCTAATATTTACAACTTTAATAAATAATAACCATTTTAATTATCTCCGGAAATTTGAAATCTTTAAATGCACATCAGCTGTAGCTGTTAAAATCAATCAATTATAACATTATCACATTTTGAAATTGTTAGAATTATAAATCTTGATTAACTAACAAATTGTTAAATTAGATTTTAAAGTTTTCTTTTAAAAACATTAATTTGATCGAAGAAATCTATCATCTTTTGAAAAACATGCAATTTCTTTAAAAAGGAATTAAAATCCGTAAGAATGTTAACATTAATTTATTTTTGGGATTTTTTTCTTTTTAAGTCTTTAGTTGTTTAATGTTGTTTTTATTGGGGGGGGGGGGGGTAAACATTAGAAAGGTTGAGTAACAGGGTGAAGGCTAATATACAAGTATCGATCTTTCTTGAAGATTCGAAGGAGAACATTTATTCCAGTTAAAGTCCTTAAATGTAATCGAAGAGACTAATAACAATAATATTTTGATAAAGACAAAATAGGATTATTCGAATGCTTCAAGTCCTTTTATCCAGGATCTTATCTTAATGGGTAACGGATAATCCTTTGAACCTTCGTTAGCAAAGGTAAAAAAAAGACAGATTAAAATAAAGGTCCTTGATTTTTTTCCTTTTCTTCAAATTGTTTTTTATAAGAATTATGTTTATCGTGATCCTGAAAATTAGGTTCGTTATATCCGAGGATCTTTATATAAGGGATTAAGGATCGGGATTATAGGATGTCCTTGAGAATTGTGGCTGCGGTTCGTTGAGGAGATTGAGAGACCCATGTTACAGCGTATAAGCGAAGGATACGACCATATCTATGAGAGTGTGTCCTGTGAGAACCACAGCCACGATTTAGAGCTATTTGACGAAGAGGTCCTTAAGAGTGGAGCAGAGGGAGTTCTGGCAGGATACGTCGTCGTCGTCTGTCTTATCCTTATCCTGGAACCAGCTTGATCCTTTCGACTTGGGTTGGTCTCGAACGCTTCCTTCGCTTGTTCGTTTGTTTAGAAACACCTACAATCAAAGCAATAATTACAATTTTATTATTATCAAATAGATCCTCAACTGTGTTTTTCTCCAGTGAACACAGTAATGATAGTGACTCATCATAAAAGAGGTGACATTAAATAACCAAACAAGGTTCACACAGGAAATTGTAATTGAAACAATTAACTGGTTTCGGCTGTTCTAAAGCAGCCTTCTTCTGATAATCTAGAGGTTACTAGATCGACTTCGACTGATGGACAAGTTACAGTATAACCACTGAAATTATTATCAGAGCTTGAATACCACTTTACATATCCTTAACTACAAAAAGCAATCAAATATTCAAAGTAACTCAACTGATCCAAAAGACATCCCTGGGATTTCCTTTTGTACTGATTCTATCCCGCCATAATCGTTGTTCCATGTAGGTTCCCTTAGGGTCATACCGTTTTGGATGACATATTGGGTCATCCTAAGGATATCAGTTAAGAGTGTCTTATGGATATCCAGTTGAGGTTATCCTATGGGTATCCAGTAAAGGTAAATTTTTGGTTTTGCTTTAAGTTGTAGTCCCAATTTATTTTAATATTAAAAATTATTATTATTAACTTACAACAAATATTAAATCTACTTGAAAAATTATACCTCTGCAGAACCAATATAATTATTGTATTGAACGAGGTTTTTTGATACTAATAACTACAACTCGTAGTGAGGATACAACTTTTAGCTTATTATACATGTAGGAAATAAAACTCACAGAGAATAAATACTCTTATTGAATAAAACTCGTTTTGAATAAAACTTTTATGAAATTATACTTGTAAGAAATAAAACTCAAAGTGAATAAATGTCGTAGTAATTAAAACTCGAAGTAAATCAAACTCAAAGTGAATAAATGTCGTAGTAAATGAAACACGTAGTGAATAAATGTCGTAGTAAATAAAACACGTAGTGAATAAAACTCGTTGTAAATAAAATTCTATTTGAATAAAACTTTTATGAAATTATACTTGTATGAAATAATACTCAAAGTAAATAAATGTCGTAGTATTTAAAACTCGAAGTAAATTAAACTCGTAGTGAAGAAACTCGTTGTAAATAAAATTGGTAGTAAATAAAACTCGTAGTGAATAAAACTTTTATGAAATTATACTTGTAAGAAATAAAACTCAAAGTGAATAAATGTCGTAGTAATTAAAACTCGTAGTAAATAAAACTCGTAGTGAATAAAACTTTTATGAAATTATACTTGTAAGAAATAAAACTCAAAGTGAATAAATGTCGTAGTAATTAAAACTCGTAGTAAATAAAACTCGTAGTGAATAAAACTTTTATGAAATTATACTTGTAAGAAATAAAACTCAAAGTGAATAAATGTCGTAGTAATTAAAACTCGTAGTAAATAAAACTCGTAGTGAATAAAACTTTTATGAAATTATACTTGTAAGAAATAAAACTCAAAGTGAATAAATGTCGTAGTAATTAAAACTCGTAGTAAATAAAACTCGTAGTGAATAAAACTTTTAGGAAATTATACTTGTAAGAAATAAAACTCAAAGTGAATAAATGTCGTAGTAATTAAAACTCGTAGTAAATAAAACTCGTAGTGAATAAAACTTTTAGGAAATTATACTTGTAAGAAATAAAACTCAAAGTGAATAAATGTCGTAGTAAATAAATGTCGTAGTAATTAAAACTCGAAGTAAATAAAACTCGTAGTGAAGAAACTCGTTGTAAATAAAATTGGTAGTAAATAAAACTCGTAGTGAATAAAACTTTTATGAAATTATACATGTAAGAAATAAAACTCAAAGTGAATAAATGTCGTAGTATATAAATCTCATGGTGAATAAAACTTTTAGGTAAATATACTAATAAGAAATAAAACTCAAAGTAAATAAATTGCGTAGTAAATAATACTTGTGAATAAAACTATTAGTGAATGAATCATGTAATGAATAAAATTCATAGTGAATACAACTCAAAGTGAATAAAATTAATGAGCAAAATTGTATATTGTCAAAAAATCAATAGGTTTTAATTTTATTTTAAATTAAATTATAATTATTATTAACAAAGAGAGACAGACAGAGAAAACAGAAGTCCCGGCGCTGGAGTCTATTTTTTCTCTGTCTGTCTCCCTTTGTTAATAATAATTATAATTTGATTTAAATTAAAATTTAAACTTTACATAGTATGAATGCTACCTAAAACTTAAATTTTAAATTAAGAAGAAATTTTAAATTTTTATTATTTGAGTTGGATTGATTACTGTAGAGAAGGTTGGTGGTTGTCGAGACTTACTACCTCGATGGCGCTGCCAATGAGATGAGGGTCCACAACAGATCCGGATGGTTTGTCCCACATGAGTTTTCTCTTAGCCTCGCTGGTCAGATCGGAGGTAGAAGGCTGTTCAGCCACTACCTGTATCGGTTCAGGAGGTGGTGCTGGAGGTTCTTCCTGTGGAGCAGATAGCAGTGGCGTAGACGCCTCCTCGTCCTCTGGTCGCCTCTCTTCTCCCCTTGGCGACGTGGATTGGTGACGACGGTTCGACACCCCACTCTTCAATTCCCTAGCCTAAATAGCAAAAATTAAAACAAATAGGTAACGACAAAATCTTGCTAAATATTTAACTTAGGTTATACTTCTGTAGCGTTGCATTATGAACACATGTATTAAGTAAGTGTACAAGGACATAATAATTATTACCTAATAATAATTAGTGTTCACTTAAATGAAAACACACTGGTAGTTTAATTTAAAATAATATATAATCGCCTAACCACAATATACATAATAATCCCGTTAAGTACTTGCCAGCAAGCTACTAAAAGGGTTTCTTCAGTCATAAAAATTCATATATCGTATACATAATTTATTATATGTTTTATAACTAAAATATGTATAAAAATTTGCTCTTTAGAGAAGCACTGTAGGCATGTATTATCCTTTAACCACCTAACCACCTCTAACCACAATATACATAATAATCCCGTAAAGTACTTGCCAGCAAGCTACTAAAAGGGTTTCTTCAGTCATAAAAATTCATATATCGTATACATAATTTATTATATGTTTTATAACTAAAATATGTATAAAAATTTGCTCTTTAGAGAAGCACTGTAGGCATGTATTATCCTTTAACCACCTAACCACCTCTAACCACCTCTAACCACCTCTAACCACCTCTAACCACAATATACATAATAATCCCGTAAAGTACTTCCCAGCAAGCTACTAAAAGGGTTTCTTCAGTCATAAAAATCCATATATCGTATACATAACTTATTATATGTTTTAAAACTAAAATATGTATAAAAATTTGCTCATTAGAGAAGCACTGTAGGCATGTATTATCCTTTAGCATCTTAGGTGTTCACTTATTTTTTTTTCTTTTAGGGGTAATGGCCACCATTTTGGAAACACGATATATATTTTTGATCCAAATTTCGATACTTTTAAAATTATACACCACTTAAAAATTACAAAATATAAACATTTTCGGTCATCATTGTTATGGACACCAAAAATTTGACTTTTTTAAATTAACTCCCGGAAATTTCATTGGACCACAGAGGTGTATATTTATGTATTTTTGCTTTATTTTTAGGACCTGTCCTTATAAGGGTAGAGGGGGGGGGGGTTTCTTGCGTTTTGTTTTAATAATTTCGAGGGTACAATGGCCACCATTTAGGAAACGCGATATATATTTGTGATCCCATTTCAGTACCTTTAAAATTACACCCCGCTCAAAGATGACAAAAAAATATAAAATATTACAATCAGTTTGCAATTGTTCGCTGATCGAAAAATGTTGTCTTTATGTTCTATTTTATGTTATACTTCCCCTGTTTTTGGGAAAAAAAAGTTTAACTTGTATACCAAATTTCAAATCTCTAGCTTCAGTAGGTCGGGAGATATACTCCAAGATGCGACGGACGAACTATACCAAATACCATATGGGTTCTAAGATGACCTGGAAAGCCTAAAATTAAAAACAAATCGTTCGTTGTTATCTTTCAACTAGTTTCAATGCTATTTTTTCATAGACTAAATAAAAGTAACAGTTGCAATAACATCAATACGGAAATTTATATTTTTTTTCAATCCTATTAAATTCTTTAAAGAAGCTGTATTAATTCGTATTTCTGTAGATGAAGGATTTTATCTTTTAAATAAAACTTTTTTTCTGATTTAAATAGGTTTCTACAGGTTCTAAAATGCCTGGTTTACAAATAATAAACGTTTCTATTAAATTTTAAGTCAAATGATAAAACTAAAAAAATAAAAAAATAAATAAAATAAAATAAAAATAATAATAATAATAATAATAATAATAATAATAATAATAATAATAATAATAAACAAAAAAAACATTATATTTGAACACAAATCGGACAAATTTCCTCTTAATGGCAAATTCAAAGAGATTAAGAAATAATTCTGAAGCAGGGAAGGATCGGGCAGTTAGAATTAGTTTAACGTAACATCTTTAGTCCTTTCCTGAGTTTTCCTCTTGAGATTCATAAGGCAAGTTAGTAAGGAAAACTAGCATCACACAGCACTTAATCGAATTTCCTTTTAAAACCGAAAATATCTTCCAGAGGAATTTCTAAACACATTTCAAATTCTAAACATAAACTTAATTATTAAAGCTAGTGTAGAAGAGAATTAATTTAATAACTTTTTAATCAAAATAAATTATTAAGGGAGAATTTGAGTGTACAATAGGATAAGTTAATTTGAGAAGAAGAATTAAAGTAAAAACATTAACATATAAATTCTCGCAGTAAATTATAACTGGTCTAGCATTAATTTTGCTTATTTAAATATTGTAGTATACGTCCGATAAATTTAGTTACATTGTGTACTATGCGTGTTTCCACGTTATAAAAAAGATCTAACAATTATACTTATTGTGGCAAGGAACAGCTAGAGTTTTATGTCCAGCGAATAGTGCCACACGCTTTGCTAATACGACCATGTCAGAAGGATGAAAGAAGGTCGTCTAGTAGTGTAATGCAATGGTCCCCTCCTGGACCCTTGGACGAAGAAAGATGATCAAGTAGAGTAATGCAATGGTCCCTTTCTAGAACCCTGGATGAAGAAAGATGGCCTAGTAGAGTAATGCAATGGTCCCTTTCTAGAACCCTGGATGAAGGAAGATGGCCTAGTAGTGTAATGCAATGATCCCCTTCTGAACCCCTGGATGAAGGAAGGTTGCCTAGTAGAGTAATGCAATGGACCCCTTCTGGACCCCTGGATAGAGGAAGCGTGGATGCCCCAGACCATCTTAGAGAGGTGGAGTCTGTCAAGCTATGCAGATTTAAACCTACACTAAGGTTACTGAGAAAAACGTCGAACTTGGTCTTTGGGAATTCAGGGCAACCACTCAAAAGTGGAACCTTCCTTAAAAGTGAAAGTAAAAGTAAATTATACAATTTATATATTCACGGGGTTGCCACGAGGACCATTATCATTGTTGATGGAATGGCATTCGTGGAAGGAGGGGGGTATTGTCATTTTTAATAGGATGGTACTCGTGGAAGGGAGAGTCGAGGAAGGAAAGGAGCGTTGTCTGTTTTGATGGGATGGTTATCGTGGAAGGAGAGCGGTGTTGACATTTTTGATGGGATGGTACTCGTGGAAGGAAAATGGTGATGTCTGTTTTGATGGGATGGTTATCGTGGAAGGAGAGTGGTTTGACATTTTTGATGGAATGGTACTCGTAGAAGGAAAGGGGTGGTGTCATTTTTGATGGGATGGTACTCGTAGAAGGTAGAGGTTAGGTACAGTAAAGTGGCGTCCGGTTACGAATGTCAATTATACGGTTTATAAAACTTATGAAGAGAAATCGCCAACCCCGTGACATCCATTACAAGTATGACTGTTTCATTCCATTGGCAGATCTACGCTCGGGCTGTAGAGCCATGGATTATTATAATTATAAATTCATATTTTACGATTTTGGTAGTATTCATACTACGGAAAGATTAAATTTTAATTTAAATCAAATTATAATTATTAACAACTACGGGAAACAACCAGAGAAAAATACACTACAGCGCTGGGATTTGAACCACAGGCCTCTATAATCTTTCCGTAGTATGAATACTACCAAAATCGTAAAATATGAATTTCTAATTGATTGTACTAAGTACAGGTACTAATTGGGTACTTTATAATTATAAGCGTTATTTCTCGATCTAGTTTTTTGTCATTAATGTTGACTTCTCAGATTCGGGAAACGGCCCAGAGGGAGAAAGAGGACAACCTGGATGGACAACATCACATCCTCCCTGGCTAAAAGAGGAATGTCTCTTCAACGTGCCCGCATCTTGTCCACGGACAGGAGAGGGTGGACAACTTTTTGGTCTACCTCGACACCGCAAGGTAGAAAAGGTATTTCTAAATAAATAAGAAAAAATATAATAAAAGTTTAGCTACCTATGTTACCTGTTCAGGAGTCAGAGGTGAGTCGAGGCTGGTAGACCTGGAGGAGGACAGTCTCTTAGATTTAGTGGCCTCTTCCTGAACACTGTCCTGGGACGAGGTGAGTACGATGAGTTTCTGAAGATCAGTGTTGGAGCAGACAATGCCCTCTACTGGCTCGTCTGGACAGGCCTTGATGGGAGGCAGTTCACTGGCTCGTCTTGCTCGGCTCGTCGGAGTCACTGCAGTCACCACGCCCTCCGAGTACCTGCCGCAGTAAATTACAGTGTAAAACAAGCTTCAACAATGATAATGTGCAATGCGATATCAAATTAAAATTGCCATTTAAAACAAAAAAATAAACAGGTCAAGTGTGTGCTGGTCAGCACACAGCGAAGGTCCGTAGGCAACACTGTATAATAGTTTAAGTAGTACCTATTGATGGTGCTTTTTAAAATGCTAAAAAGCCTACTTTGAACTATCCTATGGGTCTGATATTCTCAAAACACATAAACAAACTTCTGATAAATTATATTTTGCCAATTTTGTCTATAAACATATGAATACATAGAAAAGAGTAGCGTTGGGAACCAATCGATTGAAAACAGTCGACTAAACGGTTGTTTTAAAATATTCATTCATTCGGTTGTGGATATCTAGTTTTTATTCGAATGATATCAGTCTCTAGTTTGGAGTTCTATTAGTTGTAATTCGGACGTGTATATATGTGGACGTGTGTATAACGAGATAACGAGTGTCATACGCCTTCTCACCCCTCCTTCGCTCTGAGTCCTTCACCGTCGTTCCTTTCCCCTACCCAAAACCAAAAAACATCCGAATGAAACATTCGAATGAAAAATTCGACTGGATTCAGTCTCAGTCTATATTTTTTCATTCGAATGAAAACGATGTCGTAGCAGGCTGTAGTTTGGGACGAGATAACGAGTGTCAAGCGCCTTCTCACTCTCACCCCCCCTCAGCTCTGAGGCCTTTACGGCCTCCACCATACTACTCCTATATAAAAAAAAACCATTCGATTGAAACATTCGACTTGCGAGTTCAGTCTCGGCTTATATCTTTATTCGTATATCCTATACCCGCTATGAGACTGCTTTCAGTCGATTGAATTCAATCGACTGTTTTTTCCCGAATCGACTTATTCATTCGGTTGTTTTTTCTAGTCGGTTGTCCCAACGCTAGAAAAGAGCTTAGTTATAAAAAAACGTATTTTGTCAATAAAAAATAAATATTTTTTTTTTTTTCAAAAATTTCAAAAAGTGGTATCTTTATTTTTGGTCGAGGAATATTCAGGAATTTTTTGCACTTTACATAAGCGAGATAGAAGGGGAGACACTTATCACACCCACTTCAAACTCACCTGCACTCGTCCTGTCAAAGCTTATAACCAAAAATTATATATTAGCGAATTTTCAAAGAAAATTACGCTATTGCAATGGCTTCAAAATTTTTGTAATGCGAATTTTTGAAAATTTTTTCCATGGAAATCCGTTTTAGACCATTCTGAATCGATTCCTAAAATTTAACACTTTTTTTTATGTATGTATGTATATATGTATATATGTGTCACTCCAGACGATATCTCCCCTTAGCATGCACTTAAAAATTTCAAACAAATTTTAAAATGTCAATAATATCAAAAGAAAGGATGAGTTCGTTGGCCAGAATTTTTGGAGTCCATTTAGGGGTCAAATTTTTACCATTTAGGGTCAAAAAACGCGTTTTTTCCATTTTACCCCCCTTTTATGTGAAAATATGATAAAAGTGTACATAACAACAATTACTGTACTCTTAAAGAGCTTTCCAACGACATGCATCTTGAAGGGTAAATACGATTTTGACTTTTGTACCTCGTACCCCTGTGTACCAAATTTTTTTTTCACCCATGCAAATTCTAAACCAAAATTTTCCTATATTATCATAAGCTAATAATCCGCAGATTTCTTTGAAAATTCGCTCATTAAGTCATGGTGCATGACTGGACTTTTTTTTGTAATTAGCTAAACGTTCCCTTTCATATGATACCCCACACAGTTTCCAAAAAAAAGAAAAAATAATCCTTAAGTATTTTTACACTAATTTTTTTAAAAAACTATTTTTTTATGTCGCTATATTTTTGAAATGTGTGGGTAGGTACTATACACATTACACATATATGCCAAATTTCAAAGCAATCGGACGAAAGGTGTAGGCGTGAGAGCAGGCGACAGATGGACGAACGGACAGATACACGCAGGAAAATATAAGGGTCCTTGGTTTTGTCTACGGACCCTAACAAAACAAAAACATGAAGACTACGCTGAAGAACTTACTCCTCAGGGGATTATAGTTAAGGTTCATCATAGCAACGATAAAACTTAATATTTATATGCAAGTGTTTAGGTCAGCTCGGGATAAATTAAAAACCTCTTCTTCACAATTTCGCCACTTTCCGCTGAAGAATGTAATAAGAAATAATTACAAGATAAAAAAAACTTTTTATATACTACGTTTTTTAAATTTTCTGTTGAATCATATGTAATGTTGATAATATAATTGTTATTGTTATAATATAATGTTAGTGAAAAAAAAAAGTTCCGAATATATTTACTTCACATTAATGACAACCATCTAGAGAGCTGATCTTAAACCTATGAAAGGACAAATCTTTGTACAACGGAGCTCCCCAACACCAAATCTAAACCGTGCCACCGATATGCCCCCCTGTAGGGGACGGTAAGAGAAGAAAAATGAGTACAAGTAAAGAAGTGCAGATGCAGAAAAATTATACCGATACCTAGGACACAAGTGTAAACAAACCTGGTTGTCACGCGTCTATTAATTTATTCCTTTGTTTACTTTTCCTGTTTCGCTGTCATTCCATGGTTATCTCTTAATAATAAAATCACAAATTTGAAACCCGTCAAAATGAAGATTTTATAAATATGGGACATGTCAAAACAAATAAAATAACATGCGGATTTTTTCCGAACTAACTTTCCATACAGCAAAATTTGCTGAAAAGCAATTAAATTCTGCTGAATGATGGCAAAAAGTATTAAAATAATACATTGTCATCGTGTTCTGAGCTATTCTAAACCTTTCAAATGTCTTGCTATTCGGGAAGTTAGTTAAAAATCGATTGCCAGATTTGTACCGGACAAACAAACAAACAAAAAAATAAACAAGAAAGCAAGCTAATATAAACGTAGTAAAAAAAATATTTTGTTCATCCATATCTTGAAGAAAATATTCGTTGCTGCGAAACAACTTGTATTTACTGTGACAGTTATTTAGAATTAATGCAATTGATTGCTTCTACTTCACACAGACAAAATACTAACATGTCTCATGTTGTTTTTACTAGTCTTATATTACTTTGCTTTTTAAGTTTCATCGCATACCTATTACCCCAATTTTGAACCACTTCCCGTCATTCAATCTTCCCCAAATTTTGCACATGGATACAACTTAAATGAAGAATACATAAACAAAAAAACAAAAAAAAACAAAAAAAAAAAAAAAAAAAATTAAAAATAACACCAGTTTTCAAAAATTATATTTTTTTTATTTGTCCAACTAATTTTATATTTATTTGTTGACCGTTCATTTTCGTAACAAAAATTAAATTATTATAAAAGAAAATGAAACAAATTATTCAATAAACAATTAACACTTTGTAGTCAATCGAATGACTAACTGTGTGCCTCAAGAGTCATTTGTGAGTCAACAGGTAGAGTAGTCATTTGATTAGTAATGCGTTACTAACTAGTAGCCTGTAGTCTGTAGTATGACCCGATCAATTTTAATAGTTGTCAGTCAAAGCGGATCAGTTGTGGTTTGCGACTGTGATCAATTTTTTCTGAGTTTTTCCGTGTGCACTGGGCATTAAAAATTAATTTTCATAAAATCATTCAATAAATTCATTAATTAATTTTAAAAATGTATTCAAAATCATTAATATTGTTCTTATTAATGTATTGTGTTTTATAATATTTAAATCTTTATATATTATAAATGTTTTTCTTTTGACAAGTAAAACTTTCTCATTTTTAAACTCATCATTTTTTCCCTTTAAAAATATTTTCTTTTGTTACAAGTCTAAAATTTATGAAAGATTTTGAATATTAATAAGAATTATAAAGAATATTGACGGCTGACTGAAAGAACGCAGTGAAAAAGATAATTTTTTATTCGTTCTATTGTTTAAGTTTATCGATCTATTGTAATCTTTACGTTAAACTTTCATTTTTTTTTCTTTCTGAATAAAACAAATTCTGTAAAAATTTACTTACAATACCGATTACATTAAAAATTATTATATTCTTATATGATATATAAATAATTAATATAAAAATGCCATTTTTCAAAACTAGTCTTATTTTCAACCTTATTTATTTTTTATTTATTTTTTTTTTTTTGGTTTCTGTATTCTTCACCTTAGTTTTATTTATGTGCAAAATTTGGGGAAGATTGAATCACGGTAAGTGGTTCAAAATTGGGGTAATAGGTGTGCGATGAAACTTGAAACGCAAATAAATTTGACGCCATTTTTTTTTTTGGTTCCTGTATTCTTCGCCTTAGTTGTATCCATGTGCAAAATTTGGGGAAGATTGAATCACGGTAAGTGGTTCAAAATTGGGGTAATAGGTGTGCGATGAAACTTGAAACGCAAATAAATTTGACGCCATTTTTTTTTATTATTTTTTATTTTTGGTTTCTGCATTCTTCACCTTAGTTGTATCTATATGCAAAATTTGGGGAAAGATTGAATGACGGTAAGTGGTTCAAAATTGGGGTAATAGGTGTGCGATGAAACTTGAAACGCAAATAAATTTGACGCCATTTTTTTTTTTTTTTTTTTTTTTTTTTGGTTCCTGTATTGTTCACCTAAGTTGTATCTATGTGCAAAATTTGAGGAAGATTGAATCACGGGAAGTGGTTCAAAATTGGGGAAACGGAAATGTGCGATGAAACTTACAAAGCAAAGTAATATAAGACCAGTAAAAAACAAGCGTCTACGCTTTCCAAGATTACGTTATGAATAAGGGATCTGAGAACTACTTTTATTTTACATAAATAGGCGGCCGTTATCGTTAACTTAAAAGTCAAATTGAAAAATACTTTCAAAGAACAGTTTGTCATAAGAATTTACCTTTATCCATATTTTGTGGTATCAACTTCAAATAATTGTTCTAAAGATATCACAACATTCACAATTTTATAAGAATGACTGCCTTAAATAAAAGTTATGGAATACAAAAATTCCTTCATAGTGGAGGTCTAAATCGTCTAACATGGTGGACTTCATGTAGAAATAAACAGGTCAAGTGTGTGCTAGTCAGCACACAGCGAGGGTCCGTAGGCAACACTGTATAGTTTAAGTAGTACCCTATTGATGGTGTTTTTTAAAATGCTAAAAAGCTTACTTTAAACTATCCTATGGGTCTGATATTCTCAAAACACATAAACAAACTTCTAATAAAGTATTTTTTTGCCACTGAACCGGACTACAACCACATAAATACATCGAAAAGACCATAGTTATAAAAAAACGTATTTTGTCAATATAATTTTTTTTTTTTTTTTTTTTTTTTCGAAAATTCCAAAAAGTGGTATCTTTATTTTTGGTCGTAGGCGTCTGCACAGACGACAGACAGACATTTTTTAAAAACAACTCTTTTGGACTCAGGGGACCACAAAACGTGTAAATCCATCAAAATCTCAAAATTGAATTTTTGCGCCATCACAACTTCCTCTTTATATGAGAAAGTATAAACAGGTGTTTTGGTTTTCTAGCGTTACTGGTTTCCGTGATAAATAGAATAAGGGGAGTTGCCTATTTTCAACTCCTATATATAACCCTCATATTAAAATGAAAAATCATTTTATAGAAGATGTATTATGTTGTAAACATTGGAACATTTCTGTTTTCTTTCACCGATTTATTAGACTTTAATCTTTTGACACTTTTGGCTAACCTGAGTACAACCTCTTTTTATTCTCCATTTATAAAAGTCTAAAGGAAAAATGGTCTAAGAAAATAAATTTATAATAAATATATATATTTTGAAGAATGGAAAGGAGAAAATATGATGTGAAATTTGTAAAATCTTAAAGGAAAGTGGTTTTAGTCCTTCAATATAATATAATAATGGAAAAATGGCTTAAAATATAAGAAAAACCTAACCAGGCCTGTCAATAGAATAATATCCTTTCATATATCAAGGCAGCACTGTTACTTTTTTTTAACTGTCACAAATAAAAGCATCGATTTTATGTCAAAAGTAAATTTAGTAGTTGACATATTTCCTTGAAGGTAGGGAGTAGTCTCTTAAGCACGGTTTACACGCTTTAAGCCATTTGCACAAACTGGTTTGCGCAAGCCAATTTGTGCAAATGGCTTGAATGAAATGTTGCCTTTTACTCGTTCAGTTTGGCTTGCACAATTGTGAAGTGAAAAAACCTGGAAATTGTAGTTTTTGCTGTGCTCAAAATGGAGAATTTTGACGAAGAACTAATTCTTGCAATGGCTGCGGTTTGCATTATGAAAAAAAGGATCAAATTGAAGGCGAATAAAAGAAAATGGTCTTAACCTTGGTTGCTAAAAAGGGAATTGTTTTCTTATACCAATTCAATAGCTGAATTACGCAGTGAGCCTGACGACTTTCGCAACTATTTGCGTATGGACGAAGCCACATACCAGCGTTTGCTAAATATAATTTCACCAATAATTTCAAGAGCAGATTCTGTTATGTCTTTTATGTGTTATGTCAAGAGCCCAATCCAATATTATCTAAATTACTATCAACATTAAGAGCCTTTAGAGGTGAAATAATTATACCTTTAGGTAGGATAACGTTGAATGTGAAGAAACGAAATTCTATCCACTGTTTAGAATTTTAAGTAGTTAAACATAATCAGTACCCGTTATTACCATTCATAAATAAGTTATGTCATCATAATACTCAGAGTAAGGAACGGGTAGAGGGAGCAATGCGATTTGAAAAGTGGTTCATTATGCTCCACCCATATACTAAACCTCTCAAGCGAGCTCAATCCGAACTAAAGTGACAACAGCACGATCACGTGGTCACTGGTCCTTGTCTTATTGGTCTATTCCTTGTCCTTACGTGCCCACGGACGCTTGTCAACAAACCCTTTACACGTCATGTGCTTTGTTTGATTGTTAAATTATCGAAATGTCAAATAGTTAAGAGAAAAATCTGATGTGATTTCTTTAGAAGACGATTTTGTTTTATATAAGATTGCTTTTGGTTATCTAGGAACTATTACATGATATTGACAACGTAACTGCCTTTAGATAATTAATTCGGTTAACAACAAACACTAAAGTACATATGTATTTGTAAGTATGTATTTATAAAGAAAACTGAATTAAAATATTAAATGTCGTAAGAAAATATCACATTATTCTGATCCTTATCAGCTGATATCAGATAAATTTCGAGTTTTTATCGAGATATCGATACTGTTTCACCAAACTGCCGCTTGGGAGGTTTAGTATAGGGGTGTCGCATAATGAACCAGTTTTTGAGACCCCGATTCTACAGTATTGTTCCCTTTACCCCTTCCTTACTCTGAGTCATAATATATATTAGTTTGTCATTGTACAATAGACATTGTATTCATAAACTAAACTAAAATAAATTATCAAAATTATATTCTATTACTTAAAATATCTATCAAATCATAAGGTCGAGACAACAGGTGTCCGAACGTATCCATCACCAATGCGCATGCCCAAGGTTGAAGCTGAGGCTTGAGTATCATTTACACACTCATGCCAAAACATCAACCTCAAGCTGATTTTCTGTCCGGGACAGATCTACTCAAGCCAAACTTTTTGGCTTGTGCAAACTTCATGCTTGTGTTTACACGCAACGATTTACTTGCACAAACTGGCGTGTGCAAGCCAGTTAGTGCAAATAGCTTGAGCGTGTAAACGGACCTTTATGTGTATTACCAACTGTAAATTTCAACATTTCCTCAAAAATTAACATTTGAGGATAATGAGGATCAGTCAAAAGATTAAATAAAAATTTGAGGATAATCTAATAGTCATCTGAGGTTATGCATCTTGTAGTAATCTGAGTTTAATCTATTAACTAATAAGATTATCTGATAGTTCGAGTTAATGTAGATCAATTAAAAATTAAAATTAAACTTTAATTCAATTAAAGTTTAATTTTAAAATTAAACTGGGGGGAGGGGGGGGGGGGGGTTTGATTGTATGGAGCTATGCAGATTCCTTCTAAGCCATTATTAGTAGATAATTAACACTGGATGTAAACCATTATAATGGTAATGATTGTCTTGAAAATGATGCTATTGTTAAAATACTAAGAGATTCCATTATATTTAGAATTAGCGTGCTCTGTATAATACAGACTTCTCCTGTAACAGACCAAATGTATTCATCAACGTCTTGAATGAATGAATACTTACCATATCTATTTATTGGTTGTCCCCTTTACTTAATGTTGAATTTTCTTCTCTTTTGTGTCAATAGGGGTTTATAAATAAAAATGAAATAAAGTAGACTACCTCATTTCAATTGGCTATATTTCGTTCCCACATTGGAACCTTATCAAACCTGCAAGAAATTGACAAAAATTAAAAATACAGATCTTTTTACAATAATATTATGCTTGACTATTATTAATGTAGTAACCTATTTAGAATGATTGAAGAAACTCTTCAATTGTCAAATATAATAGTTAATAAACAGGTCAAGTGTGTGCTAGTCAGCACACAGCGAGGGTCCGTAGGCCACACTATATAGTGTTTAACTGTAAAGTGTATAAACATTGTTTTTTTTAAAATGCTAAAAAACTTACTTTGAACCATTCTAAGGGTCTGATATTCTCAAAACACACTCTGATAAAGTATTTTTTTGCCACTGAACCGGACTACAACCATACAAATACATCGAAAAGACCATAATTATAAAAAAAAACTATTTTGTCAATAAAAAATAAAATAATATTTTTTTCGAAATTTCCAAAAAGTGGTATCTTCAATTTTGGCCAAAGAATGTTCAGGAATTGTTTCAGATTTTTTGCACTTCACATAAGCGAGATAGAGGGGGGGGGGGGGGGGACACGTTTCAAACCCGTTTCAAACTCGCCTACGCTCGCCCTATCAAAGTTATAACCAAAGAATTATATATTTTTGTAATCAGCTCGTCGTACCCTTTCATATGATATCCCTCATGGTGTCGAAAAAAAATAAAAAAATTTTAACCCTTAAGTTTTTTTACAATAATTTTTTTGAAAAATATTTTTTTTAAGTCGCTATATTTTTAAAATATGTGGGCAGGTACAAGACACATACATCCAAATTTCAAAGTGATCGGACGAAAGGTGTAGCCGTGAGAGCACGCTAGAGGACGGACGGACAGACACACGCAGGAAAATATAAGGGTCCTTGGTTTTGCCTACGGACCCTAAAAATGATTGCCTACGGACACTAAAACAAGTAAAACGTCAGTAAAAATTAAATAAGAGGAGTGAGTCACTTCACTTACTGGGATTTGTTCCATGACTGACCTTATATTGTGAAAAGTAACAAAATTGTAAATGTATTTTTAATTTTTGTCAATTTCTTGCAGGTTTGATAATGTTCTATTGTGGGAACGAAATATAGCCAATTGAAATGAGTTAGTCTACTTGATTTCATTTTTATTTATAAACCCCTATTGACACAAAAGAGAAGTGAATACTAACTTTTACAATATGTTAGACAGAATATTAAATTAATGTAATGATTACTTTATTATTATTATTACTATTACTATCCTTACTATTTTAAATACAAGTATATATCTATTTATACAATTAATCTATATAAAACAAGATAACAATAACAATATACATACTATAACAATTTAAATACTATAAAAAAAAATTCATAACCACATTATATGATTGAAAGGGTCGAAATGTCATAATAAAGTAATAAAAATCAACTAACTTTAAATGCTTTTAATTACATCTCAAATAAACCACCAAGAAATTATTTATTTACAAATTAAAAAATGTTTTAAATTTTGAACAGCGTGTTTCGAATATATTTTTTCAGAATACACTGGTTTGATGCATGAAGCTGGGTCCACAACAACAAAACAAAATTGTGTTGTTCGGGCTGTGTGTGTTGAATGTGGTGCAGTATTTTTTCTCCACACAGTAAATTCAAGACACAACGCAAATTTCTATTTGTGTGGATCCAGCTTTACTGTCCTTAGAGGATTAAAGAAAATGTCCATTCTTGTGATACAAAAACCCCATTGGGAAGTGCCCAATCAATTTCTTGTTTGTATCTATTGCCTTTCTAATATCCTTTTTCTTTTTCTTATTACCTTTAAAGGAAAAGTATTGTTTTCACCCAAAAATCAGATACCGAGATTTGATCCGTTTTGGGCGTTTTTAAGACCATATGAGAGTTTTTTAGCAGGTTGTCTGTGTGTGTGTTTGAGGGTGTGTCTGTCTGTCTGTGTCACGCATAAATCCCATAGTTTTTATTTTAACTCACTTTCAGAGTTGAAACTTGGAACAAAAATCATTCCTTACAAGTAGTTTTGTGCCGCCCAAATTAGGTAATCATACATTTGTTACGTCATTAACCCATTTTGCTTTATATAACAAGCATTTATACTGAATTTTGTTTTGATATCTGCCACCATATTGAAAATATCGACTGTTGAACTATGAAACTTTAACGCTGAATAGTTTAAAATATTTACCGATTGAGTGGAAATTCACATAGGACAGTGTAAATTTCCATCACAGAGTTGACTTCGTATGAAATGAATCAAATGAATATCCAACTGACTAAATGAATATCGAACTGAGTCAACTCGCAAATTAATATCGAAGAATCGATTTACAAATGAATCGGCTGTCAAATAATTAACTCTTAAAGAGTCGACTCGCAAATGAATCGGTTATGAAAGAATCGATTGGCAAATGAATCGGCTCTCAACGAATCAACTCTTAAGGAGTAGACTGGCAAATGAATCGGCTCTCAAAGAGTCAACTCTTAAGGAGTCGACTCGCAAATAAATCGGCTATGGAAGAATCGATTCAATAATGCATCGGCTCTTGAATGATAAACCAATTCTTAAAGAATCAACTGGCAGATGAATCGATTGGCAAATGAATCGACTCTCAAAGAATCAACTCGCAAATGAATCGGCTCTCAAAGAATCAACTCTTAAGGAGTCGACTCGCAATTGAATCGGCTCTCTAAGAATCAACTCTTAATGAGTCGACTCGCAAATGAATCGGCTCTCAAAGAATCTACTCTTTGAGTCGACTGGCAAATGAATCGGTTATGGAAGAATTGATTGGGAAATTAATCGTCTATCAAAGAATCAACTCATAAGGATTCGACAGGCAAATGAATTGGCTCTCAAAGAATCAACTCTTATGGAGTCGACTCGCAAATAAATCGGCTATGGAAGAATCGATTCAATAATGAATCGGCTCTTGAATGATGAACCAATTCTTAAAGAATCAACTGGCAAATGAATCGATTGGCAAATGAATCGGCTCTCAAAGAATCAACTCAAAGAGTCAACTCGCAAATAAATTGGCTGCCGATTAATTGTCTTGTAAAGAGCCGATTCACAAATGAACACTGTTATCATCCAAATTAATAAATTTACCTTCTATCTGCGGCATTGTATCTCTGGGAGGAGCCATCACTGGTCTGTAATTCACAGACCTGCTGACCGTCGTTCTGCCACATCTTGAGCTTGACTTTCCTCGCCTGCAGTTTAATCTCGGCGATGTCGTCCATGATGTCCAGCTGTAGGTTGTAGTCGGAGCCGGAGACACTGGGGGATCTGGTCAGAGAATCCTTCCTCTGTATCGGCCTAGTCGGTGTTGAAAATGCAGCAAAGGACTCTCTTCTGCTCCTGTCCACAAATAAATATTATCTGAGAGAGCTAAATAAATGTTATATTAACTAATATTCCGTGAGGGAGCGAAATAATGAAATTATAAAATCAATGTAATTTTTAAAATCAACAAAAAAAGATTTCAAGAAAAAATATTAATATATTCAAATAAATTAATGGATCGATTTTCTTGAGGTTTTCTAAAAAAATAGCTGCTGCTTCGGATGTGAGACCACTGTTGCTGTCAACTAATTGCTTGTTACAAACTGTGTTGCTAGATTGTTAAATTGTTGCCCGGTCTATTTTAAGCTTTAGCTATTTGCTATATGACCTTTACATCTTTGTCTGCAGGTTTAAATTTGGACTTTTCTACCTGATTTAAATTAGCATCTAAAGGATTTATTCCCTATTTGTTGTTATTTAGTGTGGCCAGTAGGAATATTACCTGCCGAAAAGAAGTGTGCTCTTAGGTGCTTTGCTGATGGTAACGACACTGTGTCGCCTCCCGCCAGCAGTGGCAGGAGGAGGACCCTGAGACAGGGTAGCAAGGAACGCTGCTTCAAGGGAGCTGGGACCAGCCCTTCCGCTCTCTCCTCCCTGCTCCGACAGTCTTCGAACCTATACCAGGTACAATAAAACGTTATCTTCATTATATCTTTAATTTGGTATAAAGATAATTTAAAAAAAAAAAAATCAGTGATATATTTTTATCGCTAGTTAAAGCATTCTTAAGAAAGATTACTTTCGTGCAGTTAACTCGAAGCAATTACAATAACAAAACTTTTAAATGTACAAAGAGATAAAAGCAATTTAGGTGGTTGCTCCTCGAGTGACATCGATATTTTCACGAGCGTATTCAAGAGATAGTGCCTCGGGATTGGGGCTGGTTACTCGAATAGAACAGTATCATTAAAATGATGTATTGGGCATAGTCATTACTTGGATGTGTGAACCCAGATCTGACCGAGCCTCCCAGTCAATGTTCACTCAGCATTGCAAAAACAAATGACTTATTTCTCGAAAGAGTAAGCGCCAGCAGGTTTCGGCCTTTAAAACGATTATGGACACTATCAAGGTTAGTTTGATAAAAATTCGATGATACCAGAGATAAGAAGATACAGTTTACCAACCAACACTTCGCATTTGTGCAAAAAGTTTGGTTCTCTTGTATCAATCAAGTATTAGGTCGGTACTATAAAACCCAATCAAGTACTGGGTTTATACTGTGCCAACCCAATCCAGTATTGGGTTGATACTATGCTAATCCAATCCAGTATTGGGTTGATACTATGCTAACCCAATCAAGTACTGGGTTGATACTATGCTAACCCAATCCAGTATTGGGTTGATACTATGCTAACCCAATCCAGTATTGGGTTGATACTATTCTAATCCAATTCAGTATTAGGATGATACTATGTTAACCCAATCCAGTATTGGGTTGATACTATTCTAATCCAATTCAGTATTAGGATGATACTATGTTAACCCAATCCAGTATTGGGTTGATACTATGCTAACCCAATCCAGTATTGGGTTGATGCTATGCTACCCTAATCAATTATTGGGTTGATAATATGCTAACCCGGGTTTGTTATAAGGACGGACATCCACATACGATGTATTTTTACTACAGAAGTAAAAAGCCCCCCCAGATTAATAAATTAAATTTAATAGAAGAGGTAGCACATTCAAAATTATATTGACTTAGCAACTTGGAGTTTCTTAGTATGGTTTATCTAATCTTAATGTTATTAGATCTCATTATATGCTTGAAAGAGACACCAAATTCTATAGGATAGGTTTTCGCCAAACGCTAAGACATCTCTCTTTTAGAGACTACCACGTCAGAGGTTTTGTGAATCCTGATGTTTCGAATCTATTACTGGGATCATTTTCAAGGGGTGGGGGGAGGGTGGTTACCCACGTTGAGTCATTTGTAAACTTAGTCAGTTGTACAACAGTTGGTTGCAAATTTCAATTATTACTCATGGTAATTTTAGTAATCTTTCGTGTTGTGTCTTGCAGGGGTGAAATAAATTAGTCGAACATTTTTTCATATACAGTTGGCTATATTTCATCCCTTTAGGGACATCAACAAGTCTGTAAACAAGGTATTTCAACATTATTATCACTTACAATTAACAGTTTTATTTAATAACATTCCCTTATAATCTAGAATTAGTTTTACATAGTTTGATAGAGTTACCTTTCAAAGTCCTAACTATATAACTAGATAAGTTATAACTAATAATTAAGCTGAGCGAAGCGAAGCTCTTATACTAAACATTGCATTTGGTTGGAGACATTCTCCTTCTGAACGACTGAACCGATCCCCACAAAATTGGCACAGTCATAGTGACCAACAAGAAGGTATAAATCTGAAATTGTCTAAATTGGTACACAGGGGTACGGGGTATGGGGTACAAAAGTTAAAACAGTATATGCCCTTCATGGTTCATGTCGTTGAACAGCTCTTTAAGAGTATTGTTATTGTTGTTTTGTCAACTTTTGTCATATTTTCGTTTAAGAGGGGGGTAAAATAGATAAACAGGAAATAATGCTTTATAATTATAAATTAGAAATATTACTAATTTGGATCCGATCTAAGCTGTTTATACATAAAAATGTTTATTGGTAGCTATCAACTGTTTAATATATACTGCGTACAGCATTATTTCTCTTAAAAAAAAAACCATGAATGATATTGTTTTAATTAATTAATTAGTTATTGATCCAAATAAAATAATCTATCAAATGCAGATTCTTAAAAATAGCGATGTGGAGTTACATCTCCCGTCAACAACAGTAGGGCAAGTTTTTGATAAACGTGATCATAGCGTGATCAAACAAATTAATGTAATATAAATTTTAACTCACGAATAAAAATTTAAGATTAAAATGCACGCTCAGCTCAATATTGCAAGCAGACAACGGCATTGCAAACCTAGTAATCATGATGATGGCGGTGTAAAATATCTATCTTTTTTAGAGTTATTCATTGTAGTATGTGCTGTTAGCTGACTTTTACTTGTTTACAAACCTGATGATGCCCCTCAAGGGCTAATTGTAGGTGTAGCTAATTGTAGGTATAGCTAATTGTAGGTGTAGCTAATTGTAGGTATAGCTAATTGTAGGTATAGCTAATTGTAGGTGTAGCTAATTGTAGGTATAGCTAATTGAAGGTATATGAAATAATTTTCGACTAATTTTTTTTAACCCCTGCAACACCTATCAAGAAAGATTACAGTTAATAATAAGTTACTACTACATATAAGAATGGAAATTTTAATTATATTATTTTTTGTAACATCTAAATTTACTAAAGTAAATTTAATAAAATTTAAATTAAATTACTTGTCCTCTAATAGAGTGATTCGTGGGTCACATATAGTAGGAGATTCCAAACCTATTTTGTTTGAATTCCACATTTGGTCACTTTATTATTTTTTATATAATAATATAAATCATCATATGAGCACCAGAATCCATTCAAGTGACAAAAAAAAAAAAAAAAAAAAAAAAAAAATCCTATTTGTAGTTTATGAATGAAAATCAGTCACATATTGAGAGGAAAATGGTAAAAAAAAAAAACAATTTCTATAGAATGTGAGGGATGAATGAATGACGCTGGGCTGGACCAGATCATCAATCATTTCTACATCTGGTTTCATTAATATCTCCTTCACAACTGTCTGACACATCTAAATCTAAACCAAATACAGTAAATCCTTTTTTAAAATAAATACTTATTTAGCACAGAATTCTATATTTATTATACAAACAAAAAAACAAAAAAAAATCACCTTTTTCCTTAATTTATGTGTGTTGCTTATACTATATGACACAAAGCTTTCTTGCGACCTATTTTATACACTTGATGATTTCATGCTTTTACATCCTATTATTGTCAAATTTATATAATCCTCCCCCCCCCCACTTCGTTTTTTAAATCTGTCAAAAGCTTTGATTTTTACATGAATTAAAGTATCAATTTAGCAAAATTTAAAGAGGGTAGACTGTTAAAATAAATCTAGAGCTGTAGCAGAAGATTACTTTTCAACAAGCATCCAAATTTCATAAAAATCAGATAAATACTTTCGAAGATGTAGGTGTAAATAAATGTATGTTTGTGCGCATGTGAGTACAAATATAAATTTAGTTTCGTTCAATTCAACGTGCACCATGCCTCCTTGAAAATTTCTTTTTTCCTGGACACCCTCTATTTTGCTACCGAGCTTACCGAAGGTAACGGAAGCTGTGTAATTGTTCTGAAGAACGAAAACATTTTAGGTCTCTGATTTCAAAAATTCCAAGACAGAAATCCGTTTCAGACATCAGGGAACATTTTTGGTCCCGTGTCTGTCTGTCGGTCTGTCTATCTGTCGTTCAATTTTTGAGAGCCAACATATCTTAAAAACTACACGTCCGATATTAATGAAATTTGGATGGTAGGTCATAACTAGCCCATTGTTGGTCCCATATAGGTTTCAACCTTAGTTTATTGAAAGTAGTCCGCAAATAGCCCTATATTAATTTGAGCAGTCTGCGCTTTTTAACTTTTGCTAAATTGATACTTTAATTTATGTAAAAAATCCAAATAATTTTGACACGGCGGAAACAATTAGACAAATTAGACAATATTGGCTTGTAAAACTATAAATTCAATAAAGTACGTGATAGGATGCGAGGAAGCTATGTGCCACACCAATTGGCAGTCTATTATTAACAAATCAACGTAAAAATGTCAAAGTAAAATCTTAAGAAATTAAAGTAATATTTGTTAAACAAAAAAAAAAGTTTATAAAGGAAATTTTCATACAAAGAATATTTTGTGAGAAACAAAAAATAAAAACTAAATAAAGAAAAAAAAAGTCAGGAATGGATTAAGCTAGACACTTAGGCTAGGCGCACACTAAAGACAAAACAGTTTGCAGACTAAGGAGTAATTTTGTTGCGTTTTGGCAATAAAAATGCATAAAATGACGTTTTTTCTCATCATTATTATAAACGGTTCAAAAGTTATAGCTAAAACAAACTTTTAAATTGCCGCCATCTTTATAGGGCTTGACCGATTATGCTGGTTAACGTACTAGCGTACTCACCCTAGTTATTAAATTTCCTACGAACCCCATTGTGTGTGCAGACAGCAAATACTAGACTGGTTTAATTTTAAATATTTGAGGAAGAAGAGTCTTTACTTACAAACATCTGCTAAAAATATTATTGATTTAAACCCCAAAAGAAAGGCAATGCACTAAGTTTCATCATATTTTAAGGACTTTTTGATTCGTTCGAAATAAGAGCTATTTTAGTACTTCAATAACTCAACTGAAGTTAGTAATAGATAATTGTATCTAATCTACAATGTATTACCTCTTATGTGTAGATAATCTATACTCTAAAACGTCATAGATAATCTAATCTATATTAGTTCAACTGCAGACGATAATTAGATATACGCCTCAAAACGAGTTCATCATCGTGAGGCCAACCGTGAGAGCCTACATATTAGTATAATAGATAACATAATCTAATTTAATCTATTTCAGATAATCTATAACTTAACCCCTATATTAGGAAAACGAAGAAGCCTACACACTACGATAATAGTTATTTATGTAACTAGGCAACAAAATGGAATTTTACTGACGAGTGATTAGATTAGCCTCCGAGCCGAAGGCGAGGACAGGCTATGATAATTAACTGCCGAGGCGAAGCCGAGGCAGGTAATTTACCTATTTGACTGCCGAGGCGAAGCCGAGGCAGAAATGTTTCCTTTGCTGCCTTGTTGCATACAATATTTTATCAATTTGCGGCAGAAAAATGAAGCTGCTAAAATGTTATCCATATTAATATAACATAGTTAATAACTATATGTGTCATAATAATAAAGATAATAACATATTATGTAGTAACTAAAATTAATGTTCAAATAAGAAACTTGGGAATAATAACAATAAGTGAAAAGCAAACTCAATCTATAACAACAACAAAATATATAACACACATAACTTCTGAATGAATAATGCACGCAATATAAAATATGTATTTATATGTTTACTAAAAAATTAATAAAAGTGTTAAAGATATCTTCTATTGCTTAAAAGAAAAAAAGTAACTAGGATACATCAAGTAAAGTAGCTAGTCTCGTCAGAATGACCAATAATAAAAATTATATGGATGTTCAATGTTTTCATGACACTACAGTATAGTCAGTGACTCTACTATTTTTTTTAATTAAAGATCTACCAATCATTGAACTTATTTAACAGAATTAACAAATATAAACAAATTATTTTATTACTAAAACGTTTATTTATTAAATATAACTTATTTAACTATAATATATAATGTTATTATAAAATAGAGATAATAGTATAAACTGCTCTTGCCAAAATAAGAGGTTATGACACGCAGTGGTAAACACTGTTACTTTCTCTAGGCAGAGAAAGTATTTTCCTGACTGTTTTAACTACTTTCCTGCCTGTTTTAAATATATTAATGACAAATCAGGGAAATAGTACTTTCCAGCCTAAAAACAGTTAAGTAATGTTTAATTTTGCTGCCGCGAGTAGATAAATTTAATTATAATCGTTGTTGGTACTTTCAAATTAAATAAATTATATATAATAAATATATTTACTAAATAATAAAGCTATTTAATATTCATTCAAGTAAGTATAATGTAGTTAATATAGCTATTAGGAATCATTTATCACAATGAATCTGTTCTGTTATGAAATATGTCAGTAGAAAGGTAATGATATTGGTATTTTTCCTTGGGCAGAGATAAATTCCTCTAGTTCCGCTACAACCTGTTGCTGAAGGGAGAAAGAAACCGGTTATCTCACTCATAATTTTCCACCCGCATCTTCAATGAAACATAACAATTCATTAACAACCTGCCTCATTTATTCATTGAAATTCTCAATGTATGAGCTATAGATTTTTTTTATCCTTATTAAATTAAGGACAACTCATTAACCCATTTGTTTGCTAAACGATTCATTAAATTATCTTTGTTTATTCCATTTTTAGGGTCCGTAGGCCAAACCAAGGACCCTTATATTTTCCTGCGTGTGTCTGTCCGTCCGTCCTGTCGCCTGCTCTCACGGCTACACTTTTCATCCGATCACTTTGAAATTTGGCATGTATGTGTCTTGTACTTGCCCAAATATATTAAAAATATAGCAACTTAAAAAAAAATGTTTCAAAAAAATTAGGGTAAAAAAACTTAAGGGTTAAAATGTTTTTTCTTTTTTTTTCGACACCGTGAGGGGTATCATATGAAAGGGTACGTCGAGCTGATTACAAAAATATATAATTCTTTGGTTATAACTTTGATAGGGCGAGCGTAGGCAAGTTTGAAGTGGGTGTGAAAAGTGTCCCCCGCCTCTATCTCGCAACCAAAACATTCTTCGACCAAAAGTAAAGATAAAATACGTTTTTTATAACTTTGGTCTTTTCGATGTATTTATATGGTTGTAGTCCGGTTCTGTGGCAAAAAAATACTTTATCAGAAGTTTGTTTATGTTTTTTGAGAATATTAGACCCATAGGATAGTTCAAAGTAAGCTTTTTAGCATTTTAAAAAACACCATCAATAGAATACTACTTAAACTATACAGGGTTGCCTACGGACCCTCGCTGTGTGCTGACTAGCACACACTTGACCTGTTTATTCAGTTTTCTTACTAAATAACAATAATAATAGTCGAGGAGATAGCGTCCTAAAAAGTTTCTGACTAACATCGAGCTAGAATTTTGTGTATAAGTAAATGTTTTGGTGCCTTTTAAGAATATGTAGTCGTCTAAGTTCGTCTGCAGGACATAGCTAGGCAATAGGCATTTGAAAAAACAAACCGGTGGAGAGCGGCCATGTCCCGCCCTTTTTGGTGGACAATGTGATTTTCATGATCCTGAGTTCTAAATTAGTTAGTAGACCAAAAATAAAGTTGATGGCAGTTTGTCATTTAATAGGGGAACACTTTGATTTGAAGTAATATTTGACCAACTAACCTATTAAGTGACAAACTACCATCAACATGATTATTGGTCTACTAAGGGTGCGTTCGGAAACACTAACCGGTCAACCTCTCGGTCGACCGGTGGTTTGTTGTGGTTAGTGTCATGGCGGCTTGAAATCATTTTTGTTTTCTGAACGGGCAGCGGTCGACCGAAAAGGTTATAAACAAAGAAAGGTTACAAATATAAATTCGTTTTTGTTTTGTGTGAATTAGAAGTGAAGCTGTGACGATTCCTCAAGTAAATAAACTATTTCAGCGATCAGCGGCACCACTTTAGGTTAAATCTGTATATAGCTATCATCCCTTTCCTTTTTCCTTCTACTAAAAACTCAGATTACACGACTTTCAGCAGCATCTTCCTCCTGAAGCCTTGCACTTCACTGTTTACATCGATAATATCAACTCTTCTGTGTACAAATGATACATTTATAATCTCTTAAATGTATGAAATATACAAACGGACAGTTTAACAAATGTATATAATCTCTCATAAATGAATCAAGCAAAATTATGTCACCAAGCGATCCTCGACCGCACAGTCTCCTTCAACTCAGGCAGGGGTTCTATTTTAGATTGTCTAATAAAATAACAACTATATCGGTATCCATAAAATGTTGAAAACTAGAATTGGTAACAAAGTAAATAACTATTAGGACAAAGGTAGCTATATAATGAACTGTGGTACAAAGGAATATCACACTTTTCATCTTTCAGTTTTGATATATTGTTATTATTAGTCACAAAATTACCCATCAAATTCATTTCAATTTTAAAATAAAAAAGGTGAATAACAAAGTAAAAAAGTTAAAGAATTTTAAAGATTAGCAAAAAAATACGACAATGTATTCACTGTTTATAAAACGTTATCAAATGTTTACAATGTATGATATATTCTAATCACTGTTATCACTGTTATCAGTTTGATTATTTTAACTTTTTAGGCAAAGATTCTTACGAGAATTTTAGCTATTATATTACTGAATAAAGTAGAAATGTGTTAAAAATGTAACTAGAACTGTGATTAAATGATGTAATACCAGGATTAAATGAAAAATTTGTAAAAAGGTAGGAATTTAATAATTATATAGAATTAAAAAAAAGTAAATTATCATAATGTAGAAAATTTTGTAAAAATTTGTAACAGATTTTAAGATTGTTAAATGATTTAATATTACTAGTAAGGCTTTTTGTAAGATGTAATTATTAATTAAATTGTAATTGTTGTTTTAGCTTGAAAATGACCCAAACGGGTTGAAATATAGCGAAATGTTCAACATGTATAAACTTTAATTTTTAAACGAAATTATATCGTACCCAAAAGATCAAGTTAAGGAGAAATCCTAAGTTTACAAAAAACATAAACTAAATATAAAAAATAATTTTAAAGATAAGCAAAAAAAGACGACAATGTATTCAATGATTATAAAACGTTATCAAATGTTTACAAAAGAACAATGACATTTCGCCAAGAAAGGTAACATTATGGTTACTAACCAACCTAACCGTATTTCGATTTCGGTCGAAGCGGTCGCGACCTAGCCGGTCGACCGCTAAAACGACCGGAGCTTTACGAACGCGGTCGGTTGTTTAGGTTGGTGTTTCCGGCACACCGGTTACTTCTCGGTCGACCTGGTTAGTGTTTCCGAACACTAGTGTTCCCTAAGTTCGTACTCAGGATCATAAAAATCTAATTGTCCACCAAATAGGGTGGGACATGGCCGCTCTCCACTGGATTGATTTATTCAAATGCCTATTGCCAAGCTATGTCCCGCAAAAGAACTTAGCCGACCACATTTCAATAAATTAAAGAGTAAAACATTTTGAGGTATGGCCATCGGCCGTTTACCTGGAGTTGGACTAGTTACATATATTAACATTTCAATGTAACAAATTTCCATATATACACTGGCTTCATCCAAACTTTGTAATGAGGACTAAATTATCTTATTTAGGTTTTATCCTACTGAACGTTTTAATAAACTATTTTCAGATGTAACAAACCAACATAGTTTCATAGCACTAACAATTAAATTATTTACATACTATGATAATTAATAATTAATAAAATTTAATAATATATTATGACCTACATGCAATAAACACATAACACTTATAAGTAAATTAAATATAAGGAACAAAATTTAAATAACACTATTTTCTTACTAATAAGAAAACGAAAATAAATGGGACAAGATTTTTTAATATTTGCATTTCAACATTGCTACGTGTAGCAGGTTTAGTCGACTTTACTCCGATTTACTACTCAAGAGGGTCGAGTCTGTAGGGTAGGTGGGGGCAAAGGTCCATATGGGGTAAATTTCAGCACTGCTTTAAAAATGGGAGGGAAAGTACTTTTTGAAGTGGGACTGGCAACACTGATTCCTTACGTTGAGGCTTTGCTCCTGTAAGGTTATCTTGATTTAGTTTGTACTGTTGCCAAGAAACATGAGGTAAGTTCATTTCTTCATGTTTCAATCTAACTTTTATAGAATTTTGGCAGTATATTATTAATTATTATAAATCTATATTCGTATTTTTGATAAAGTTGTACCAAAATGGTGCTAAAGTAGTATCGAAATAGACACTTGTTTTACCTTCATAATATGTAGCTACCTTTGATAGGTTACTATATTTATATAATTTGATAAAATTGGTCAAAGATCCGCGCCCTGAATGGGGCAAAGATCCACACACAGGATAGGGCAAATATCTTAATGTGGACTCTTTTCCTATTTAAAAAGTTTTACCTAAAGATTAATTTATGTTCGTTACTTCTGGTGAAAGAAATGGTTTTTAATTTTCAGACTGTACTAGAGAAAGAAAGATTGTTTGTGCAGATCCTGGATAAAAAGAAAGGATTAATTAAAAGGGGTTTCTCCATCTACGATACTTTATATTGTACCTCATATGTTTTCTTTATCGTTTAATATACATGTCCTTCTACGTATTATTTCACTTTCTAGAATAATTAATTAATAAAATCCAAATGAGATAAAGGTCAGTGGTGCGAACGTTTGCCCCATCTTAAATCCAAATAAGATAAAGGTCAGCGGTGTGAACATTTGCCCCATTTCTTAGGGCAAACGTTCGCACTTAAATCCAAATGAGATAAAGGTCAGCGATGTGAACGTTTGCCACATTTCTTAGGGCAAACGTTCGCACTTAAATCCAAATGAGATAAAGGTCAGCGATGCGAACGTTTGCCCTAAGAAATGGGGCAAACGTCCGACAATCATGATTTTGGTCAAATGGTGCCCCAAAAATGTTGAGAAATTTTTGGGGCAATGAGAGATGGGGGATTGTTAGATGGATTGTTTGCCAAAATTCACATGTAATTTAAAAATTATTAAATGGGAGCAAAATAATGCGGACCTTTGCCCCCACCTACTCTATCTTTGCATCCACTTTTCACATTAAAATTTGTTACGAAGAAGCCTATCAACAAAAATCTATTACTTTTTGTCTTGTGAAATAACAAAAATGTTGATATTTAGTGTGTGTTATAAGTTATAACACAAGTCAAAATTGTTGTTGATATATCCGTCAGGTTATGGGTTTATATTTCAAATGATAGACGAAATCAAACAATAAATTAATATTAATAATTAAAAATTATAATGAAAGAATTGAAACTCGCAGTATTTATCGATTACTTCAATGTAAGGAATGTATAGGTCAAAAGTTCATATACATTTTTAAGGGGAAAATTATTATGGTATTCTAAAAACTTTCCCTTACATATACTCCCGAAAAATAAAAATTTACATATTGAAATGATTACCTTTTTTTTAACTTCATTCCTCCCTATATATAAATATATATATATATATATATATATATATATATATATATATATATATATATATATATATATATATATACGAAAAACACGACCGACGGAATATTTAACAAAAACTTTAGCGCCACTATTTTACATTTAGTTGTGGTGTGTTACCTGTGGTTGTCGCTAGATAGCGCCACCTATGTTTTTAAGATTTTTGAAGTTACCTTGTTTATGAGTAGGTTATATGGTTGTTTCCAACAGACTTAGTTTATAATAATTTTATTTTATTTATTTCTTCTCTAGTCATTGTTAATTTATTTAAATATTTATATTGTAATGTTTATTTAAAATCTTGCTTTCAACTTTTATTCTCTGTAAGTGTTCACTTTTATGCCACTAGTTAATTAATAATTTTTTCTATACTTTGTTTTCATTTTAGTAGGCATCTTGATGTTAACAATTTTGATTTTTCTTTTGTTATAGATCCCATGAGGAAGGTTTTTATTAAAGCCGAAACGTCGGGTGTTTCGAGAATGTGTTGAGGTGTTGTGTGGTGTTTTTTGTGACCCATCCTTGGGTCCTAAAGTTTTTGTTTTGTATATATATATATATATATATATATATATATATATATATATATATATATATATATATATATATATATATATATATATATAATGTAATATGTATATTACAGGGTTCACACAAACGTTTTACGTATTAGATCAGTATTTATTTCTAAAAAAAGAAAATCCCTTTATTTTTGGAAGATATTGCGAAAACTTTAAGCTTTAGTTCGGGAAAACCAATGTTTTCACAATTTTTCCCGTTTCAAGAGGTTGTTAAGATAAACTTTACCAGCTTGATTTAAAAAGTTTTTGCACCGAATCTTCAAGCACAGTTTAGAATAAATTTGAAAAGAAACCTTATTAAAAAGGCAAAAATCATTAAGGACTTGTTTTACATTAACAAAATTACAGATGGTTTTACTTTGTTCTAAACTATGTTGTTTTCAACATTTTAAGTTGTTTTTTGTTTTTATAAAATTATGACTTAAGTTCAATTATACATTTAGTTAAAATATGAAGATGAGGATCAGCCGAAATAAAATTAAACCAAACTAAATAACATAATTTTATTTAAAAAACATTTATTAAAAAAAGTCCAGTCATGCACCATGACTTTATGAGCGAATTTTCAAATAAATCTGCGTATTATTGGCTTATGATAATATAGGAAAATGTTGGTTAAGAATTTGCATGGGTGAAAAAAAAAAATTGGTACACAGGGGTACGGGGTACAAAAGTCAAAATAGTATTTACCCTTCAAGATGCATGTAGTTGGAAAGCTCTTTAAAATTAGAGTAATTGTTGTTATATACACTTTTATCATATTTTCATATAAAAGGGGGGTAAAATGGAAAAAAACACGTTTTTATGCTATTTTTTACCCTAAATTGTAAAAATTTGACCTCTAAATGAACTCCAAAAATTCTGGCCAACGAACTCATCCTTTCTTTTGATATTATTGACATTTTAAAATTTGTTTGAAATTTTTAAGTCCATCCTAAGGGGAGATATCGTCTGGAGTGACACATATATACATACATACATAAAAAAAGTGTTAAATTTTAGGAATCAATTCAGAATGGTCTAAAACGGATTTCCTTGGAAAAAATTTTCAAAAATTCGTATTACAAAAAATTTGAAGCCATTGCAATAGCGTAATTTTCTTTGAAAATTCGCTAACAAGCTTTTATTCGTATTCTTCTCAGCAAACCCTTTCATTTGATACCCATATCATGGGCGGGCTTAAAAAATGACTAGTCCGCAATCTTATGCTGTCCACCGTCCACCATGTAGGATTTAAAAAGACGTCACTTGGCTAACCATGCATTGTCATCCAAACTAAACGTGTATACAAAATTTAAATTCAATCGGTTTAGGATAACTGCATTAAAATGCAGTTGCAAGATTTGACCCCAACATACATACAAACATTGAAAGTTAAATAAAAGCTTTTTAAAACGTAATAATTTCAAGATAAAAATAACTTTTTATATACTACGTTTTAAAATTTCTGTTGAATCGAATGTAATGTTGAATCGAATGTAATGTTGATATAATATGTAATGTTGATATAATTGTTATTGTTATATAATAATATAATTTTAGTGAAAAAAATAGTTCCCAATTTATTTACTTCACATAAATGACAACCATCTAGAGAGCTGATCTTAAACCTATAAAAGGGCAAATCTTTGTACAACGGATCTTCCCAACACCAAATCTAAAGCGTGCCATCGATATATTTGAAATAATATAAATAATATAATCCATAAATAATATAATCCATATATTTCCTAGTTTTTTTTTTTTTCCTTTTGTTGCCCCTTTTATATTAACTATAGGTGTAGAAGTGGGCCGTGAAGGGTAATAAAAAGATGTGGTTTAATTTTTCGAAATGGCTATATTTCGCCCCACTCCGGGGCATAGACGTGCCTGAAACATCATTTTAACTTCATATAAATACAGTTCTGACTAGGGGAAAAAATAAATAAATTATACACTATACACAAGAAAACCTATTTTAAAAATGAGATCAAATACAAATAATTAATGTTAACAGAACCTACCGGTTTTAAACATGTAACCAAACCTTCGTTTACCGGTAGGTTCTGAACATTAATTATTTGTATTTGATCTCATTTTTAAAATAGGTTTTCTTGTGTATAGTGTATAATTTATTTATTTTTTCCCCTAGTCAGAACTGTATTTATATGAAGTTAAAATGATGTTTCAGGCACGTCTATGCCCCGGAGTGGGGCGAAATATAGCCATTTCGAAAAATTAAACCACATCTTTTTATTACCCTTCACGGCCCACTTCTACACCTATAGTTAATATAAAAGGGGCAACAAAAGGAAAAAAAAAAAAACTAGGAAATATATGGATTATATTATTTATGGATTATATTATTTATATTATTTCAAATATATCGATGGCAAGGTTTAGATTTGGTGTTGGGGAGATCCGTTGTACAAAGATTTGTCCTTTTATAGGTTTATGATCAGCTCTCTAGATGGTTGTCAATTATGTAAAGTATGTAAATAAATTTAGAACTATTGTTTTTTTTTTCACTAACATTATATATTATATATTGTATAACAATTATATTATCAACATTACATACGATTCAAAAGAAAATTTAAAAACGTAGTATATAAAAAGTTCTTTTTATCTCTAAATTATTATGTTTTACAAGTAATAAAAGTATAGAAAATTGTCAATAATATACTAAACAAAACATAATATTTTTATAATAAAAACAATTCTTAAATAATAACTTCTTAATTACAGCAATATAACATGATAATACGTACATTATTTAAACATAGATAAAGTAATAATTAATTAATTAGTTAATTAAAATACTAATCCTAATTTGAATATATTACATCATTATCTATACTAAGTTTTTTGTTAGTTCTATTGAGAAACTCTTGGTGAGTATAGTAAGGGTTCTCAGTAAGAAATTCCTTAATATACTTTTTGAAAGATTTCTCCGGTAGCTCCTGAACATTCAACTATTTTATCCCTAATAGTTCAGGAGATAGTTTGCAAAAAAGTGTCTGACTAACATCAAGCTAGAATTATGTGAACAAGTTAATCTTTTAGTGCCTTTTAAGAATATGTGGTCGGCTAAGTTCGTCTGCGGGACATAGCTTGACAATATCATTAAAAAAAAAATAATAAAACTGATGGAGAGCGGCCATGTTCCACCCATTTTGGTGGAGAATGTGATTTTCATGATCTCGCGTACCAAATTAATTAGTAGACCAAATTTCAAGTTAATATTAGTTTTTAATTTCATAGATTAACATTTTGATTTAGAGTAATATTTGACAAACTTACATGAACTTGCTTTTTCGTCTACTAACTAATTTAGTACTTAGGATCAAGAAAATAACATTTTCATTTGATGCCTTGAAAGACATCAAATGATTTACTTATACACAAAATTCTAGCTTGATGTTAGTCAGACACTTTTTTGCACGCTATCTCCTGGACTATTAATCTTCAAATACTTTTTTTTGAGAGGAAGATTTATTGGTGCTTCTCTATATTTTTCATGTGTTTTGATAAATACTCATTTTATAACTACTAAGTTTCAAATGTAAAAGTTCGGTCATTTCGGAGATCAAATTAACGACAGACAGACAGACAAATTTAGGAAATTAAAAGGGTCCTTGGTATTGCTATCGGACCCTAAAAATGAAAATCTTTTTTTTTTTTTTAAATAGTTGGCCAATTAGTCTGGCACATAGCTATCTCGCGTCCAATTGTGTTTACTTTTATGATGTTTTGCATTTACTCAATTTTCTCACTTTTTTTTAAAAAAAAAGAAGAAATTATTTTTTTTACTACGTTATTATTAGCTTGCTTTCTTGTTTGTCTGTTTGTTTGTCTGTTTGTTTGTCCGGTACAAATCTGGCAATAGATTTCTAACTAACTTCCCGAATAGCTAGACATTTGAAACTTTTAGCATAGTTCAGAACACGATGACAATGCATTATTTTAATACCTTCAGCCATCTTTCAGCAGAATTTAATTGGTTTTCAGCAAATTTTGCTGTACTGAAAGTTAGTTCGGAAAAAATCCGCAAGTTATTTTATTTGTTTTGCCATGTCCCATATTTACGCAATCTTCATTTTGACGGGTCTCAAACTTGTGAAAGATAATCATTGAATGACAGCAAAACAGGAAATATCGATTATATTATTTATCGATTATATTATTTCAAATATATCGATGGCACGCTTTAGATTTGGTGTTGGGGAGATCCGTTGTACAAAGATTTGTCCTTTTATAGGTTTAAGATCAGCTCTCTAGCTAGTTGTTATTTATGTGAAGTAAATAAATTCGGAACTATTATTTTTTTCACTAACATTATATATTATATAACAATAACAATTATATTATCAACATTACATACGATTCAACAGAAAATTTAAAAACGTAGTATATAAAAAGTTCTTTTTATCTTAAAATTATTAATATTTTATAAGAATAAAAGTATCAATTTAGCAATGTACGTTTAAGCGCATGTGGAAAATAAAATAAATGGGTGCAGAAGGTTGATACTTTGACCAACAACGGGCTGGTAATGTCCAAGCATCTCAAATTTAATATGTTGGTGCCCAAAAATTCAACAAAAGGACCGACAGTAGACACGGGACCAATGTTGTTCCCTAATATTTGAATCTTGAAATTTTTTAAATCGGAGAAATAAAAAATGTCGTTCTTCAAGACGATCATATAGCTTCTGTTTCCTTCATTAAGCTCGGAAGTACCTATGTAATAGTATAACTAGGCATCGCGTGGCTCTATCATTGAAGCGAGCGTATAATAATAAATATGTATTGATTATTGAAAAAATAGATAATCATGAATCATGATGAGTTGATAGATAATGGGTATATTAGTAGTACAGCGGCTAGTAGTAAGGGAACCACCCCGCAATCTTACTATTCCTCTAACCACACATATCCTTTTCAATTATTATAAAATGTATCTCTTTGCTACAAAAAAACTACTGCATGTATCAAATTGAAATGTTGCATGCCTGTTTCAATTGTGCATTAGATTATGTATATGAAGTTTTATTAAAATCGTTACGTTAGAACGTAAGATATCGGTAGAAAGGTTGTTTTCTTTATACAAACGTTTAGGTCCGCTTTAATAGTTTTAGCGATCTTTATTAAGTCATAGCGGTGTCGCTGTTGGTTTTACTAAAAAATATTATTTGAAAAAAATGTTCGTCTCATCGAATAGATCATGATAGAATCTTTTCCTGTTCTAAAATTCCAATTTAATTTTTGAACCTCTCGTTTACGCGAGCGTTGCGCACGAACTCTTGGACGGATCATGCTGTCCAACGAACTTAGCCTGAGTATTAGTAAGAGGATCATGTATACCAAATTTCAACTAAATCGGTCAACTTTTACTCAAGTTATCACACGCGTAAACGTTACTGACAGACAAACAGACAAGATGCATAGTTTGTTGAATGTAAGAAGCTCGCTTACGCTCGCTTCAATTAATCTTGCTTACCTTAAACATTCTTAATGGTTGAAGGAACTGTGGAAATTTAAAATTTGTATGAGTGACGCTAGCTATACCCAGAGTAACTATTATGTATAGTAAATAGATCTAAGGGTAAGTGTATAAGTAAGGGTAATACCCTTTTAGAATCCACTTGCTATACATAAAATTTTTATTGCCTATAAATATCAATCATCTATATATATAAAACTAAGAGTGACAGTGACTGATCATCAAAAATTCTCCTACTTCCCATTGACCTAGAGATTTGAAATTTGGTACATAGATAGAGTGTACCATAAATAGGAAAGTGCGGCTATTTTGATTTCGATATGTGTCCGCCATATTGAATTATAGCCGCCATCTTGGATTTTTTCATCAGTAATTCTCCTACTTCCCATTGACCTAGAGATTTGAAATTTGGTACATAGGTAGAGTGTACCAATACTAGAAAAGTGCGGGTGTTTTGATTTCGATATATAGCCGCCATATTGAATTATAGCCGCCATATTGGATTTTTAAAACACGTGTATATTTTTATGTGTCGTATATCGTTTTAAAGGCCTTGATTAATACTTTAATGTTGTGGTATTTATTTATTTTTAAAATTTTTTGTACGGGTACATTTGTACCGATTTGTACTTTTGGTTCAGGTTAAGAAGGTGAAATAATTTTTTTAAATTTTATTTTTACATTTATTAGAATTCATTAGCCTAAATAATGATCTTATACATGGTTTGAAATATATTTTTGGTACCTATGGGTACACGGGTACAAATATGCTTTTAAACACAAAACCTACTTTCATGTATATCGTTGAAAAACTCTTGAATAGGCCTTTTAATGTAGTTATGTAGTGTTTTGTGATATTTTTACTTTTTAGGGGGGTAAAATTGAAAAAAGTCCTTATATAGCTGTTTTTTGACAATGGTTCCTTAGGTTTTGGTTGAAATTTAAAACATTGTTATTATTTTTTACTCTCCTTTTCGAGACGTTTACGAATATACCTCATTTATTTTGTTATCTTCATTTTGACTTTTTCGGGTAAAAAAATCACAGGGGTGTGGGGCTTGACGATTTTTTGGTAAAAAATAAAGTTTGTACTATCTTCATGAAATTTGTCACGCTTATAAAAATGAAAAATACAAGACGAAAGTGCTCTTGGACTTTATTTCCAAGATTCTCAGTTTCCAAGAAAAAGCCGCTCAAAGTTCATATTTGGCAATTTTTGGGGTTTTCGATTGGCCATTTTTTGGGCTTTAAAAGTGCTAAATGGTAAACTGACGGCATATTCGTAATCTACTCGACGGGGGCTTTAAAAAAACGTATAGTTTGTATGGGGTTGTCGACAACTTTTTTTGCCCAAATTTTCCGGCTCAAAATCTGGGCCCAAAAATAGGGAAATTAATAAAAAATTAAAAATATGAGAAATATTG
The DNA here is from genome assembly GCA_951217055.1 of Gerris lacustris. NCBI lineage: Eukaryota > Metazoa > Arthropoda > Insecta > Hemiptera > Gerridae > Gerris > Gerris lacustris. The sequence goes on along the minus strand of OX578283.1, from coordinate 4,179,178 downwards.
ATTCGATTTGATTTAAAATTTGTATGCATGCCTTATTTAATATTAGGAACTCGGAAAAAAAATAATACTTGAACATATTTGTACACATGTGTACTTTTGGTACATACGGTAGCATTCTAGCGGTGAACTAACAAACTAAGACATACAAAACTTTTACCAACAACAGTTTTATGAGTTAAGATATCATTTCTGATGCAATAATATTATTAAATAAAAAAAATTACACTGTTAAACAAAATACATTATCCACATAGTTAGTGCCAAGTAAATATGTAGGAAATATAAAAACTTATGGTTAAATTCATTTATAATGAAAAATATATTTTATATAAAAAAAGCAGGTCATATATTTAATTGAGATAAAATGTTTAAAAATAAGCAATAAAAAATAATATAAACTAATTGCACTAAAATACAAAATTATTTAATAAAAAAGATATATTACTTATATTGTTTTAATTATTTTTTACACCTAGCGCCAACTTCTAGACGAATAAGGCACGCGAAGCGTGCCAATTCGGCTAGTATTATATAAATTATTTACTTTTTCAAACACGAAAACCCGAAACAAAGAACAAATTTAACACTCTAGACGAAATATTATAAAGAACTCGTGTATGAGGAATGTAGAAATAGAATTATCAGACAAATGTTTCGGTGTTTCTTCCTCGTTCTAATCAACACGACATTCAGCCACTTTTCACATTAACATAAGATCTTAGTGTGAACAATGTCAAAACCTTTGTAGGATTCCAGTCATCAAACCTTAACTGTGGTTTTCAACTTCGGTGTGGTTTCCGACGAAGTAGAGTATCTTATTCATTCGAATAATCTGCCAATTAGTATAACTCAAAGCTTCCTCACGTACTATAATGATATTACGCTTATGTTAACAGCCCATTATTGTTCTAATTGGATACATGTACACTAAGGCAAGCGTCGTGGAAATGAAGGTCCATTGAACTTCCATAATGCGTACAACGCATGCCTCTCGTTCATTACACTGTGCGCTAGGAGGCATGCGCATGCCTCTTGTTCATTACACTGTGCACTAGGAGGTATGCGCATGCCTTTGTTGAAAGAAAAGTTGCACCAGTGGGGACATACTTAGATGATTTGTTTAATTTTTCCCTACTTTTGCTTTCGAGTTTACCGAAGTTAAGGGAAGCATTTTACTTGTGTCTCCGGATACAAAAATACCAAGACAGAAATCCGTTTCAGACATCAAGAAACATTTTTGGTTTTTTTTTTTGGTTTGTGTTTGTCAGGCCGCTCAATGTTTGCTAACCAACATATCTTAAAAACTACTCGTCTGATTTTAATGAAATTTTGATGGTGGGTCACGATTAGCCCCATTGTAGGTGGTGAATATTTGTTGTTGGGGATTTTGAGAGAGAAATTTCAACCTATAGTTAGTCTAGTTCGTCTGATCTCTCCTAGGGGCGCTAGCTGTCACGGCCCCAACTCACCAGTCAAGTCCTAGCGTCTGTGGAAGAGAGACTCATTTTCCTCTGTCTCATGCTACACCGCCTCTACTTCTTACCCGCCACCTCCGCTTTCACCTTTTGAATTATTTAATCTTTTTACCGCTACCGCCTTCTTCTACCGCAACTTCGTCCAGTCATAGCATCTGTGGAGGACAGAAGCTTTTTCCTTCTTACTTTTATACCACTTCACTACTTCCTACCCACCGCCCCCGCTTCCACCTGTGGAATATATTCAAGCCATACTACCGCTGCCGCCTTCCGTCTCTACTTCTAGATCCTTGCGGCTTACACCACTGCTTCCTACCTCTGCCGCCATTTCAACTGCCTGCCGTCCGCTACAACCGCCACTTCAGCCATATAGTTTGTTCTATTCCTGTCAATAAATATTTCACCAAGCTATTCCGCTCCTTATTTCTTTACTCATTATACAGTCCATTATTACCCGCTATTTTTATTCACCTCCAGCATCGCTTCTGGTTGGCTTCCTTACCCTATTACTGTGGTAAAATCCACCAGTAGGTCCCATATAATTTTCAACCATCTGCGTTAAATGGTTTCTTTTCAACATGCTCACAAATTTGATTTATTAGTACCTATATGTCTTTAGATGTTCACAAATGATTTTCAAGTAAGTTAAATGGTTTGTCGAATTTAGCTCACAGATAGCGCCAGATACATTTCAACAATTATTTTTAATATTGCGAAATCAATCCGTTTATTTATTTTAAAAAAATCAAACATTTCTTGGTAGACTCGGTCAGTTCATATTTGTCCAGTGACCTCATACTTTAGTGAAAACGTAACACGAATGGTCAAATTCAATCTGTGTATAAAAGAAACTTCTTGTATAATAAGACATTTCAAACATTTCAGGGGTACTAAGTATTTAGGTTGTTAACATAAATAAGTATATGATGATACTTAATTACTCTAATCCTAATGGCGTCCAGGTCTCGAAGGGCGTTCGTCCCGACGTTTCGCTCCTTATGCTAAAAGCATATTCGGGGGTGTTCGTGTTCATGGTGTCCTAGGTTTAAGACAGGTGTGAACTCTTAAACTAAGGATACTTTGAGACGGAAGCAGGGAAGTTGATTTTATTTAATACGCCATGAAGGCTGTAAACTTTAATTTATTTATTCTATTAATTCTAACAGGATATGGACTGTCTGATATATCTCTAACCACCTCTAACCACCTCTAACCACCTCTAACCACCTCTAACCACCTCTAACAACCTCTAACCACCTCTAACCACCTCTAACCACCTCTAACCACCTCTAACCACCTCTAACTACCTCTAAGTGAATTTGAGTGTTATTCCTGTTAACGTTGGAAATGCAATCTAGCCAGATTTTACAAGCTGGCACGTGCATGCTGGATTTATATTTAGCTGAAAATGGAGGAGAGGGGATGAAGTCTCCTGCAGAAGGGGAAAGAGTGAAATTTTTTTGGTCACTCTAATCGGGACTCTTCCCGAGGAATGTCTAAGGCTATCCCTCTTCAGGGGTTTGTTTCCTTGCTCTTTAGTCTCACTTTAAAAGCTGTCACACTTTATTTGATGTTTGATTTGTAATTCGATGTTTAGTCGAGCTCAACTTCGAGACTATTTATATTTGTATCTGTAAATTCTCAATTAATGTTTCCTTACATTAGAGAAGTCATATAGTGGTTGTTAATTTTATTAATTATCTCTAAGCTTCACAGAGTTAGTTTTGGGGTCTCAAGGCTTATGTGGTTAGTTGCCCCTAACAAATGATTTTGCTTAAGTCTATTGAAACCCAAAATATTACAGCCTTATGAACATGCTGAAGATGCTTATAGTATTAGGAGCGAAACGTCGGGAAGTACACCACTCGAGACACGGTCACCACGGGAAGACCTATAACTTCACTATTCTTGTAAGTCTTCCAACTTTACTCAAATTTTATCTAGATAGAAGATAATAGAAAATAATTTTATCTACGATTGATACGAAATATAAACATTGTACCTCTGTTTATATGCATAAAAAGTGATTCTTTACGTACTTGTATTCATTGCGCATACGCTCTCGTAGTTCTGAAGAATAATTCTTACCGCCCTAGGGCGGTAAAGAAGAGGAATTCTTCAGCTTTACGCATGATTAGCGAGTTTGTTTACATTAAACAAAACTAATTTGCTGTTCTTTTTATTAAAGTAACTGTTTATATCGAGTTTTTAGAGAAAAACAATGAATGAATCAAGTGACTTTTACGAAAATGTGGAGAATAATACTCCTCCAGAAATAATTAATTCGGCAAAAAATACAACTCATGAATTAATGCCATCTTTATCAAGAGAGAGATACCAACTTACATACAGCAAGTTTATTTTTTTCTGTATTTATTATTTAAATCTAACAATCGTAGATAAAGTGCGGTACGCAACTCGTGCGAAAACGGCATTTTGCGTTGCTCGTGTGGTTTTACTACCCTCGCTGTCGCTCGGGTGCAAACTCCACACTCGACTTTCCGCACTCGACGCGTAATGTACTATTACAGTTTCAGTTTCTACAAGTTACAAGTTTATCTAGTGTGTTATTAGACAAGTTGATTATCTATACTGGAGTTAATTAGCTGCTTGTTAGTCAAAGTTTAGCTGTAGTTTAGCTAACTAAACTTGTTAATGTAAGTAGGATCTCGTGTTGCTCAACTTCAGATATTCTATTATAAAACTTCTGCTTCTACACTGTATCTTCTAATTATTTTATCTTTATTATTTAATAGTTGAGATTTAATATTTATTACTTCTAATGAATTTTGCTTCTGAGCATACCGAAGGTGTTTAGGAGTCTAACTTTTATGTTCTTAATTTTAATTTTTATAAAAGTTACTCATTATGATTTGTTTTTATTTTTAATATAAATGAATTTAAAGATATTAGGTTTGTTCCAACCACTCTTCAAACTGGTTTGGAACTGTACGACGCATGCGCATTTGGAAAAAAGAGTTCCAACGAGCCCAAACTCAAACTCTGACTGACTCCGACTGTTAATCGGCTGTTCCAACCACGCTCTGATTGAATCACGGATTAGTTTGGAACCAGTCAGAGCAGTCAGCGATCGGCGGCAGGGACTAGTAGTTTGGGATTGAGTTTTGGTGAACAGAAACGTAACCTTCCGCTCCGCTTCATTGTTTTTGTTTTGATTTCGCTCGCCTATTATAATTATTCTCCTTTCTTGCGAATCAACTGTTCTTTTTAAAATGTTTTTGTACGAATGCGACGATGAATTTTAGTGCATATAATTGGCATTTTCTAGATATTTCTGAAACATTTGACCTATTTTCCAAGATGGACTTTTGATACTTCTTCCATTTTCAAACAAATATCGAAAGAATCCGATTTATTTCCGCAATATTTCTTACGTTAACTAGACTAAGATTAATATTTGTTTTTTTTAAACAGAAGAGCATTTAGGATTATATCAATAAAAATACGAATACGAGTGTGCCGTGAGTCTACTAAAACTGGCTCACCTCAGTAAGCCCGAAAAATTGTGAATGTATTAAATAAACATTTCTAAAATGTGTGCATGTATTTTCGTCATATCCTCTATGAGTATGTAGGTTTTACTTCCAACTTTCGAGCTTAATTAGCATTAGAAAATGAAACTTTTGTGGTGTGGCGCCCCCTTGTTGTGCGAGCCCCTAGGCGGCCTAAATCAGGCCCTGATTTAAGCGACTGGCATCAACTATTGACTCAAAAAGTTGTTCTGATAACAGTGCTAAAACCTACCACAGCAAACAGTTTGGTTCGAGAAAGGAGCGTTCCAACAAAAACGAAATCACAAATCAATTCCCAACGGTCATTGATCGCGCATGCGCATTACGTCAATCACGGACTAATCCGAAACTGATTCGGAACTGGTGGTTGGAACAAACCTATTGTTTACTTTATGTTTATCACAAGATAAGAATTAGATGCCGTCTTTTCTAATTTTATCTGTTAATCCTTTTGTTATTGTTTTGAGAGATAAGACCAAGAGTAGTTTTTCCTTTTGTTGTTATTATTATGCAATCTTCATAAACCTTATTATTATGATTTACTATATTTACCTTTTTATCTCTACGCTTGGAATATATCTACTAGATAAGCCCCCCCTCCAACTGAAGGCTTCCAGCTGTTTTTAGTTCCTTATGACTCACTGGAGAGATCACACCTTACTACAGTGATACTTATACTGTAAAGATGTGCACTCCCTTTTAAGCCCCGTATTGCGTACCCTACTGTACCTGCGGATATAGACTATCTATATAAAAGTGTCTGTTATTTCACTCTATAAACAGTGCAACTTTCAATTAAACTAAAAACTACAGTTTACTTCTTCTTTGTGGACTTTCTTCTTTTGGTGTTAGACAGTCTTCGGATGCTGCTTAATGAACTTACTCCCTTTCGAGTCTTCCTTAGCGGTCCTGGTTTGAAGTCGACTCAGGTCTTACTCTCCAACTTAATAAATATATATATTTTTTTTCTTCTTTTTCTTATTTTTGAAGGTTTTATTATATGTTTGCTTTTCACTTATAATTTTTGGTACCAAACTTTTTATATTTTCTGTTTTCATTAACTTTATTATTATTACTTGTACAATTCTGTATATTTTCAACGAAGAATACACTTCTTTCAAATGCAGTGGGTTTATTGTTATTTGCTACTAAAGTCAGATACTCCCTTCCTATGGTTTTACAGTTACTTTTATTATTTAGCGTCGGGCAGTCAGTGTGTCAGCTTGATGAACCACCCTGTCGGCTAACAGAAGGTAACGGAACTCATGTCGTGATCATTCTGTAGAACGAACATTTTTTATGTCTCCAAATTAAAAAGAAATTCAAAACACAAATCTCTTTAGACATCAGAGAGAAACACGTTATGTTAATTAAATAAAACATTTGTTATGGCTGCTCATTTATAATGAGTTACTTTTGCACAGCTTACTAATCAATCTCTTACAGACAATAACTTATCAACAAATTACAATAAATTAATAAAACTTAATGTACCTATAGTCATTAAAATACAATTAATCAACTTTGGTAAATAAATTCAAATAAAATAATATACTTTAAAGCTTGTTTAAAAAGTCCAGTCATGCACCATGACTTAATGAGCGAATTTTCAAAGAAATCTGCGTATTATTGGCTTATGATAATATAGGAAAATTTTGGTTTAGAATTTGGATGGGTGAAAAAAAAAAATATTTTGTACACAGGGGTACGGGGTACAAGAGTCAAAAAAGTATAAACCCTTCAAAATGCATGTCGTTGGAAAGCTCTTTAAGAGTACAGTAATTGTTGTTATGTACACTTTTATCATATTTTCATATAAAAAGAGGGTAAAATGGAAAAAAAACACGTTTTTATGCTATTTTTTACCCTAAATTGTAAAAATTTGACCTCTAAATGAACTCCAAAAATTCTGGACAACGAACTCATCCTTTCTTTTGATATTATTGACATTTTAAAATTTGTTTGAAATTTTTAAGTGCATCCTAAGGGGAGATATCGTCTGGAGTGACACATATATACATACATACATAAAAAAAAGTGTTAAATTTTAGGAATCGATTCAGAATAGTCTAAAACGGATTTCTATGGAAAACATTTTCAAAAATTCGCATTAAAACATTTTTGAAGCCATTGCAATAGCGTAATATTCTTTGAAAATTCGCTAAAAGAAATAAGCAAATCGTCATTATATTAAATTAAACTACAATTATCCATATATATGACTAGCATTCGCCCCGCGCTTTGTGCTGGGTTCATGCTAGGAATCAGTGGCTGAATTATTACTATTCTATACCTACTACTATCATTTTTGTTGATTGAGTAGGCCATTTCAATAAATATAATACTTTATAATTTATTTGTTACATCCAAGATGGCGGGCATATGTTGAAATGATAGTAACTTTAATTTTCTTCTTCAGCTATACCATTAGTCAATGTACCAAATTTCAGATCTGGAAGAAGAGATAATAAAGTTATATTAAATCCAATAAGGCGGTTATAATTCAATGTGGAAGCCATATTTGAAGTGAAAGTACCTTTAATTTTCTTCTTTAGCTACCATTAGTCTATGTACCAAATTTCAGATCTGTATGTGCACTGGAAGCTAAGATAATAGTATGTGATTAAATCCAAGAGGGTAGCTATAATTCAATATGGCGGCTATATGTTGAAGTGAATGTTCCTTTAATTTTCTTCTTTAGCTACTATAAGTCTATGTACCATATTTCAGATCTCTAGGTTCACTTGAAGCGAGATAATAGAACGTGAATAGATCCAAGATGGCAGCTATAATTCAATATAGTGGCCATATATCGAAATCAAAATGACTGCACCTTTCTATTTATGGACACTCTATCTATGTACCAAATTTCAAATCTCTATGCCAATGGGAAGTAGGACAATTAGTGGTCATTCAGTCAGTCACTGTCACTCTTAGTTTTATATATATATATATAGATTATTTAAGATACCGAAAGTGTCAAAAATTATAGATTCAGATATCCTCATCAATTAATTTTTGTCAATACCAACATCTTCAAAAAAAAAAAAAAAAAAATCGGTTGTAAACTTAGGTATGGTGCCTCTTGACCCGAACCAAAGTCCTTTAACTTGATATTCTTTAGGACCATGCTTTTCCAGAAACTTTTCTTGATAACCGAGACATTTGTTTTTGACATAAATTCTCATTTTCTCTTGATGCACCTTCACGCCTTGCTGCTGGTCATTACTTTCGTATCTCACTGTCTTGTCAATTACTAATGCGTCTTTACTATTCTCCATAAAAGCAATAATGTCATCGTACCTGGTGGAACCATCTAAATCAATACTATATTATACTTCCTCGTAGCAAGTATACCCTTTCTTCTTGATCAAGTAAATGATCTTGTGTTTGGCATTATGGTGTCGGCCATATTTTTATACTAACACGATGCGTAGTAGCCGTGCGACTCAAGAAATGGAGCAATCAAGATAACTAATTCAATTAAAAAAAAATCTTAGAAAACCGGTTAATTGGTCATAAGATCCAGTAAGAACTTTTTTAAATTTAATAAAATACAAAATAATAATAATTGTCGAAATCAAGTTAAACGTACAGAGTTGTAGAGAAATTGAAGACCCAGTTTTAGCTGGAGGTAGATAAAGCACTTTCATTTATAATATGAGGAGCTTTTAGAGCGTCACTTAAAATTACAGCAGAGAGTCTGGTTCCACTCGACAATTTTTACCTCCACACCTGTTTTACTTGTTTGAATTATTATGCTCTCTTTTACTTGGTTCTTATAAATTAGTTTTAAACGGTCAAATTACCCGTTCCCATTCTTCATCAAACCACTTGCTTATATTGTTTTGGTACACTTTTACATTGTTACCCACCATAATAGAAAACAAAAGGGGGGGGGGGGGGGGGGTGTAACAAAGTAAAAGAGGCGCCCCCATACACTTCTTTTACTTTGTTACACCCCTACATTAATAACCAAAAATATTTGTAAAGTAGGATGCGTAACAAAGTTAATAACTATTGAGACAAAGGGATCTTTTGTCTAATTTACTTTGGGACAAAGGCATATCGCACTTTTCTCTGTATAATTTCAAAATAAAAAGTCGATCCGAGACAACTCGAAGGTACATTTTATTCTTACTGAACATTTTATTAATATTTATCATAAATATAACTTCTCTTTGGCAGGGAATCGAACCCGGCCTCTCTCCATCCACTGATAAAGCTATATTCTCTCAGCTACTAGATATTTTCCGGGAAAACTGCTTATATCGTTAGATTCATATTTAAATAAACTAAATTTTAGAATTTTTTAATCATAATCGTCGAATCAGAAAGACATTTAAAGAAAAAAAAAAAAGAAAAAATAACACTTTTTTGTACTAAGAGTTGAGGTTGAGGTCCCCGTGTAAATTCATCAAAATCACAAAATCGAATATTCGCGCCATCACAATACTTTATCTTTATATGAGAAAGTAAAAAGGTAGTAACAAAGTAAAAGAGAGCTATTGTTTTATTCTTTGACAACTTCTAACTAGCTCTAATAGTTATTTATGGACCTAGGGAGTAAAATAAGCCATTATTACCTGAGCGAATAAGTTGGTTCTTGAGGTGAAACCGAAGGAACCATGGTCCCTAAATCCCCAGCCGATGGAATAATGCTGATTAGCTCCCGATGTGCAGCCGAAGGAGATAATTATTGCAAGGGGAATTATAGCACTTTACTCCCCGAGGTACATACAATATTTGATCTCCAGTAGAGAGAAAATACACATTTTCATCCATTGCACAGTAATTTATTTATTATTTTAATAAATACCAATAATTATTAGCACTTGTAATAGCAGATATAAGAGATTCAATATTAAAAACAAATAAGAATCGCAATTATACGCAAATTGAAGGTTATTCAGATGCAGGTTATAATAAGAACAATGATAATTATATAAGAACAATGATAATCAAGGTCGAAAAAGCAGTGTAGCCAACCTGATTTCAACAACTTCACTACATTAACCATTTAGTCTCTACTGTTTATAAAATAATTAAGTTGGAATTCCTTCTTTTTCTCCCTACTGTTTAAGTTAAGGGAAGAAAGGACTTGCTTTTGTCGCTCTAAACCATGGGTTCCCAACGGGGTCCAGGTGGACCCCTTGGGGGTTTGCAAAACAGTAAATTTTGTGTGCAGTTGGATGAATCTACTTTTGTAGGAGCAGTATTTTGATATTATATATTCGATATTATAGCTCCATATTAAGAGAAATTACAGCAGAATTTTTTTCAGTGAACAAATGTACACTACAGATAAACATATAATTGTTTAGAATTTTTTTGAAAATTTACAATGAACACTTTAAACAAGTAAATGAAGATAATATGTTATGTTAGCTGTAGTGACAATACGATGATAGGTAATTTCAGGCCAAATATTGAAAAAAAAAAAATCAATATTGATATTGATACATATCAATTTTATATATGTTGGTGGTCACCCAATGACCACATAAATCAAAATCTAAATATTGTCCAATTACAATATCAATATATCTGAAATCAAGTTTATATTTATCTGTTATCCAAAATCATATATAAACCACTTTTTCTAATATTTTGTCCAAGTTCTTAGCACAACTTGATATCTTTGAGATTTGTAAGTGCGATTATTCGTATTCTGCTAACGTTGTGTGCTGCATATTAATGGAAAAATCCAAGGGGGTCGATGAAGAAAATATTTTTTTGAAAGGGGTCGATGAAGGAAAAAGGTTGGGAACCCCTGCCCTAAACTAATCCAAAACCATAACTTTTTCTCCTTACTGGAGATAAAAACTTTTTATCTATATAATATGAATATAAAATGTACGTTTCGACTATTTAGCATTGACCAGAATTGCAAAATGTTCGGATAATTTTTCTTTTAATACATTACGAAAAACAAAATCTTCTATATTTTTTCCTTCCTCCCTGAATTTGTTTTTATGTTTGTCACCATAGGTCCGACTTTGTAGGAGCAAATCTGGCTGAACAAAAGCCATTTATTTTTATACAATAGTGTTCATGATATGTAGAGCATGTTGTAGGTTTGGTTTCATCAAAAACTGTTGAGTAGAACTTGGATTTTAACGTATTTAGGGCAAGATTTTAAAGTTAGTTAGGTTAAGACGTTAAAGTTTTCCAACCAAATTATTTGAATACATCTTGTTAGACCTACAAGTTACAATATAGCTTTGATTTCAATGTGTATTTATCCGCGAATAACCAGTGTAGATACGTGAATGTTAAAATTTATTTATAAATAAGTAGTTATAATAAGAGAGACCTGCCCCAGGGGACTAGTGAGCAGAGTCCCCAAGGTCGATAACCGAAGCATCCTCTTGTCCGCTCGTATACGACTCCCATATCTCCCATATTGACACCCCCAGGGATATATGCAGGGATAATGTTAGTCAAAGAATATCCCACTTTTGTTTTCAGAAGAGGAGTAACAGTTGAAAGAAGAACATTCCGAACAACTTCTTTAGATTTTTACTCCCCTCTGTTTTCTTTTATAAGGGGAGTAACAATCTAAAGAAGTGCCCCGAATCCTAGGTAGCCGAAGCAACGCGACACCCATCTTACCTAGATGTAAAAATGCTATATGATAGTCTATATATATATATATACTATATATAGACCGAGAGTGGGGCTCTATAAAAAAAAAATAATAAAAAAATACAGTAACTGGGGCAAATAATGGGAGAGGGGATTTGGGGGGTCGATTTCGAATCTCGGGCAGAATGCAGAAGCGTAATGGGAGTCGTATACAAGCGGTCGTATAGCTTCGGTTACACCTCAGCAGGTAATTAACGTTTTCCTGCCTCGGCTTCGCCTCAGCAGTAAATTTGTTTAGCCTATCCTCGCCTTTTTGCCATTCACTACGCACCATTTTGCTGCGTAGTGACATAAATAACTATTGGTTGATTTTTTCAACATTTTAAATTATTTAGAAATACTCACATTTTGAAACAATTATATTACTCTTAATTTTCAACTTATGTGGCTATTCGTCTAATGACAGGACACAAGGAATCTATGTGCCACACTAATTGGTTGACATATTTCGTATTTTATGAATGAAATACATGAGAGTAACCTCAATGAAACAACAGTATTTTGGTAGAACTGTATCTGGCATTATATAGAAATACATCAAGAACAGATTTAATGCTATTGACGCAAGTATAAAAACAAGGCAACGGATTATGACATTTAAGTCAATTAGATTTAGTGTAGGACTTGACAGGCGTGTTACCGAGAACACGTGGGACGGATTCATTCTAAATTCAGATGACAGGTGAAGCCGCAAACTAGACAGCTTCTAAGTTCTGCTGAGGACATGTCCCATCCCCCCCCCCCCCCCCCAAATTCCCGAGAAAGATTTGTTGCCCATTTACAACAAATCTTCTGCATTAGACATTCCCATTTATAAATATTTTAAAACTAACTGCAGAACAAATAATTTGAATGTCTTTCTATATAATTAAAATGGATTGTAAACGCAAGTCCAATGAGTTGGAAAGAGAAGTGTAGACTAATCTATATCAGTAGAAGAAGATAGAAATATTATCTCCCCTTAACGGGAAGAACAGGGTTCTTGAGAGTGCTAATATACCTTTTTTTTTAGAAAAGGAAAGAGATATATCATTCAACAACCGTGATTGCTTTTTTATCGTTTCTTTCTCTGTGCTTCGTCGGGGTATATACTTCCAATTTTCTTGACATATTACATGTTCGTGGAAATAAAAAGATTTGACTTAAAAGATGAGACTATCCAAGTTTTTCTGAAGATACGCATTCAAACGTTATTTATTAATTTTTTTATTTAGTTTGAGGTGCTGAACCATCATAAAACGTAAGCTTTAAATGTAAAATTGGAATTTTAGGACGGGAAAAAAATTTAAAAAAAAAACTTTATCTATTCAATTAGACAAACAACTTTTATAAATACATTTTTTTTTTAGTAAAACCAACACCGACACCGCTATGAATTGCTATATTTATTAAAGCAGACCTTAACGTTTAAAATAAAGAGAAAAATGTTTTTACCGATATCTTACGATTAAAAATTAACCTATCGATTTTAATAAACCTTCTTACTCATCGTCTAAAGTACAATTGCAACAGGCATGTAAAATTTCAACCTGATATAAGCAGAAATTTTTGCATTATAAAGTGATATCTTCCATTCTATTTACCAGTGATTTCTTCGATGAGATAGGTATAGATAAAAAGGAACTGACAAGAATAGCCGAATCAATTATTTTAGATTCGCTTGGCATTTTAAATCATCATATATACGGCTAAACTTAATTTTATTTTTGACATTTTGTTTATTTATTTTTTAGACAAAACAAATATATTGACTAAGTTAATTTTTAAAAGTTACTATTTTGACAAATGTATATAGTCCACAGGCCACCATAAGAAGTGAGTCGCTGATTGATAAAGTTTTCTTACCTTATGGAATCGCTTATTTATGCCTTGTCCACCGATGAATTGGGTATATGGCAACTGGGCGCTGGGCCATTTCTTTTTTGTTGACATGCCAAACTTGCCCTTGTGCGGGAACATTGAAAAGAGATAGATAAAATTTTGATTTTCACTGGATCGTTTAATTAAATTATTTAAAAAACAGTGGTAAAGGTGGCCACCAATACGAGTGGGCCGTTTTCTTTTCAACGTCCACACAGAGCGGTATGTTTGGGGCGGTGGACACCCCAAACGGCCCACTCTTATCGGTGGTAAATACCTTTACCACTGTTTTTTAAATAATCTAATTAATCGATCCTGTGAAAATCAAAATTTTATCTATCTCTTTTCAATGTTCCCGCACAAGGGCAAGTTTGGCATGTCAACAAAAAAGAAATGGCCCAGCGCCCAGTTGCCATATACCCAATTCATCGGTGGACAAGGCATAAATAAGCGATTCCATAAGGTAAGAAAACTTTATCAATCAGCGACTCACTTCTTATGGTGGCCTGTGGACTAATAATGATGATTATAAACTTAAATTTCTTGTAAATTTTGCACTATTCAATAAGTATATTGTCTGTTAAAAGATTGATTTAGTAAGCTGTGTATTTAGCAACTCATTATAAATGAGCAGCCTCTTGTATGTTTTTTGTGTAAAATATATTATGTTTCTCTCATATAATATTTTAAATGGAGTAAAAAAATATGCGGCTGAGTCTGAGGGAACAGTTCCGTCACTACAAGCATCTGTTCCGTCACTACAAGCATCTGCTTTAACTATAAACTCATCATGATTAACTATTTTCTCAATATACAATACATTACTTATTGAAAGAAACGCTTCAATGATTAAAAAAAAAGCTTTTCTTTTAATTTTGCCTTAACTCTACTAAGTACAAATAGTTAGTTACTTATAATTTTGTATCTTTCCTAACTCCACCATGCATAAATAGTTAGTATCGTAAAATTTAGCAGTGTGATTTTATAATCAACTAGCCGGATCGGTGCGCTTCGCGCACCATATCCGTCTAGAAGTTGGCGCTGTGTGTAAAGAATAATTAATACAATATAATTAATATATCTCTATTGTTTCAAAATTTTATAATTCTAGGTCATATCTCTAGGTCCACTGGAAGCTTAGATAATAGAGAGTTATTAAATCCAAGATGGCGGTTGTAATTCAATAAGGCGGCCATATGTTGAAGTGATAGTATTTTTAATTTTATTTTTTAGCTACCATAAGTCTATGTACCAAATTTCAGATCTCTAGGTCCTCTTGAAACTGAGATAATAGAATGTGAATAAATCCAAGATGGCGGCTATAATTCAATATGGTGGCCATATATCGAAATCAAAATGGTCGCAATTTTCTATTTATGGTACACTCTATCTATGTACCAAATTTCAAACCTCTGTGTCAATGGAAAGTAGGAGACTTTCTGATGAATAAATCCAAGATGGTGGCTATAATTCAATATGGTGCCCATATATCGAAATTAAAATGGTCGCACTTTTCTATTTATGATACACTCTACCTATGTACCAAATTTCAAATCTCTATGTCAATGGGAAGTAGGAGAATTTTTGATCAGTCAGTCACTGTCACTCTTAAGTTTCATATACATATAGATTAATCATTTAATGAAAAGCGTAAGGAACTTCGTTCCTACCGGGTGTCCCGAGACACCACACGTATTATTATACTATACCTACACACAGTTCTCGATTTCTAGAAATTGAGGTTGTGAACTACAACCTACCCTCTCTTTGCCCCCCCCCCCCCCCTTTTTGTAAAATAACGAAAATTTTGAAAAATAAACGTTCAAAAACAACATTTTAAGAGTTTTAGACATAAACCCACACTGCAATCAGGTGGGTTTCGTGTGGAAACTAATATAATTTTAAGTAGTATTTTTTATAAACAATTTTTTGATTAGCATGCCACATGTTGTTATAATACTCTCAATAAATAAATAGGTACTTAGGTTTATACGAATAATTAAATCAACAAAACATTCCCTGTCTCACTCGCCCTTGGGAGTTTCGTCACAGCGTCTCTGCACAGTACTTATTTAATGCGATCCCTGCCTTAAAAAAAAACCTTTGTTGTTTCAGGTTATCATAATTTAGTAGTATAATCTCAACAAATAGATATTTTTTGTATTTTGAAAAGAAATATATTTGCCAATTTAATACATGATGTCCTTAATCAAATTTGTAGTCACTCATTGACAAATAAAATTTTAACAAACGATTTAAAAAAAAAAAAATCTTAGTGCCGATAATTTTATTTCTTATTTATCAGAGAGAGAGGTCCCGGAACGCCGTTCCGCCGCGTTTCGCCTCAAATCGAGCCCTGCCTACACCTCACCAAGGAAGTGTAGTTACTGGACTACTTCTCCACGTTACTCCCGCCATGTTAAACAATAACATGAATATAACTTGTTACAATGTAATTATTTGTAGTTGTGTTAAACAATAAAAAAATGTAGAAAAAAAAGAAAACCCAGGATATTATGATATATCTAGACGCCAAAATCTTCTTAGTAGAATATCAAATAAATGATTTAATTCTAATACAGTTTAATTAAATACGGCATGTGTGGATTTAGTTAAACGAATTTTAGATAATCGTTTATAAGTTGAAACACGAAGTTAATATTTTTGGAATACGTGAGAGTTACGTCACTCCAAGAGTCAAGATATATAAAACTTGCCATCCTGTTTTTAACTCGATTTCAAAGTTTCGCTTTAACTAAATCTTCGTCGCTGCTTTGATCTCCCCAGAGCGGACAAGGTTAGGCAAGGGGAACGCCAGGTTAGTCAGGCGCCCTTTTAACTCGGTTTCCACATCGTAGAGGTGGAGAAGGCGCCCCGGGGGTGCACCTCTACAAGAAAATACACCGAGTGAAATTTTCTTCTACCTTAGGGCTTCTCCATTTTCGGGAAAAGCTACTGGGGAAATAATTAAAGTTAAATATAGACTTTTACCAGTATTCTTTTTTTTTAAACTAGACCCTTTGCTTAGAATATTAAGGAAGAATAATTGATTCGTTGCCGACAGAGATTTAAAGTGCTGCTAAAAATATCTAGGAAGTAAAATAAAACTGTATTGCTTCCGAGCTTACCTAAGGTAGCGGAAGCTATGTGATCGTTCCGAAGAACAAAAAATATATAGGTCTCCGATTTCAAAAATTCCAAGACAGAAATCCGTTTTAGACATCAGGGATCATTTTTGGTTCCGTGTCTGTCTGTCGGTCTGTCGTTAAATTTTTGCGAACCAACATATCTTAAAAACCATACGTCCAATTTTATTAAATTTAGGTGGTTGCTAGTTGCCCATTGTTGGTCCTATATAAGTTGCAACCTTCTGCGCTTATTTGTTTCTCTTCCACATGCAGACAAATATACATTAATTTACACCTATAGCTTCAAAAGCACTTATCTGATTTGTATGAAACTTTTATAGTTTATAAAAAGTAATCCGCAGATAGCCCCAGATTACTTTGAACCGTCTGCACTCTTTAACTTTTGCATAATTGATACTTTAATTCAAGTAAAAAATCAAAACCATTTTGACACGGGGGAAACATTCAAATTAGACATTAATGGATTTTAAAAGAATAAAATCAATAAAGTACGTGATAAGATGCGAAGAAGCTATGTGCCACACTAATTGGCAGTCTATTTATTTTTACTTTTTCACTGCTAAAAATTAAAATAAGACAGGTTTAGGAATGGAAAATGTCTCTCACCACTTCCTTAACCCTTTAGATCTCTCGAGGGGTTATTTTGTATCCAAACCTTCGGCAAAATGAGCATGCGCGGAACTGATAAGAGTTAGAGTTTTGGTGGTCTAGCTAATCATCGACTAATGTCTTAGCTTTGATACCCTGATAACGGTTATCAGTGTCAGTCACTTTCACTGTGTTGATATCAGTTAATTTGGTATTGTTTATGCTTGGGATACAATTTTTTTACAAACCCCTAAATTTTAAATTGAATTATACTGTTGAATGCCATTTAAGTATCATTATACATTCTCAGGTAATGATAATTCAATCATTTTTAATTCCCCTTTTTGACACATTCCTCTCCCCTAACATTTAATGAAATTTTTCTTCCTAAAATTTCAGATTTAACATATTGTGATTTTTTGGTAATAATATAAAATTATGGTACTTTTTTACTTTAGCACCCCCCTATATCCCTTTGTGTTAATAGTTATTTAGACAAAGGAACATTATACAGAGTAGCATATATTCCTTAGTCTAAATTACTATTAAGACGAAGGGATATTTATTCCAATGTACCTTGGGACCAAGGAATATCACACTTGTGTATATAATTGTGGTCATATCCCTTAGTCTAATCAACTATTAAGATAAAGGAATATTAATTATAAAACTTCCCCAGGAGTCTCAATGTCTTGGGGAGACAACAAACAAAACTTTGAGACTTTTGTAGGACAGACTATTGTTTAGAACCAAGGGGGGTGCTAAAGTAAAAAGTGCCAAAATGGGGTAATCAATTAAATAATACAAAATATTTTGATATGAGTTTAGTTATTATATAGCCCAGGCGATAGCGTGCAAAATATTTCTGACTAACATCAATCTAGAATTTTGTGTATAAGTTAATCATTTGGTGCCTTTTTAGAATATGTGGTCGGATAAGTTCGTCTGCAGGACATAGCTTGGCAATAGGCATTTGAAAAAAGCAAACCGGTGGAGAGCAGCCATGTCCTACCTGTTATAGCGGACAATGTGACTTTCATGATCCTGAGTACAAACTTAGTTAGAAGACCGAAAATCAAGTTGATGTTAGCTTGCCAATTGATATGAGACCACTTTGATTTGGAGTAATATTTGAATACTCCAAATCACTTGTCGAGTGACAAACTAACCAACTTGACATTTGGTCTACTATCTAATTAAGTTTGAAAATCACATTGTTCACTATATATATATATATATATATATATATATATATATATATATATATATATATATATATATATATATATATATATATATACACACATAAAAATAAAGCACATTGAATCCTCCATGCCTAGAAGTCAGGGAGTGACTCTATGAACAAAGTTTTGGGATAAAGGAAGAAAATAAAAACTAAACTCAGGTAGAAGATAGATAATGTTATTAACAGAGGTGGAGTTACGTCACAAAAAGAGTAATACAATACATTTAAAATATCCTAAACTTTTGAAAAAGGAGAAAGAAAGCGTCGTATAATTAATGATAGAAAGGGGTTTTTAAAAGTAAATATTAGGGAGGAAAATTTGGCCCTGTGGTACCTTTCTAAACACAGATAGCCCCGAGGCCCCTAGGGGCCACCGCACTACAAAAACACCACTCTTGTGTTTTGTCAAAAAACCCTCCATCCCTTCCCGAAGCTTTAGAGATGCAATCAACGGTAAAATTTCCTTTATGGTCCTCAATATAAAAGAAAAAACACCCTCTATTGTATACCAGGCTGAAATATTGTTTAAATCCGGGTCCCGGCTTCAATGTGAAAAACAACAACAAAAACATTCACTCCACACGGGGGAAAAATCCTCATCTAATGTTTTCCGCCCTTTTCTCTTTTCATTTTTATAGCCGTGATTTCAAAGATAAATTGGGAGCAATTCTTTAATTTTTATTTTATATATATATATATATATATATATATATATATATATATATATATATATATATATATATATATATTTGTAGGGATGTGTGATGGACCACTTAGGTGTAAAAAATTACAATTAAATAATTTTAGTGAGACGTTAGTATATATATATATATATATAAGATATGTATATATATATATAAAAGGATTACCCACTACAAAAGTATTTATATTTTATAAATGATAAAGATACCCACAAACCGGAACTTAATATCTCCATTGTTTGAGATATTAAGTTCCGGTTTCCGATTTTTTTGGTGGGTATTAAACTTGGAAAACAAATTGGATTAAACTTTGAAATTTTAAATCGGAACACCTCTAAAGTGATACATTTTTTACTCCCGTTCCAAAATAGCGGACACTCAAAGTTTAAAAATTCTTTTAGCGAATTTTCGAAGAAAATTAAGCTACTGCAATGGCTCCAACATTATTGTACTGACAATTTTTGAAAATTTTCTACATGGAAATCCGTTTTAGACCTATCTTTTTTTTTTTCCATATTACCCCCTCTTATATGAAAATATGACAAAAGTGTACATAACAACAATTACTGTACTCTTAAAGAGCTTTCCAACGACATGCATCTTAAAGGGTAAATACTATGTTGACTTTTGTTCCCCGTACCCCTGTGTATCAAATTTATTTTTCACCCATCCAAATTCCTAAACAAAATTTTCCTAGATTATCATAAGCCAATAATATGCAGATTTCTTTGAAAACTTGCTCATATTCAAGTTATTGTGCATGATTGGACTTTTTTTTAAATTGGTTTGTTTCAATAATTCTGGGGTTAGTAATTCAGGTTCAAATAAGGTTCACAATGCCTGAACAAGAAGTATGACCTCGCTGTAATTATTTTTTTTTTTTTTATCTTCCAGACAAAGCATGTTTTAGCCTTCGTTTTAGTTCAATTTACAACCTTATACTACGTTTGACGAAGAGCAAAGTGTGTTACAAACATGTTAAAAGTTAATAAAAGGAGAAATTTTCCACCTTTATAAGGATGCATTCTTTTTTCAGACATACTAGCTGTGAAGCAAAATACAAGTAATATTGTTCTAAACCTGCAGCAACCCTGGTTACAATCGTCTAGCACTTCTTCGTCGAATTTATATATTTTTAAACGTAAATAAACGCTAAATTTGTAATTAAATTTAAATTATGTAATAGAGTCTGCTACGAACAATCAATTCTTGAGATATGATCAGCAGAACCATAAATTCAAAGAGAAAAACTTTTAAATTCAATCAAAACTTATCCAAAGGGTATTTCCATGTATAGAATAGATTGAAAGCATGGGGAAAAACTGAAAGGAAATTACAGTCAGAATAAATGGAATATTGAAAACAAGGCAGCTGGTGAGACACACACACACACAATTTGTGTGAGTGAGAGGCACCAAGGGATATATCAAGCAAGCGTGCCACATAGGAACTGTTCCAACATCAGACATTACGTCGGTAAGATACTAGGTTGGTTCCAACAGAGCCTCGGACGGTTCTAGAACTGCCGGGAGCATGCGCAGTATCGAAAGACCGTTCCTACACGCTTCTCGGACGGTTCTGGAACTTTTAGTCCCGTGTGCCAACAGAAAGTCGAACGGTTCTGGGACAGTCCTAGAACCGTGAAAACAGTTCCCGGACTGAAGCAGGAACTCGACCAGAACTACTAATACTAATATACGGAGACGTGTAGGTTACACTACTACTACTGTTCAACTATAACCTGACATTTGTTTTCGTTTCTTTTCTTGATATCTCTGTTTCCTAGCGTGTTTTGTTTCTCTCTCCACAGTTAATATTTATACTACTTCTTTCTTCTTTACGTATTATTTTTTATCATGATAGTATATTGGAATAATAAAATATAATTTATATATATTTATTCCTCTTGATAATTAAAATTTATCATAGCGACTTTGAGTCCTTTGTATAAGAATTAACTCCGATCTTTTTGTCTGTTCATCCGCCGATGATCAAGAAAAAAAAACTAGATAAATTGTTCTTATAATTTTCTTTTTTGTAGTTTTGAACCCTTTATTTGTAAATATTTCTTAATGTGTGGTTGACCATTTCTTATATGAGGGTTTATTTTTAATAAGCCAAGATAAAATTCAAATTTTATCATCCGAAACTTGATTCCGAGATCTCTGTGAAGGAGGGGTCTTACGAACCCGGGGATATCATTAAAATCCGTTTCATATACGTCTGTACGTGTACGTTCGTATGGAACTAAACCTTTAATAACATATAGCTTCAAGATATCGTATTGAGATGCGGTTTGCGGCATTTTTTACAACTTTTTTCGGAAAAACTGATTTACTTTTTTTTGACGACAAACCCGAACATCGTTTCGGAGCTGTAGTCACTTAAGCACGAAATCGGTCCGTCGACGATAACTTCAGTAGACATTATTTGATTTCTATTTCGTTTGGGGAATAATATTATGTGTCCTATTTGGTAGATTGTACCTATACTTTTTTGGCACAAGCGGTTTTGGAGATATTGGCATTTTAATGTTTTTACTTCCATGAAAATGGGTGTAAATACTGAGTTCTCTCTTGATAGCGTATTGACTCCACAACATTTCATGGAAGTCATGTGTGGGATTTCCACACCGGTACTTTTTATATGATTTAACAGTTAATGTTTAAAAAAAAATACAATTTATACAAACAATAATGTTTAATAGGCAGCTGAAACTAAAAGACAGGATTGTTGCGAGCCTGACGAATCCCAAATGTGAGAGCGAAATATAATAATTCAGAAATGACAGTGTGATAAATTTGTAACTTAAAAACGATTTGCCCTAATGTGCATTCTTATAAACTTTGTTGAGTTTAACAGTAGAATATGTTCACGCATGTAATCCATTTCTGAGTGAACATAAACAAAACAAGTGAAGAGATACGAAGAGGAAAATAAAAACAAGATAAAGAGAGGTAACATGAAGGTTGCAGTTCTGAAAGTTCTAAAATCGTTCCAACAGGCTCCTCTTTTTGAATTAGTTCTGAACCAGTCCTCATAGACGCATGCGCATTAAAAAATCCTGAACTGGTTCTAGAACCGTTCTGGAACTGGCTGTTGGAACAAACCTATTGGCTCGGCATTGTCCTGGGCCCGACCATCAGGGGCCCGCCGATTGTGGGCCCCGACGATGCTTGGCTTGTCCCTCCCCTTGTCTCTTACTAATCCCATATTATTCATATACAGGGTAGTCCAAAAGTCCCCCCCTCCCTCTTAACTTTTGAACAGTTTGAAATAAATTAATGAAACTGGGGGGGGGGGGGGGGGATCCCTACCATTCAAAGGGAAGTTTTTTTCATTCTATCGCCCACTAGGAGCAACCACCCACTTTGCCCCGAGGCCACCTAACCTCAAAATTTCAAATTGGAGTGTATATTTTTGATAGCCAATTTTGAGTCTTCGGTGAAAAATAATACCCTTTTACTTGAAACTTTTTTTTCTATTTCCAAAATGTTGCCCTCTACAGAGGGGCAAAGATAGCAAAATAACCCTTATAATACGTTGTAAAATCTAAACGGTTAGAGATACATTAATGAAACTTGGGGGATCTCTACCATTTGAAGGGAAGATTGTTTTTAGGCAATCGCCCACCAGGTCCAACCACCTATTTTGCCCCCAGGCCACAACACTTAAAAATTTTGACCTTTAGGTCAAAATTTTGATAATTGGTGATCTGTACCTAAAGGTACAGATCACCTAAGTTCCATTACTGTATTTCTAACCGTTTAGATTTTATTACGATGTTAAGTGTTATTTTTTACTATTTCGGAAGGGTTATTTTGCTATCTTTGCCTCCCTGTAGGGGGAAAAATATTGGTGATAGAAAAAATAGTTCCAAGCAAATGTTTAATATTTTTCACTGTAGAATCCAAATATGCTATCAAAAATATACACTCCAATTTGAAATTTGGAAGTTAGGTGGCCTAGGGGCAAAGTGGCTGGTTGCCCCTAGTGGGTGATTGCATGAAAACAAACTTCCCTTTGCATGGTAAAGATCCCTTAAGTTCCATTAATTTACTCAAACCGTTCAAAAGTTATGAGGGGGGGGGGGGAGACTTTTGGACCACCCTGTATGTGGTCTGTTTGCTTGACTTGTCCACCCCCATATCTATTACCATCCCTATATAATGATACATATATCGTTACTAAACACAGAACTGCAGTGTTAATTTGCATAGTTTGAAAAAGAGGAGAATCAATATTAGTTGGTTGTAGGGTTAAGCGGATTAGCGAGGAAACACAGACCCCTGTGTTATCTGTACCTGGGTTTAATCCTAATGGAAATGGTTGGTAGACTTAAAGCAAACATTGTGTTTAGAGATACTACAACACTCCTTGCTTCTAGAATCAACATTGATCTAAATGCAATGTTATTCTACGGGAGTATACCTCAGCTTTCCTTTAATTACATTGTATTCCTCTCGTCGTTTACATCAGCAACGGATTTAGAGCTAGTGAACCCCATAAAGATAAGGGACGCCCCTCTGCATATGGTTAGGAACTAATATTGGGGGGTCAAACTTAAGGGTCAAATGCACTGGGAGTTGGCAAAAAAAATACGTGTGGTGCCTCGGGACGCCGGTAGGAACGAAGTTCCTTACATTTTTCATTAAATATAAATGATAAAATCACACTGCTAAGTACGTATACATTGCTAACTACTTATACATGGCGGAGTTAGAAAAGAGACAAAATTAAAAGTAACGAACTGTTTGTACCTGGCAGAATTAGAAAAAATTAAAAGGAAATCGTTATTTGTATCATTAAAGCAAGCGTCTTACTATAAATATATATATTGAATATAAGAAAAAAGTTGATCATGATGAGTTTACAGTTAAAGAGTATGTTTGTTAAAGGATGTTGGATTGAAATAGGACTGTTTTCTACCTACCCGGCCTATTAATTTAAAGTATTATAAAATATATATCTTCCCTACTCTAAAGCTTCTGCTTGAATCCGGTTGAAATTTTACATGCCTGTTTCAATTGTACTTTAGACATGGTGTAAGAAGTTTTATTAAAATCGATATACGTTAGAACGGAAGATATCTGTAAAAACGTTGTTTTCTGTATTTTAAACGTTTGGGGTCCACTTTAATAAATTAAGCGATCTTTATCACTTCACAACTGTGTCGGTCAGGGGTATCCAACTCCAGTATTCTAGAGGTGTAAGAGCACTAGCGCTCCACGAGAATATGGTGGTTAAAATTGTAAACTACTTATGATCTTTTGACATTTGTACTATTTTGTAAATAAACAATACAAAAAAATAAACAGCCTCGGTGGCCGAATGAGTTGCGCGATAGCTCACAATGAGAAAGTTCCCGGGTTCGAATCTAGTACATTGACAAATTACTTTATTAATTTATTTCTTTGAATTAAGAAGCTCTATATCTTTTGAATGGTGTAAAAGATTTAGTTACCGAAATTCCCGTGGAGCGCTAGTATTCTAACACATGTAGATAAAGAGGGGAGTTAGAAATCTTTCCGTTTAAGGATTCTATGATCGCTGGTGTCGGTGTTCGTTTTACTAAAAAAAATATTTAAAAAAGTCTCATTAAACAAATGAAGTTAGAATTTTTTCTTGGATTAAATACGCAGTATTATAATAATATACCTAATATATTGAAATAAGCGTCAGCTCAAATCAATTTACTTTTAACACGACTGTGATTATATTTTCTATATTTACAAAACCAAGTGACATTTTGACATATAACAAAAATAAACAAGTCAAGTAACAGGCTTCCATAATAACATTTTCCCCCGTCTTTTTGAAGCTTACGATTACGCGAGCGATGCACGTGAACGCTTAGGTGGATATCATTTTCCAACGAACTCAGCCTGGGCATTGGTAAAATGAACATGTGTACCAAATTTCATCGGTAGATTTCGTGACGGTTTTTGCGTGACGGTGATTTTGTGACGGTTATTTTGTGACGGTGGCTTTAGTGGTTAAAGTACTCGAAACTTGCTACAAATCTACATCTAAAGTCTGGTGAATTTGGAGAGTTCGAATCCCAGAGTGGTGAGATTTACTTTTATAAATAAAGAGAAATCTAGCATTTCAACAATTAACGCAAGCTTCTGGAATTCAAATTTGTTCATAAATTGTAAGTTGTCAATCGTAGAGCATCTTCATTGTTAACTTACAACAAGTATATACCCCAAGTTTGAGAGAAAGATCGACAATTCAATTCTAGGTCAAAAGATGAAGGGTGAGGTCCCCCCCCCCCCCCTCCACCACACCCAATAAATTTTCTCTAGCGAGGTCAAGTTGACTAAAGAACCTACTAATTAGTATGCTATAGAATTATCTACAAAGTAGATTAGTCGTATTTTTTAGTACACATGAATCCCAATATAGAAACATTTGCATTAAATTTCTGTAAATATATTTATCTAATCAAATTTAATATTTCCATTATCAAAATGATTTTTAATTCAAATAAATAAATTCATTATTACATATCCAATTTAAATTAATAATAATAATAATAATAATAATAATAAATTTATTTAAATAAGTTTTACATAAGAGACAAATAATTACGATAATTACATGATTGTTTTATATAATTTCTTTAAACATTTCTTAGTTTAGCCGCAAAAGCGATTGCTTGAGTGCGGCTAAAAATTTTTTTTTTTTTACATAAGTTCTTTCTAAGGTTTATAAGTTCATTCTAAGGTTTATAAGTTCATTTAAAATTAATAGATAGGATTAAAATAACATGTCACTAATAAATGTAATTAATTAATTTTAAATGAACAACACTTATAACAATTTAACAACAATTGTAATAATAAAAAAAAAAAAAAATATATATATATATATTTATCAGATAAATATTCAGAGACTGAATAATACGCTTTATCTTTAAGCATTTGCTTTTATTGATTAAGGAAGATTACTATACAAAATTATAGATGAATTTTACTGGGGAGTATCTGTATAATTCTGTACGACAAATTGGCAGCAATAATTTGTCTTTATACCTAGACTTTATACCATAACATGACGCTGCTAGCTTTTAGTGCAAATTGCTTAAGTCTAAACAATCACCTGTTGAACAATTGTGAAAAAAGAAAAAAAAAAAAAAAAAAACCATCGAAATTGGACTAGACGATTTTGATGCAACGATTCTAAAATGTCCATTTAAATATCAATTTAACCATATTGGTCGTTTACCCAAAAAAAAGCTAGTTTCCGATATACTGATGAAAATTAATTTCACCACGAAGAACGAGAGGTCGGGTTCTATTCCCTTCCAGAGAGGATTTATTTACTTCATACATTTTGAATGATATATAATATATTGTATATATATATAATTGAGATAACAAAAAAAAAAAAACGTTACGTATATTAAAAATGTAGCTCTAGTTGTATCGGAAAGATTTAGTTAACCAGTTTCAAAACATAGATGTTCGTTAAATTTTAGACCAACAGGAGACGGGAGACCAAACATGTCTGAAACACGTTTTGAATTTGATGAAGATATAATAATATCTCGTTCTTTAAAACAATCACAATGTTTGTGTTACCACCGGTAAGTTAGTAAGCTTGTAATCAAAAATCAAATTCTGCCACTAAAAAGAGATTGTTATTATTTTCTAAACTTCTGAGAATCTGTTTGACAAACAATTTTTGTTTGGCACATTAAATATAAACAAAACAAGTCTCTTTAATGGCGGAAATACACATTCTAGTATAAAATCATGCCAGTGGCGAGTTACTAGCACGTCAGTAGGTGGCATGCTGTAGACGCTGTGTACATTTGCCAGTGAAACAGCATGCTAGTATCATCTGGATGATCCGTCTAGTGCGAGCTACTAGCACAAGACAATACACATTCCAGTCACAGCTCTAGTTTTGAAACAGGCAATCGTTTCTTGCCTTTTTTTAACCGGAATAAATTATATAATAATTGTATTTGCTTTA
The DNA here is from genome assembly GCA_951217055.1 of Gerris lacustris. Lineage (NCBI taxonomy): Eukaryota > Metazoa > Arthropoda > Insecta > Hemiptera > Gerridae > Gerris > Gerris lacustris. The sequence continues at coordinate 4,151,995 of OX578283.1, read as the reverse complement.
ATTAATTTTGATATTTTTATTAATTATTACTTGTTTTTTGGTTTCCTGTGTCCCTATACCCCTACACGACCCACACCTAAGAAGATATATATTAATTATTACAATGTACCTTATGAATGTATCGGTGCGGAATGAAATTAACCAGATTGTTCTGTTACTTGCAAAGAACTGTGTTTTAAAACATTTGAAAAATAATAAAAAGACACGAAGAGTGTGGGTAATGATTGGACAGCTAGAAGAGAATTAGGTACATGGAGCGAATCAGTGCCTACTAAATTAAATGCGGTCCGGAGACGTCAATGGTTTAGCAATCAATTGTGAATGCTTCCGGAGAAAGTTGATGAGTTGTGTTCAGATACCCGCGAAAGGAAGAAACGCAACTGAAGACTGAAGGGCTGAGGGAGACTCGTGCTAGCTACTAGCAACATAGCGCTGGCAGGCCTGTTTACATGTGTCTTATCAGTTCCCCCTCCCCTCGACTCGTGCCACTGGCAAGACAAATATCAAACCTCGTGCTATTTACTCGCATGCTATTTGATTTATACACATGCCTGTAGCTCTCGTCTGCGAGCTACTCGTATGTTTTTGTGCGAGTAACTAGCATGTGTTTTTTCCGCCTTAAGTCTTGTTCCATTATCCTGGTCAGGCAGAGAACACCGTCGGAGTGGAAGGCCTGATCCAAAACTTTACTAAGTATATTATATTATATCCTTGCATTTTTGTATTTCAGAATTCTGACACTCTCAATATAAAATTCAGTAGCCTCTTAACAAACTAAAATTACAATAATTATTTTTTTAAATTAATGTTAAACAAAACGCTTTTTCACTTTGTTAAAACAGCAAGACCACTTAAATTCAGCTTTGATTAAATAAATACGTGTGTACAATAGAAAGATAAAAGAGTTTGTGTTATACTGGAGGTAGGAATGAGTATAAAGTATTCTTGTGCCAAGGTAAATTTTAAATTGAAGTCGAGTCAAAGTAAATAACTTACTCTGACACCAGTCAACTCTACCATTTAATTAATTTTATCCCTAATCTCTTACACACACACACACACACACACACACACACATATATATATATATATATATATATATATATATATATATATATATATATATATATATATATATATATATTTAAATTAAGTCTGTGGGGCTTTGAATGAATTAAGTTTGTAGAAGAGATAGAAAGGCTTTATACGCAGTTAGGTGTTGAAACGAAATTTTCTCTCTCAGAACTTAGATGGTGTAAGTTCAAACCTATAGTTGAATTTTTTTAACAAAATCAAGTTCTCTCTTCTCTCTCATTGCATAATTTTAAGTCCTTATTCTTAGAAGTTACTTTGGTATTAGTATAAAAAACAGAGTTAAAAATGAGTTTTATAAATTTCCCCAAAAAACACCTTTTTAACGTTGGAATATAGAATAACGACAAACATGTCAAGTGTGTGCTGGTCAGCACACAGCGAGGGTCAGTAGGCCACACTGTATAGTTTAAGTAAGTACCCTATTGATGAAAACAAAAACATTTTAACCCTTAAGTTTTTTACCCTATTTTTTTGAAAAATATTTTTTTAAAGTTCCTATCAACAAAAGTCTTTCTAAATAGGTCAAAAAAATACTACAATCTCCCACAACAAAAATTTCCTTCAAACCTACAAACACCGTCAAAACACTATTTTCCAGACTTAAAGACACCCAACTCCCCTCAATGATTAATCTTATGTCAATATAATATTAATTGTTTAGATTTTGACTCATCCTATATAGGTCAAACTTGCCAATTCCTCCATAGAAGATTATACCAACATGAATATAGCCTTAGACCCAACTATCCCAATCCCACTGCCCTTACCAACCACTTTCATTCCACTAGTCACAAATTTAATTTTATTAATCCCCCAATCTTAGCTCAAGAACCTAATTACCAGCGAAGAAATGTTCTTGAAATGTATTATACATATATCTAATACCAACAACACTGTCAACTTGAGAACTGACACCAATAATTTAAGCATCTGTTACCAGAATATAATCACCAATTTTTAATGTATTTTAACTTTCTCGTTCAATTTCCTTGTAGTCTTACTCAACAACTTTTTTTGGTATGTTATTCTATGTATTTGTTACCTTTCAGTCATTTTGTATAATTACATTATTCTTAGTCTTATCTCACTGTTAATTTATGTTTCGAATTATTAATTAGTTCAGTGCAATATTTATGATTTTTTTTTTTTTTTTTTTTTTTTTTTTTGTGATATTAGTTTTTAAGTCTAGTTGTAATCTAAAATGTAGCCTGTACCCTTATCTTGATTCACCACCCTTTACACCTGGTCTTTTCTTTTACTGTTAATCCTCTCACGTCCTTCTTGCCTCCCACCTTCAATCCTTTCTACCTCCTCTATATTCATCTATCATTTCTTGTCCAGTCCTACTCCTAACGTAAATATGTATACACTTTAACTTGTGTATATATCACCTGTAGTTAAACCCTGATGATGTGTACATATTACACCAAACTAGTTGGTTAATCTATACATGTGTTTTTATTAAACCGTACCACGCTAATTTTAAGACTAACTCCTTAATTAACTATTAGACGCGCAATCCACTACACCACGGGAGTAGATGATTTCCTCATTTAATTTGTTATACTTATTTTAAGTATAACTAATTATAGTCCAGGAGATGCAAAAAAGTGTCTGACAAACACGAAGATAAAATTTTGTTTATAAGTGAATATGTTGGTGCTTTTTACTACGTTTTTATTAGCTTGCTCTCTTGTTTGTTTGTTTCTCCGGTACAAATCTGGCAATCGATTTCTAACTATCTTCCCGAATAGCTAGACATTTGAAACTTTTAGCATAGCTCAGAACACGATGACAATGCATTATTTTAATACTTTTGGCCATCTTTCAACAGAATTTAATTGGTTTTTAGCAAATTTTGCTGTACGGAAAGTTAGTTCGAAAAAAATCCGCAAGTTATTTTATTTGTTTTGCCATGTCCCATATTTACGCAATCTTTATTTTGACGGGTCTCAAATTTGTGATAGATAAACATTGAATGACAGCAAAACAGGAAATATCGATTATATTATTTATATTATTTGAAATATATCGATGGCTCGCTTTAGATTTGGTGTTGGGGAGTTCTATTGTACAAAGATTTGTCCTTTTTTAGGTTTAAGATCAGCTCCCTAGATGGTTGTCATTTATGTGAAGTAAATACATTCGGAACTATTTCTTTTTCACTAACATTATTTTTTTGTTATAATTGTTTATATTATATAACAATAACAATTATATTATTAACATTACATACGATTTAACAGAAAATTTAAAAACGTAGTATATAAAAAGTTCTTTTTATCTTGAAATTATTAAGAATATGTGGTCGGCTAAGTTCGTCAGCTGGACATAGTTTGGCAATAGACAATTTAAAAAAACAAACCGGTGAAGAGTGGCCATGTCCCGCCCATTTTGGTGGACAATGTGATTTTCATGATCCTGAATACTAAATTAGTTAGTAGACCAATAATCAAGTTGATAGTAATTAGTCACTTAATAGGGGAACACTTTGATTTGGAGTAATATGTGATAAATATCGTTAAAGCCATTAAAGTGGACATAAACGTTTAAAATATAGAAAACAACATGTTTACCGATATCTTACGTGCTTAAATAACGATTTTAAATACTATACATACAAATCGTCAAAGTACCATTTTAACAGGCATGTAAAACTTCAACTTCATACAAACCGATGGTTTGTTTTGTCTAGTTAAGTGATAAATTTTATAATAATCGAAAAGAAGAAAAATAAGATAAGAATATAAAAATAAGAGAATAAAATGTTGGCAGCGTGTATTGTTTGGAATAGTAAAAATGCAATACTCTTTAACTAACTCATCATAATTAAATATTTTCTCAATTTTCAATACATATTTATTGCAATACGCTGGATTAAATGATAGAGCCACGCGATGGCTGCAGTGTAAGATACCTTAGTGGCCTGGTGACTGGGTGGGGGTAAACCACAACTGATCCAGATCAGTAGAGTGAAAAATGACGATCAGTGGAGTGAATACTACAAGGCTATATTTTATATTAAATGTAAATGTTAATATCAATGTATGTTAGATCAATTATTCATGTAATGAATAATTGATGATATAATTATTGTTTATGTATAATTCATTGATAGAGTTGTAGACAAAGAAAGATGCTTCACACTCTCGACAAAGTGTCAATTAAAGTGATAAAAACCCAGAAAGCAACTTAAGTTTTCTCGATAAGAAAACTTCCTGGTAAAACTTTTCCTCCAGGAGAACAGAAAAGTCTAAATTAATTTTAACATTAATCTTGAAGACAAAGTGGAAAGCTATAGATCTTCTTTTGTTCTTCTGTCGACAACTTTACCAACGAGGAAGATAGAGGAGCTGAGTTATAAATATTTGGCCTCATTGTAAAACTTTTGCAAGTAGAGTCACCTAAATTTAAAATTCTTTAAGATTTAATAATTACGACAATTCTTTATTAAATATTTTATATTCTTTTGATACAATTCCAATATTACTAAAACTTTATTTGGTTCTTCTTTAAATAGTTCCCCCTCTAATTATAAAGACAGAAGCTAGTAACAATCTAAAGAAGGTGAAAATAATGATCTTTTAGCGAATTTTCAAAGAAAATTACGCTATTGCAATGGCTTCAAAATTTTTGTAATGCGAATTTTTGAAATTTTTTTCCATGGAAATCCGTTTTAGACCATTCTGAATCGATTCCTAAAATTTAACACTTTTTTTTTTATGTATGTATATATGTATGTATATATGTATGTATATATGTATGTATATATGTATGTATATATGTATGTATATATGTATGTATATATGTATGTATATATGTATGTATATATGTATGTATATATGTATGTATATATGTATGTATATTATATGTATGTATATATGTGTCACTCCAGACGATATCTCCCCTTAGGATGCACTTAAAAATTTCAAACAAATTTTAAAATGTCAATAATATCAAAAGAAAGGATGAGTTCGTTGGCCAGAATTTTTGGAGTCCATTTAGGGGTCACATTTTGACCATTTAGGGTCAAAAAACGTGTTTTTTCCATTTTACTCCCCTTTAATGTGAAAATATGATAAAAGTGTACATAACAACAATTACTGTACTCTTAAAGAGCTTTCCAACGACATGCATCTTGAAGGGTAAATACGATTTTGACTTTTGTACCTCATACCCCTGTGTACCATTTTTACTTTCTCATATAAAGAGAAAGTATTGTGATGGCGCGAAAATTCGATTTTGAGATTTTGATGGATTTACACGTTTTGAGGTCCCCTGAGTCCAAAAAAGCGGTTTTTAAAAAATGTCTGTCTGTCGTCTGTCGTCTGTCGTCTGTCTGTCGTCTGTGCAGACGCCTGGAGCCCAAACTACTGGGCCGATTTTGACGAAATTTGGCATACATGTTCAGAAAAATCATACCCCGAGGCGAAATCGAGAAATGAATTTTAGCTCTAAATTTGGGGGCGCTACCCCCCAAAAACTCTGAAAAAACATGAAAAAAAATTATTTCTCGAAAACGGTTCCGACGATTTTGATTAAAAAATTCTAAAATGTAGTCCATTTGAATACGAATCCAACGATATAAGCCGTTTTCCCGGGAAAAATCTAGTTCCTGAGATATTAGCTTAAAACGCGGACGGAGAGAGCCCGGGTTCGATTCCCCGACCAGGAGAAGTTATTTTTATGATAAATTTTGATGAAATGTTCAATAATATTTAAATGTACATTTGAAAACTAATAAATGGAAACACTGGGCTAAGTAATTATAAACTCGTATATGAGAAAGTTTGTCTGAGTTGTCTCGGACCGATTTTTTTTTTTTTCACCCATGCAAATTCTAAACCAAAATTTTCCTATATTATCATAAGCCAATAATCCGCAGATTTCTTTGAAAATTCGCTCATTAAGTCATGGTGCATGACTGGACTTTTATACACTGTTACTCCCCTTATAAAACCCAAAGTGTGATATTCCATTGTCTCAAAGTATATCGGACTAGTGATGCGCTGCATAAAGAACTCGCGTAGAATTGTGTCCTTATATCAGCCATACTATGTTTTCAATATAACTACCAGGATAATATTTCGGTTAAAACATTAAATATTCTTTATCAACCTAAAAATAGCTTTAAAATTAGGTTATGTTATATGCCATATAAGTTTGATCTTACTTCTTAACACCCTTATTTTGGTCATATTTGTTGCAAACCTTTTTAGATAATATTTAATATTTATTTCCTACTCTTTAAGACCTTTAAAACGATGTATGAAATGTCGTGCAGACTAAAATCTTTAGTCGTCTGCAATATTGATCGCAAACTTAAATTTAAAGTGTCAAAAATACTCAGATGTTGAACTCGCTAGTTCTAGATAGGAAAAAATGTTCCTTGTATTTGTAGATAATCACTAATTATTAAAGTTATCAAAGGCTCGCTACAGTCACCTGTTTGAAGCAATATTTATTGAAAAAAATAATTGCAGGCTCGCTATGCTCGCCTGTTTTACAGCTTTTGTACAAAATCTTTATTTAATAAGATTATTGCAGGCTCGCTACGCTCACCTTTAGTTACTGCATTGGTAGTTAATATTTATTAAATAAAGTTATTGGAGGCTCGCTACGCTCGCCTGTTGTTACAGCGTTTATAGTTAATATTTATTAAATAAGGTCATTAAAGGCTCGCTACGCTCGCCTTTTTGTACTGCATTGTTAGTTAATTTATTAAATAAAGTCATTGCAGGCTCGCTACGCTCGCCTGTTTGTAATGCATTGTTAGTTAATTTATTAAATAAAGTCATTGCAGGCTCGCTACGCTCGCCTGCTTGTAATGCATTATTAGTTAATTTATTAAATAAAGTCATTGCAGGCTCGCTACGCTCGCCTGTTTGTAATGCATTATTAGTTAATTTATTAAATAAAGTCATTGCAGGCTCGCTACGCTCGCCTGTTTGTAATGCATTATTAGTTAATTTATTAAATAAAGTCATCGCAGGCTCGCTATGCTCGCCTGTTTGTACTGTATTATTAGTTAATTTCTTATAAAATGTCATTGCAGGCTCCATTCGCTCGCCTGTTTGTACTGCATTATTGGTTAATTTCTTATAAAATGTTATTGCAGGCTCGCAACGCTCACCTGGTGGTACTGCATTATTAGTTAATATTTATTAAATAAAATTATTGGAGGCTCGCTACGCTCGCCGAAGATCTTTATTCAATACATACGCAGGCTCGCTGCCTAAACAGTAGACAGCTGGGATTTATCATATTTCCTTACATTTGTAGACATCTTTATTTTAAAGTTTTTACAGGCTATCACAGCGAGCCTATTTAATAAATGCATCTAGTCATCAATTTGTTGAACACCTAAACAGGCGAACTTATAGAGCCTTGTAAATGCTGTCTAGCAGGCGAGCGCAGATAGCCTTCTAGCTTATTCACGCTTTTCCTACTTTTAAAGACCTTTAAAACGATGTATAACATGCCATGCTGACTATAATATTTTTTTTAGTTTTCTACTATATTGGCCGCCATCTTGAAAATATCAAGTGTGAAATGTTAATAGTTACATAGCCCTCTTCTACATTTCAAGACCTTTAAATTTATATATAACATGTTATAAGGACTAAAATTTTTTGTTTCGTCGTCCAAACATATTGGCCGCCATCTTGAAAATATGAAGTGTGGAATTTAATTCGTTACATATCCTTTTCCTTCTTTTGAAGACCTTTTAAACGATGTATAACGCATTATGCTGACTAAACATTTTTATTTTAGTCGTCCGCCACATTGGCGCCATCTTGGAAATGTTTAGTGTGGAATTTCCAAAAACTATACAGTTATGACAAATTATTAGAAGCACCTGGGTGCCAAATTTCGTTTAAATCGATCAATTTCTACGTCAGTTATCGTTGGACAAACAAACACACAAACTTTTCAAATCCCAAGTCTCTGAAATTAAGAACTCACTACGCTCGTTCAACTAAACATCCCTATCTCTTAATAGTTATTTAGTCAAAGTTATTTATATTCCAAAAATACAAAGAGGAGTAACAATCTAAAAAAGTAGCCGTTATTTTTAACATTAACTGTCTAACAGCGAGGGTAGTAAAACCACACGAGCAAAGAAAAATGCAGTTTTCTCACGAGTTGCGTACCGTACGTTATCTACAATTGTTGGATTTTAATAATGAATACAGAAAAAAATATTTAATAAACTTTCTGTATGTAAGTTCGTATTTCTCTTTCGATAAAGATGGCATTAATTCATTAGTTGTATTTTGTGCCGAATTAATCATTTCGGGAGACGTATTATTCACCTTATTTTCGTCATAATGACATAAGTCACTCATTGTTTTTCACTAAAAACTCGATATTAACAGTTACTTTAATTAAACAAACAGCAAATTAGTTTTGTATAATGTAAACAACCTTGCTAATCGTGCGTTAATGTGAAGAATTCTTTATTTTTACCGCACTATGGCTGAAATAAAAGGAATTATGAAACGCGCATGCGCAACGAATACAAGTACGTAAAGTATCACTTTCTACGCATCTGAAAAGAAAAAAAAAAATGTTTATATTTCGTAACAATCGTAGATAAACTAATTTTCATACATTTTTATTTTATTTTTTTACGTTCAAATAAAACGACAGCTCGTTGACCTTTCTGTTTAGAATAGAAAATGTGTAATAAACATATTTCCCCCCTTTCTAAGTAAATGGTTGTTAAGAAGAATTATTACAGCAATTTGATTTACAGGCTTTTAGAAGGAGTTAAGAAAACATCTTAAAACTTCAAATTGGTGAAAAATATTTTCCCGTCTAACGGGTAAAACATGCAAACATTTAAAAGTTTCTTTCCTTTTTCTTTTTTTCCAACTCATTTCAAAATTTCAATGTGGAATAATCCATTATGTTGAAGAGAATAATATATACATGTTTTTTTTTTTTTTTTTTTTTTTTTTTAACTTTTTACTTTTATAAATGACGGCTTTTATTTGCGAGTTTCCTATTTGCAACCACTTCTCGCCTATTGACATACATTTTTGAAAAATAATAAATAAAATCTGCCGATTATTGAGGCAAACAGCTTCGACGCGTTCTTATAACGTACTAATGATGAACGTGATGTTTTGATGATGTTATGCTTTTACAAACAATTATTTTCTACACTATAGAATTTTATTCCATCGTTTATTTAAATAATGTCAATCATATTTTAATTGTTTACATTAATTCAAGAATTAAGTGAAGCAAGCGTAAGCGAACTTCATGTGCGCTCGTAAATGCTTTTATCTACGATTGATACGAAATATAAACATTATATCTTTGTTTAGATGCGTAGAAAGTGATTATTTACGTACTTGTATTCATTGCGCATGCGCGTCTCATAGTTCTGAATAATTCCTCTTCTTTACCACGCTAGCGCGGTAAAGAAGAGGAATTCTTCAGCTTTACGCACGATTAGCGAGTTTGTTTACATTTAACAAAACTAATTTGCTGTTCTTTTATTAAAGTAGCTGTTTATATCGAGTTTTTAGTGAAAAACAATGAGTAAATCAAGTGACTTTGTCGAAAATGTGGAGAATAATACTCCTCCAGAAATAATTAATTCGGCAAAAAATACAACTAATGAATTAATGCCATCTTCATCAAGAGAGAGATACGAACTTACATACAGCAAGTTTATTTTTTTTTGTATTTATTATTTAAATCAAATAATCGTATAGATAAAGTACGGTACGCAACTCGTGAGAAAACGGCATTTTGCATTGCTCGTGTGGTTTTACTACCCTCGCTGTCGCTCGGGTGCAAACTCCACACTCGCATGCAAAATGCTACTTTCCGCACGCGACGCGTAATGTACTATTATGTTATTGTATTTATTATTAAAATGTTATTTATATATAGAATGTAGGTTATAGATATTAAGAGTTTATCGTCAGCATTGATATTGTTTGGAAATTTGTATATCGCGGGAGATAAAGACGAGAGAGAGCCAGAGCCAGCTCAGAGATGTGATCTTTAGGTTGACTCTTGACCCAAAACAGTGACCAGGATCAACCTAGATAGAAGGTCTGCTGGTCAATGTTGTGGTTTAAGGGTCGAACTGATTGAGAGTCTGTCTTTCAGTTGGCCTCTGCGCTTGAACGAGGCAAGTCATCGAGTGATAGTGGTGTGTGATCAGGATAGCGACGCCAGGAACAATAAGTGCCACACCCGTTCTGATAAGCCCACTCTGCCAGGGCAGGATTTATCTCCGTGACTCAGGACCGGCTTATCGGCTAAGATAAGAGGGTGAGGTGTGCCAGGGGTCAGCCCCGTTTTTGCCATCGACCCCTTGGAGGGATAAGAACCCCACCGCTCAGCCCGTTATCACCTACCAGCTGGACACCGCCACATCGCTACTGCACTGCACCTCCTTCGCCAACCACAGCTGGAGAAAAATATTAATATACAGGGTGGCCACTATAAACTGGCTCACCCTGTTATCTCTTTTATTTTTGAAGATAGAGAAAAAATGTAAATGGTAACTCACCTTGGATTTTCGCGTAGTTTTATAATATGATTTCTAAAAATATTTTTATCTTATAGTTTCGGCGGTATCTCTCTCAACTTTGTAATTTTAAATGGTAACCTATATTTTTTTATATTTTTTTCTTAAATTAGATTGCTTTAGAAGAAAAATGAGCCTTGAACCAACAAAATCGGTTGAGAATTGACAGAGATATTCCGTTTTCAATGTAACAAAAATGCTATCTTAGTATGTAAAATACTAAATCTAAAAAAAAAAAATCATAATTCAGTGTTTATTTCACTTTGTTTTTCACTTATTTAGGTTAGATGAATGCATTTACTGATCAAAAGTTAAACCTTCATTCCATTCCATTCAGGAACATCGTTAGTATGACCTCTTTTGATCAGTGTGTCGACAATCTACCTATTTTCTCTAAAGTTTCTGAATGGAATAGAAAAAAGTTTTGACTTTTGATCAGTAAATGCATTCAAGTAACATAAATAAGTGAAATAAACAGAATTAAGATCATTTCGTTTAATTTGAGTTTTTTTTTATTACAGTATTTTACATACTTAGGTAGCATTTTTGTTACATTGAAAACTGAATATATCTGTCCATTCTCAACCGATTTTGTTGGTTCAAGGTTCATTTTTCTTTTAAAGCAATCTATTTTAAGAAAAAAAAATATAAAAAATATAGGTTACCATTTAAAATTACAAAGTTGAGTGAGATACCGCCGAAACTATAAGACAAAAATACTTTTCGAAATCATATTATAAAACTACGCAAAAATCCAAGGTGAGTTACCATTTACATTTTTTCTCTATCTTCAAAAATAAAAGAGATAACAGGGTGAGCCAGTTTATAGTGGCCACCCTGTATATAAACAAGTGCGAGATTTAGAATAGTCGAAATAGAGAGTTTAATCTTTAGCCGACTGATGTAAACAAAACATCGAAGACAACGGACCGAAGAATACGCAACCAGTCTGTGTCTGCGTGTGGCTCTGATCAGCTGAGGACTCACACCGCTCCGCTACCCCTCCGCTACCGCTAGCTACTATACCCCTAAGGTACCGCAATATCCATTTAATTTAGTTTAACCGCAACCGCACCTACAGTCCACCTCCGCAATGGTTGAATTTAACTTGTTTAACAATAAAGCAAAATTTCACCAACAGGTTTTTGGAGTCAACGTTTTATATAAAGGGGATCGCCGATGTAGGGTTATTGATTAATATAATGATTAGGCCTTTTCTTGTAAATTTTATCTATTTATTGGGGAGCCAGGGTAGCCGAGCGAGCGTCTTAAGGCGCTCGCTCAGCTATCAATATTCGAGGCTACTCGAGGTCGTGGGTTCGATCCCGTGCCATGATGACATCAATGAATTGCGGACGGTGCAGGGCGAGGGACACCCCCTATGGGACACTCTTCCCACACGCTTTGACGCTCGCTTATATTATAGCTTACTATTGACCACACCATACTCGCTTCGGTGGTACAATGTACAAATGTATGATGTGTGAAGTAGCTGGAACTCTCCACCACGGGGCGTAAAAAGGGCCTAAGTGATGGCCTAATTGCAAGGCCCATTTAGCTTAGAAAGTAACCTTAACCCGCTAACCCTTACCCATATTCATTTATTATTTAGAATTAGGAATTTTCGGTTAACCAGCTAATACTTTTAATTACTCATGGGCCAGCCTGTATTATGTCCGTATATGTTAATTAGTCAAATTATATTGCTATTATTTTATGGTTTAATTATTCAGTCGTTATTATTTTATTTTTAACCAGGACCCCTTGTCACTATTATTATTATATATATTATTATTTTCACCCTCCCCTAGCAACCGACTGAGCAGGGCGAATCTTAAATCGTATCAGTGTGTATGTCTGTCTGTCTGTCTGTCTGTCAGTAACGTTACACAATCAAATACGTTAACTGTTTTGAAAGTGGCTGCAGCTGCGTCGTTCCTATACGTACCAACACGTTTCACCAAGATCGTTCAATTTCGTTTCTACTTTTTCATACATGTTGTGACTACCATTTGTTTATTAAGTCGGTTAAGTAGAATGGACGTTAATAAAAAATTCAGAATGGTGTTTAGTAATAGGTATTTCTGGGGCACGAAAAAAAAATTAACATTGCTAGATATTAAAATAACAATAAAAATTCATTGAATTCCTTGAATGGTCTTAAAATATCTTAAAACTATCGTTTATCCCTTGCAGCAAACAATACAATTGTGTGTTCTACATTTCTATCATTCAGCAACATTAACTTTAATAATGGGCTATAGATAGAATAAAAAATACGTGCAGTATCCTTTACATTTTATGCTTACGTTTTTACGCGGGCGAACGCTTGAGCGGATAACGTTGTCGAACGAACTTATCCTGGACATTGTTAAAATGAACATGTGTACCAAATTTCAACTTAATCTGCCATTTTTTACTGAAGTTATTGTCATTGTTTGATTTCGTGACGGTCGATTTATTTACCGGTCTTTTTTCGAATTAATTCCCGGGCTCAAAACGCTGTAACGTGCCATAAGGAACTTCGTTCCTAAAATCATCTACGGCTTTTATCTTCGTTGGTAGACAAAAGCAAACTGGTAATCAGAGTCCGCACACGCTGTAACCTCTACGTTTTCACGACTATGTATTCAGCTTAATAATTTTCAACGGAATATGTATCCACTCCCAGACTAGCAATATACAAGTACATATGTCCAAGTTTGTAAAATTAGCATTCAAGAATTGTTAACTTAACACAAGTTGTTTCATGAAATATACAATTTTCTAAATAGTGAACAAAAAAATTTTTTTAAATTCGATCGGAAAACGAGCAAATAAATAACATTATGTACTAGTGTAGCTGTATAGTTAAAAAGCTATTACAAAAAAAAAAAACTTAACACAACAATTATTGATTAGCGACGATTTTCTATTGTAGTTTGACATTAAAGTAAATTGTTATTGCAAGAGTTAAAACTAAATTAGGAATTTAATAAAAAAGAAAAGCGCTACAACACTCAATTGATAAGAAATGAGGATTTTTTTTTTTTATCCTGGAAAAAAATATCTTGAAATTATTAAGGTACTCTGATGAAAAGAAAGAAAAATAAAGTGGAGGCGAATCGATAAAAATAAATCCGATTATAGCCGATAAACGTCTGGGCTCCTTCCTTAAACATATAAATGTATATATATATATATATATATATATATATATATATATATATATATATATATATATATATATATATATATATATATATATATATATATATAAACATAAAGAGAGAGAGAGAGGGGGAAAGAGTGAGTGAGAGTTTCCCCCTTACGAAAAATGCCTAAATAAAAATGGTGGGGGAAGGAAAAGGAGTAAAATGGGGACCAAGTTACTTTCCAACTTGTCTCTCACAATTTTCATTTTTTAATATTTATTCAATTGATTTTATTTTTTCTTAAGTAAAAATCTTGGTCTAAAGGTACAGGTAAATAAAAAAACACTATCTGGAATTGAACGGACCCCCCCCCCCCCCCCCTATTTTTTGTCTGTTTTCTTTTCCAAATATTCTTTTCCGTCATCTTTTCTAACTTTTTTTATTTTTCGTTTTATAAATAATTATTGGGAAAAATGGAACACAGATGAGAATTTTTAAGGGTGATTTCTTTTTCATAAAAAAAGTTTTTCCCTCTCTTTAGGAAGACAATTTTCTCTACAAAAAAATTGAAAAATAAATGTTGTATATATATATATGCATAGTTAATCAACGTTTTACAGCATAAAAAATCAAGAAAAATAAAGACGAATAAACAGGTCAAGTGTGTGCTAGTCAGCACACAGCGAAGGTCCGTAGGCCACACTGTATAGTTTAAGTATTTCCCTATTGATGATGTTTTTTAAAATGCTAAAAAGCTTCTTTGAACTATCCTATGGGTCTGATATTCTCAAAACACAAACAAACTTCCGATAAAGTAGTTGTTTGCCACTGAACCGGCTACAACCATATAAATACATAAAAAAGACCATAATTATAAAAAACGTATTTTGTCAATAATAAATAAAATAACTTTTGGTCGAAGAATGTTCAGGAATTTTTCCAGATTTTTGCACTTCACATAAGCGAGATAGAGGGGGGGGGGAGGGGGGGGGGGCACGTTTCACACCCACTTCAAACTCGCCTACGCTCGTCCTGTCAAAGTTATAACCAAAGAATTATATATTTTTGTAATCAGCTCGACGTACCCTTTCATATGATACCCCTCACGGTGTCGAAAAAAAATAAAAAAAATTTAACCCTTAAGGTTTCTTACCCTAATTTTTTTGAAAAATATTTTTTTTTAAGTCGCTATATTTTTAAAATATGTGGGTAAGTACAAGACACATACATACCAAATTTCTAAGTGATCGGACGAAAGGTGTAGCCGTGAGAGCAGGCGACAGGACGGACGGACAGACACACGCAGGAAAATATAAGGGTCCTTGGTTTTGCCTACGGACCCTAAATATTATGATCAATTACATTTTTTGAAAAGTGTAAACTAAGAGAGATACTGCCCCTTAACTGTCAGCTGCTAAAGATGATTTTAATTAAATATCTCGTAAACCATAAGTGATAAAGTTTGGTATAGATAATATCTTTGACATATTTTATCAGATGTAATTCAAATAATTAAAAAAAAAACCTATTCAGATGTGTCTCTAGCTAGCAAGGGTTAATTTACCTCTAACTTTTTTCTTCTTGGTAACATAGATGGAGAAATTAGCCAACGAGTTATTTGATTTTTTGAAAAATATTCTCTTATTGAGGGTAGCCAACCTTTTCTAAATGCACGATGGCACCCCTTTTCATTTTAGTAGATAATGGCTTGCCACAAATTTTCCTCATCGCTGGATAGGTAGAGGAAATGATATGGTCCTATAAATTGGCCTCCACGTTCACCTGATTTGAATCCCTCGGATTTCACTTTTTGGGGTCAAATGAAAGAAATAGTTTATTCACCGTTCATTAATTGTCATCGTATAACACATAATATTTCCAAAAAAAAAAAAAAAAAAAAAAAAAAAGTTAATAGAATATTATTTTCACTTGAAAAAAAGTTGCGGATGTGTATTTTAATTTCATCTGATAAAATATGGCAAAGATCTATATCAAATTTTACCATTTTATCACTTTTCCGATCACGGTTTCCGAGATATTTAATTAATATAATTTTTAGAAGCTGACAGTTAATATCTCCCTTAGCATACACTTTTTCAAAAATATTTATTGATGATTTTCGTCATTATTATTATTATTATTTTGTTTTATATGCTCTCAAACGTTGATTAACTTTTATAGAAACACTTATGCAGGGAATCTCAAAAAAGCTTAGTGCTCTATTCAGAACAGGGTTCTACATATGAAAATAAGTCAAAAATGCTCAGTAATATTTTTTTCGATTTTGGCTTATATTAGTTTAGCCCTAATCCGACATTTTTTATTTCCTTGAAAAAAATTATATTTCAAAAATCCTTCAAGATATTTTTATGAATCTTGACAGATGTATCAAATTTTATATTGGTGACCATTTAAAATTTTTAATGTCAAATTCCATGAAAACCAGTAGGTAAGAATAAAATTTGCAACAGAAAGAAGTTGTAGACATTTTTAATGCACATCTAAAGATACCTTATTAATACGTTTTTATTAGCTTGCTTTCTTGTTTGTTTGTCCGGTACAAATCTGGCAATCGATTTCTAACTAACTTCCCGAATAGCTAGACATTTGAAACTTTTAGCATAGCTCAGAACACGATGACAATGCATAATTTTAATACTTTTAGCCATCTTTCAGCAGAATTTAATTGGTTTTCAGCAAATTTTGCTGTACTGAAAGTTAGTTCGGAAAAAATCCGCAAGTTATTTTATTGGTTTTGCCATGTCCCATATTTACGCAATCTTCATTTTGACGGGTCTCAAATTTGTGATAGATAAACATTGAATGACAGCAAAACAGGAAATATCGATTATATTATTTATATTATTTCAAATATATCGGTGGCACGCTTTAGATTTGGTGTTGGCGAGATCCGTTGTACAAAGATTTGTCCTCTTATAGGTTTAAGATCAGCTCTCTAGATGGTTGTCATTTATGTGAAGCAAATAAATTCGGAACTATTTTTTTTTTTTTCACTAACATTATATATTATATAACAATAACAATTATATTATCAACATTACATACGATTTAACAGAAAATTTAAAAACGTAGTATATAAAAAGTTCTTTTTATCTTGAAATTATTTATTAAAATCGGTTCCTAAATAAAGAAATTACCAATATTTTAATTTTCACAATATAAGTCAACATTTTAACTTACTTTTTGTAAGTCAACGTTCAAATGTGCTAATAATGAAAACCTCCCTCCCAAACAAAATTAATGATGATACTAAATGAAACTTAAAATTGAATGTACACAGTTAAGATGATTTTTTAAAAAGAAATTATAAGAATTGTAAAAATAATTTGTACTCCACAAAAATGAGTTTGTGTTTACGTAGTTATAGTGAGACATCTGTTAAGTTTCATAAAAATATCTTGAAGGGTTTTTGAAATATCATTTTTTTCCAAAGAAATACAAAATGACGGAATCAAAAAAAGTTACTACGCCTTTTCGACTTATTTTCACTTGTAGAACCCGATTCTGCACGCTAACCTTTTTTGAGACACCCTGTATATGCAGGAGACGGAAGACAACTGACACCTTTCCCATTGGGTAGACATGAGTTAGTGTCTTTTTGGTGTGAAAACAGTTTTCGTTTATATTGCTAATGTAATCAAATGGTTTAGTAAAGAGACATGTCTCCTGTCTCTTGTCTTCTGTCTTTAGTCCTCAGTCTTTTTCGAGTGAAAGCCACCTAAGGTAACAATAATATATTACATAACTATATCGAATACGACGGCAGCCACAAATACAATAAGACAATTAGAAAACAAAATTTAGTAATACAATATGTGTAAGAAAATTTAGTCCTAGTTTGACAAATTTTGAATCAGACATCCCTATTCAATTCAGTAAATCTGTTGCTTTGATAATACCTTCTTATGCAAGTAGTGCAGGTTTAGATCCTGAGGGTTCGTATTCGATGTTGACCTAGCGTCGTAAGAGAAATAGGTTGCTATACAAGACACGAGCGGGATATAGAAGTGGTAACAGGAGATTCGAATCATTTGTAAGACAGGGCAATTATTAAGAAAACAAAAGTAGTGAGAGAGGAGTTAGCAAGAAAACGTAAGTAGTGAGAGAGGAGTTAGCAGGGATACGTAAGTAGTGAGACAGGAGTTATAGCAGGCAAACGTAAGCAGTGAGAGATAAGTTCGCATGAAAACGTAAGTAGTGAGACAAGAGTTAGCAAGGAAACGTATGTAGTGAGAAAGGAGTTAGCAAGGAAACGTAAGTAGTGAGAGAAGAGTTAGCAAGGAAATGTAAGTAGTGAGAGATGAGTTAGCAAGAAAACGTAAGTAGTGAGAGAAGAGTTAGCAAGTAAAAGTAAGTAGTGAGACGGGAGTTAGCAAGCAAACGTAAGTAGTGAGAACGGAGTTATAGCAAACAAACGTAAGTAGTGAGAGAGGATTAGCAAGGAAATGTGAGTAGTGAGAGATAAGTTCGCATGAAAACGTAAGTAGTGAGACAAGAGTTAGCAAGGAAACGTATGTAGTGAGAAAGGACTTAGCAAGGAAACGTAAGTAGTCAGACAAGAGTTAGCAAGGAAACGTAAGTAGTGAGACAGGAGTTAGCAAGGAGACATAAGTAGTGAGAGATGAGTTAGCAAGGAAACGTAAGTAGTGAGACAGGAGTTAGCAAGCAAACGTAAGTAGTAAGAGAAGAGTTAGCAAGGAAGTATGTAGTGAGAAAGAAGTTAGCAAGGAAACGCAAGTAGTGAGACAAGAGTTAGCAAGGAAACGTAAGTAGTGAGACAGGAGTTAGCAAGGAAACGTAAGTAGTGAGAGAAGAGTTAGCAAGGAAGTATGTAGTGAGAAAGGAGTTAGCAAGGAAACGCAAGTAGTGAGACAAGAGTTAGCAAGGAAACGTAAGTAGTGAGACAGGAGTTAGCAAGGAAACGTAAGTAGTGAGAGAAGAGTTAGCAAGGAAGTATGTAGTGAGAAAGGAGTTAGCAAGGAGACGTAAGTAGTGAGAGATGAGTTAGCAAGAAAACGTAAGTAGTGAGAGATGAGTTAGCAAGAAAACGTAAGTAGTGAGAGAAGAGTTAGCAAGGAAGTATGTAGTGAGAAAGGAGTTAGCAAGGAACGTAAGTAGTGAAAGATGAGTAAGCAAGAAAACGTAAGTAGTGAGAGAAGAGTTAGCAAGGAAATGTAAGTAGAGATACAAGAGTTAGCAAGGAAACGTAAGTAGTGAGAGAAGAGTTAGCAAGGAAATGTAAGTAGTGAGAGAGGAGTTAGCAAGGAAGTATGTAGTGAGAAAGGAGTTAAAAGGAAACGTAAGTAGTGAGACAAGAGTTAGCAAGGAAACGTAAGTAGTGAGACAGGAGTTAGCAAGGAAACGTAAGTAGTGAGAGAAGAGTTAGCAAGGAAGTATGTAGTGAGAAAGAAGTTAGCAAGGAAACGCAAGTAGTGAGACAAGAGTTAGCAAGGATACGTAAGTAGTGAGACAGGAGTTAGCAAGGAAATGTAAGTAGTGAGAGAAGAGTTAGCAAGTAAAAGTAAGTAGTGAGAGAGGAGTTAGCAGGGATACGTAAGTAGTGAGACAGGAGTTATAGCAAGCAAACGTAAGTAGTGAGAGATAAGTTCGTATGAAAACGTAAGTAGTGAGACAAGAGTTAGCAAGGAAACGTATGTAGTGAGAAAGGAGTTAGCAAGGAAACGTAAGTAGTGAGACAAGAGTTAGCAAGGAAACGTAAGTAGTGAGACAGGAGTTAGCAAGGAAATGTAAGTAGTGAGAGAAGAGTTAGCAAGTAAAAGTAAGTAGTGAGAGAGGAGTTAGCAGGGATACGTAAGTAGTGAGACAGGAGTTAGCAAGCAAACGTAAGTAGTGAGAACGGAGTTATAGCAAACAAACGTAAGTAGTGAGAGAGGATTAGCAAGGAAATGTGAGTAGTGAGAGATAAGTTCGCATGAAAACGTAAGTAGTGAGACAAGAGTTAGCAAGGAAACGTATGTAGTGAGAAAGGACTTAGCAAGGAAACGTAAGTAGTGAGACAGGAGTTAGCAAGGAAACGTAAGTAGTGAGAGAAGAGTTAGCAAGGAAGTATGTAGTGAGAAAGGAGTTAGCAAGGAGACGTAAGTAGTGAGAGATGAGTTAGCAAGAAAACGTAAGTAGTGAGAGAAGAGTTAGCAAGGAAGTATGTAGTGAGAAAGGAGTTAGCAAGGAACGTAAGTAGTGAAAGATGAGTAAGCAAGAAAACGTAAGTAGTGAGAGAAGAGTTAGCAAGGAAATGTAAGTAGAGATACAAGAGTTAGCAAGGAAACGTAAGTAGTGAGAGAAGATTTAGCAAGGAAATGTAAGTAGTGAGAGAGGAGTTAGCAAGGAAGTATGTAGTGAGAAAGGAGTTAAAAGGAAACGTAAGTCGTGAGACAAGAGTTAGCAAGGAAACGTAAGTAGTGAGACAGGAGTTAGCAAGGAAACGTAAGTAGTGAGAGAAGAGTTAGCAAGGAAGTATGTAGTGAGAAAGAAGTTAGCAAGGAAACGCAAGTAGTGAGACAAGAGTTAGCAAGGAAACGTAAGTAGTGAGACAGGAGTTAGCAAGGAAACGTAAGTAGTGAGAGAAGAGTTAGCAAGGAAGTATGTAGTGAGAAAGGAGTTAGCAAGGAGACGTAAGTAGTGAGAGATGAGTTAGCAAGTAGTGAGAGAAGAGTTAGCAAGGAAATGTAAGTAGAGAGACAAGAGTTAGCAAGGAAACGTAAGTAGTGAGAGAAGAGTAAGCAAGGAAATGTAAGTAGTGAGAAAGGAGTTAGCAAGGAAGTATGTAGTGAGAAAGGAGTTAGCAAGGAAACGTAAGTAGTGAGACAAGAGTTAGCAAGGAAACGTAAGTAGTGAGAGAGGAGTTATAGCAAGCAAACGTAAGTAGTGAGAGAGAAGTTATAGCAAGCAAACGTAAGTAGTGAGACAAGAGTTAGCAAGGAAACGTAAGTAGTGAGAGAGGAGTTATAGCAAGCAAACGTAAGTAGTGAGAGAGAAGTTATAGCAAGCAAACGTAAGTAGTGAGACAAGAGTTAGCAAGGAAACGTAAGTAGTGAGAGAGGAGTTATAGCAAGCAAACGTAAGTAGTGAGAGAGAAGTTATAGCAAGCAAACGTAAGTAGTGAGAGAGGAGTTATAGCAAGCAAACGTAAGTAGTGAGAGAGGAGTTAGCAAGGAAGTATGTAGTGAGAAAGAAGTTAGCAAGGAAACGTAAGTAGTGAGACAAGAGTTAGCAAGGAAACGTAAGTAGTGAGAGAAGAGTTATAGCAAGGAAACGCAAGTAGTGAGAGAGGAGTTAGCAAGGAAACGTAAGTAGTGAGAGAGGAGTTATAGCAAGCAAACGTAAGTAGTGAGAGAGGACTTATAACAAGCAAACGTAAGTAGTGAGAGAGGAGTTAGCATCAAACGTAAGTAGTGAGGCAGGAGTTAGCAAGCAAACGTAAGTAGTGAGACAGGAGTTATAGCAAGGAAACGTAAGTAGTGAGAGAGGAGCAGGAAACGTAAGTAGTGAGAGAGGAGTTATAGCAAGCAAACGTAAGTAGTGAGAGGGGAGTTAGCACGGTATTTAAAAAATGTATTTTACGAAAAAGAATTTTGAAAATTTAGTTTAGTCTTAGAATTCTCTTAATTAAAATGTTAGAAGCAATGAACTACGCTAACGAACATGGAACAAAAACAACAGGAGACGTTGCAGCATTCATTTTCTGCATTGAATAATTTGTGACGAAGGTTGACAGTCCGATGTAATAATTAGATAAAACTGACATCAACTTGATTTTCAGAGAAAAATAGAATAATTATATTTGACCGGATAGAATTAAAATTCTTACTCTGGAAAAAGATATAAGGGAATTCAATTATTTAAGAATACTGCCTAATTTGTGTGGCTCATAGCTTTCCCGCGTCCTATCATTTATTTTATTGGTAGGTACTATGCTTATACAACCCAATATTGTCTATCTTACAATATGTATGTTATCTTATCCAATAATATATATATGTAATATTTTTTATCTACGATTGATACGAAATATAAACATTATATCTTTGTTTAGATGCGTAGAAAGTTATTATTTACATAAAATGTTATTATTTATGTAAAATGTTAAATCTAACAATCGTAGATAAAGTACGGTACGCAACTCGTGCGAAAACAGCATTTTGCATTGCTCGTGTGGTTTTACTACCCTCGCTGTCGCTCGGGTGCAAACTCCACACTCGCATGCAAAATGGTACTTTCCGCACTTGACGCGTAATGTACTATTAAAACGACTCATCAATATAGTATTATTTCATGTGCATATATACAGCCCTTTCTTATGAACACTAATTCAAAAAAGTGTTATTATTATAAATATTTATTTTCATTCAGACGCGTGGAGCACTGTGCACCAGTTATGATGAAATTCGGCAGAAAGGTTCAGAAGATATCGAACCCCGAGACGAAATCGGTAAATGAATGTTGCGAAAATATATGCTTTAAATATGCGGGATAATAAAATAATAATAAAATAGTTACAAGATAAATAGTTATTTATGCACCTAGGGAGTAAAGTAAGCAATTATTCCCTGAGCGAAAAAGTTGGATCTTGAGGCGAAGCCGAAGGAACCATGGTCCCTAAATCCCGAGGCTGAGCCAAGGGAATTAGACTCTTCAATTACATTAAATACTTCCGAGGCGCAGCCGTGGGAGATAATTATCGCGAGGAGAATAATGGCTCTTGACTCACGAGGTACACACAATATTTTATTTCCAGTAGGAAGAAAATACACATTTTCGTCCATTCAACAGTTTTTATTTATTATTTTAATAAATAACAATACTTATTAGCACTTTTAATAGCAGATATTCAAGAAGAGATTCAATATTAAAAACAAATAAGAATTGGAATTAAACTCAAATAGAAGGTTATTTAGATGCAGGTTATAAACAAAGATAAACATGGTCAACCTTATTTCAACAACTTCATTACATTAGCCATTCATTTTCTACTATTTATAAAATAATTAAGTTGCAATCTTTACTTTTTTGCCCTACTTTACTTTTTCGCCCTACTTTTACTTTTTCTCCCTACTTTTTGAGTTCAGGGATGAAAAGACTTACTTTAGTCCCTCTAAACTAATTCAAAATCATAACTTTTTCTCCCTACTGGAGATAAAAGAACTTTTTATATACTACGTTTTTAATTTATTTCTTTGTTTACTTTTCCTGTTTTGCTGTCATTCAATGTTTATCTATCACAAATTTGAGACCCGTCAAAATGAAGATTGCGTAAATATGGGATATGGTAAAACAAATAAAATAACTTGCGGTTTTTTTCTGAACTAACTTTCCGTACAGCAAAATTTGCTGAAAACCAATTAAATTCTGCTGAAAGATGGCTAAAAGTATTAAAATAATGCATTGTCATCGTGTTCTGAGCTATGCTAAAAGTTTCAAATGTCTAGCTATTCGGGAAGTTAGTTAGAAATCGATTGCCAGATTTGTCCTTGACAAACAAACAAACAAGAAAGCAAGCTAATAAAAACGTAGAAAAATAAAATTAACTAATAGTCGCTTCAAATACGAATCTAACTCAATAAGTCGTTTTAATGGGGGGCAAAAAACTACTTTCCGAAGATCGAAAACAGAAATGTAATAAATACTTACCTGTGGAAAACTTTTTAAATTATTTCAAAATTAAATAAATTAAATTACATATTATGGTATTTTAATACTGTATGAATGTCTATATGAGAAAATTTTGTTGGTTTTATCGGACCGATTTGTTTTATTATGGTGAATTAATGTGTATATGACTTATACTCTTACCGCGGAGAATTCTCTGCAAAATAATTCGTTTAAATTATTAAGAAAGTTAGCAGAGTTGATTTAAAATTAAGCCAATAAGCCAACACCGCGAGGGAAAGTATATGCTTTAGTATAAATTGAACTTAGTCGACTTGTAATTGACAGGGTTAATATTATGAAGTTTAAAACTTACTCTGAATCATCTGAAACTTAATTTAGCTTCTTAGTTGAAGCACTCGAGCGTGGCTTCCATTATCAAGTACTTAGATTGACTGTAATGATCAAGTAAGACAACTTTACAAGTCTGAGATGAACTTGTGAGTAAGTAGTTAGATATGTCTGGTTGAGAAGCCGATTCATCGAAATTAATTATTCACTTAAAGTTTTAACTAAATTCAAGTTTAGATATGGTAAAGTGGCGGTAGACATGGAACGACTATAGAGAGGATTCTATTATGATATATAGATAGAATGAGTTTTACTATACAAGTGTGATTTACTTAGAGTAAGCATTTGTAAGTAGTGTGAGAGTCAGTATATAGAGTGTGATGTATAGCTAAAGTATGAGGGTTTACATAGAATGACATGAATGTTCATAGATATAGATAATTAATATAGAGTAAATTTTCGTTAGTGAATTAATATAGAGTGAATTTGTTCGTTACCTTCGGTAAGCTTGGAAGCAAAATGGTACACAGCGGTACGGGGTACAAATGTCAGAATAGCATATACCCTTCAAGATGCATGTTGTTGGAAAGCTCAAAGAGTACAGTATTTGTTGTTATGTACACTTTAGTCATATTTTCATATAAAAGAGGGGTAAAATGGAAAAAACGCGTTTTTATACTATTTTTGACCCTAAATTGTCAAAATTTGAACCCTAAATGGACTCCAAAAATTCTGGCCAACGAAATGTACATAACAACAATTACTGTACTCTTAAAGAGCTTTCCAAAGACATGCATCTTGAAAGTTATACACTATTTTGACTTGTGTACCCCGTACCCCTGTGTACCAAATTTTTTCACCCATCCAAATTCTAAACCAAAATTTTCCTATATTATCATAAGCCAATAATACGCAGATTTCTTTGAAAATTTGCTCATTAAGTCATGGTGCATGGTCTTTTTTTTTTAAAAAATTACCAATTTTCCCGATGTTTTAACTCCCATTTGCGTGAACACCATACGATGAACAATAAAATGTTATGGACACAGATTGAAGATTATTTTCTCCTTTTAATTTTACTACTGGACCACTTTTTGCGTGAATATATTGCTTTGAAAGTTGTAAGCTGAAATCCACTAAAAAATATTATTTGTAGGGGTTATTTGATGATTTCTCATACTTGCGGAGGGGAAATTTTGTTGGAAAACTTCAGATTCGTGTTCAGCACCCCCAAAAAACATAAAATATATAACAAAAAACAATTACACCAGAACTTTCCACTTCGAGCCCTTTTTATGCACCATTTGACTGGACTAAAAGTGAGGATTAAATACGGTGATTTCAGATAAGTAAAATGGACACCTTTATAAGAATTACCTCCGATCTTTTTGTGTGTATATCCGCCGATGATTTACAGACAAGAAAAAAACCAGATAAATTGTTCTTATCATTTTCTTTTTTGTAGTTTTGAAGCCTTTATTTGTAAATATTTCTTAATGTGTGGTTGACCTTTTCTTATATGAGGTTTTATTTTTAATAAGCCAAGATAAAATTTACATTTTATCATCCAAAACTTGATTCCGAGATCTCTGTGAAGGAGGGGTCTTACGAACCCGGGGATATCAATAAAATCCGTTTCATATACGCCTGTGCATACGAATGTATGTACGTTCGTATGTAACTAAACCTTTAATAACATATCCCTTCAACATATCGTATTGAGATGCGGTTTGCGGCATTTTTTACAACTTTTGTCAGAAAAACTGATGGCGACAAACCCGAACATCGTAGCCCACGACGTTTCGGAGCTGTAGTCACTTAAGCACGAAATCGGTCTGTCGACGATAACTTCAGTAGTATTTCTGTTTTTAGTATTTCTGTTTCGTTTGGGGTATATATTATGTGTCCTATTTGGTAGATTGTACCTATATTTTTTGGGCACAAGCGGTATTGGAGATATTGACATTTTTACTTCCATGAAAATGTGTGTAAATACTGAGTTCTCTCTCGATCGCGTATTGACTCCACAACATTTCTTGGAAGTCATGTGTGGGATTTCCACACCGGTACTTTTTATATGATTTAACAGTTAATGTTTAAAAAAATTACAATCTATACAAACAAATTTTTAATAGGCAACTGAAACTAAAAGACAGGATTGTTACGAGCCTGATGAATCCCAAATGTGAGAGTGAAATATAATCATTCAGAAATGATAGTGTGATAAATTTGTAACTTTAAAAACGATTTGCCCTAAAGTGCATTCTTATAAACTTTGTTGAGTTTAACAATAGAATATGTTCACGTAAGTAATCTATTTCTGAGTGTACATAAACAAAACAAGTGGAGAGATACGAAGAGGAAAATAAAAACAAGATAAAGAGGGGTAACATGAAGGTTGCAGTTCTGAAAGAGTTCTAAAATCGTTCCAACAGGCTCCTCTTTTTGAATGCGCATTAAAAAATCCTGAACTGGTTCTAGAACCGTTCTCGAATTGGCTGTTGGAACAAACCTATTGACATTGTACAATTATTGTACATAGAGTGAGTGCACATTGAGATTTGTTTACAGTATATAGATTGAGTTATACCCTATAGCGGTTGTGGTAGGTAGGGTTATAGGTGTATTACCGAATTTGTATCAGTATTATGATGTAAAATGATTTTAGTGTGAGTTTGACTAGATATAGTGACATAGAGGGAGTGACAGTATCAGTATAGAGAGACTGAGTGGAAGGTGATAAAATAATATGTAAGTTAAGTGTGATGTGACAGAGTGATAGTGAGAAGATTAGTGACTAATTGAAAGCAATAGGAGAGATGCTAGTCTGTCAGCTGTCTATACATGCAGCTTTCAAATCAACTACCAGCAGAATTGTGGCAATCAAGCGAACTCTGGACTTCTCTCTCCAAACTATTAACTCACCGCATCCTTAATAACTCTCTCTCCCTCTGGAGGGAGTTTGGAAAATGATGGAGGAGGCCAATATTTCCCCTGGCGGAGACTAATTTGTAGCAAGTTCCAAGGGGACAAATTAACTAGCTGCTTTCAACTCCACATTAACAATTTATTTTTGCATCACCATGTCCAAAACACCTTCTACTAAACTTTTACAAACCAGTACGTAAGGATATACCAAATTTCAAAATACCGTAAATTTCAACCTTTATTTAATTTTCCTCAAAATGACAAACAGCTGCCAACGGTAAAGAAACAATTCAATGTGTTAAATATTCATTTACTCAAATTTCGAATACATTGATACTAAAGTATCAAAGAAGTTTAATACTTTTTATTTTTGTTGATTCTTTCAACAAGTTAAAGTTTTCAACGGGGGACCTCGGTACCAGGTAGTTTGTATGTAGGAATGCTAAAACATAGTTCGGAAGGCCGGGGAATCAAACCCATATCAGTGTGGTCACCCAGTCAAGTAGTGACCACGCCCGATGCTGCTTGATTTTATTGGTTCGAGTCAACTACTTTTCTATACATTGATATTCAGTCAATATTTTAATGAACGGTGGCCAATATGGCGGACGGCTAAACAAAATGTTATTATTCAGCATGACATTTTGGTCTTGGAAATAAAATATGTAACTTTGTATTATTAAAAAAATATATTATCTGCCGGCATTTTGAAATTAAATATGGATGAAATGTTTGTATAGCATGTGTATAAGTTTTCCCTGAACAAAATATTCTACTAAACATATCAAAAAGAAATATGGCATATCTAGTGGCTAGCCACTACCGAGGGTCCACACATTTAGAGTGTCTGTTGTATATATACAGGGTGGGGCAAAATATATATGAATCGGTTTTAAAGGTATGTAGAACAAAAACAATTTAACTTTCAGAAATTAGGTTTATAGTGTTCGATACAGTAGACGATCTAGTTCTTTATATCAAGTTTTAGAGATGACATCATTAATATGGCGGCCGTCAGCCGCAATGCATTCTTGAAGGAGATTCCGGAAGTTTTCAACCGCATGTTGGCACATTGGGATGGGTATAGCCGTAATTTCCTCCCTGATTCTTTCCTTATGTTTTTCCAAGGTGTGTGGACGATGTTTAACAACTTTATCCTTTAGGTATCCCCAAAGAAATAAAAGTAAAAAATATTCAAATCTGGTGAGTGCGCAGGCCACTCCTCGTTACCCCTCACAGAGACCAGGCGGAACATTTGCCTCTATCTCACCATTGATATTCTATATGCGTGGGATGTAGCCCCGTCCTGTTGAAACCAGATGTCTCCCAGATTATTTGTCACAGTCAATTCTTCCAGTTCAGGTTAAAAAAAACTCTTCCAACATTGAAACATAATGCTCAGCGGTGATACTGTGCGTCCATTATCCTCGGAAAAGTAAGGCCCGAAAACCCCAAATTGGGATACTGTACACCATACAATCACTTTAGGGGAGTGGAGCGGTCTCTGGTGAATTTCCCTTGGGTTTTTACTAGCCCAATAGCGAAAATCAAACTAAAAGAAACTACATTCTAAAAATTAGTTAGTTAGATTCTAAAAAAAATAGATAGATTCTAAAATTCTAACTAAAAAAACTAGATTCTCCCACTGCCATAACGAGGCGATCTAGGACGACGATTTAAGTATAGAGTCCGGCTAGTGGAAGATTTGAGGAAACGGTTCAGGACTGAGTATTTGGGACAGCTCAGAGAGCGAAAAGCTAGACCGGATACTTCCCCCATCCAAGTTGGGGACATGGTCCTGGTAGGGGATGACAACGTTAAGAGGAGCAGCTGGCCTTTAGCAAGAATTACAGAGACGTTGCCAGGACGTGATGGCCGAGTACGAGTTGTTAAATTGAAAATGGCAACTGGGGAGCTTATACGACCAGTAAGGAGGCTTGTGAAGCTTGAGGTCGACGGAGAGGAGCAAGAAATCCTTAGAGAGAAGTCAGGTATTGTCATATTATCATAGTCTCCACCGGAGACCAGATTTCGCCTGGTGGAGGATGTTGCGATGCGAGTGACAGAACCTGGATTTATTAGTTTTGATGTTTATGTTTACGTTGTCAAGTCAAAACAGAGTTGAGTTGATTATAATAATTCGAGTGTATAAATATATAGTTTTTCAAGATATGTTCTCTAAAGTGTTTGAGTTTTAGTATTGAGTTTTTTAGCCTTCTAGGGAACAAGTATACAGCTGTTTAATTTAACCTTTAAACCCGCACACTTATAAAATAGACAAATGAACTCAATAACGAATATCAAAATTAAAAAAAAAAAAAAAAAACCAACATACAAACTATAGTGTACACATACCTCACATACTATACCTGCCATTACGAGGCTCCTCCCCTCTTCCCCCCACCGGCCGAGCGCTGGCCGTTCAAAACCGATTCATATCTTTTGCCCCACCCTGCATATCATCCAAAATTCAATTTTTTCTACGCGAGTTCTTTATGAACCGCACCACTAATAACTTAACTAACACCGAAAGAGTTTAGAAGAAGAAGTTGGAGTTTGGAGAAGAAGTTGGAATTAAGTACTATAATATAATATAGTGATAGATAACGCTACTTTACTTAAATTGCTAATCATTTTTTTCGCGAGGCAGGGAGAACACCAAATATCTGTTTGATGTGCCGAAGTCGGGAACCGGGCGTGTTCGTGAGCCCCAGAGGTTCATAATTAATTAATTGCAATTAGTTGATTACCTGTGAGGCTGTGATACCGGTGGTGACCTGAGAACTGGGCAGAGATCGTTTCCTCAAGTCTCTAAATGGAGATAGAAGATAGGGATTATTTCCAGGACTCATGTCTCCTTGACTAGGATCCTCTTCGTCTTCTTCTTCTATACCTTGCGTCTCCTCTACCACGATCAGGGGTTCTCCTCCGCCGGTACCGCACACGCTGTACGAACCGCGACGGTACATTTCGCTGAAACAAATAACAGTAATAAGGTCAGAGAAAGAGACAGCTTTACGATTCTGTTGCATCCCTATCGCTACAACTATGTGACCGCGTCATGTTCGAAGAGTATTCCGACGTTTCGCTTCCTATGGAGGCCTCTTAAGTGGTTTACATTGTTGTCTTGAGCGAGGCACAACGTGGACTAGAGGTTGGACAGACTGTCCCTCGCTTAGAACAATATTGTACAACTCTGAAGATGCCTCCAGCATAAAAGGAGAAACGTTGGAATACACTTCGAACATGAAGCGGTCACCACCGGAAGATCCAGAACTTAATGATGACATCAACCGCGGAAGTCTGCGCAATAAGGTTACAACTAGAGATCGTTATAGGTCGCAACAGGATGGAAGAACGGTATAGTAAGGGAATAGGCGCTGCCAAGTGGTAGGTGTACTCGCCATTCGCTAGAACTTAGGTACAATAACCAACTTAAGTGGTTCGATCCCCAGAGAGGTGAGACATGTTTCACACTGATGATCACATCGAGTACATGAGTAAAGTGGCTGATCTCCCCTCCTTAATAACATGTGTTGATCTGTAAGTAAATGAACCACCATAAAACTGTCCGACCCAACTCATACTATAGACTTCTTCACGAATGAGTTCACAATTACTTGTAGTCCAAGGAGATAGCGTGCAAAAAAGTTTCTAACTAACATCAAGCTAGAACGTTGTGTATAAGTAAATCTTTTGGTGCCTCTTAAGAATATGTGGTCGGCTAAGTTCGTCTGCGGGACATAAGCTTGGCAATAAGCATTTGAAAAAAACAAACAGGTGGAGAGCGACCATGTCTCGCCCTTTTTGGTGGACAATGTGATTTTCATGACCCTGAGTACGAACTTAGTTAGTGGACCATTAATCAAGTTGATGGTAGTTTGTCACTTGATAGGTGGTCTCTTTGATTTGGAGTAATATTTGACTAACTAATCTATTAAGTGACAAACTACCATCAACCTAATTATTGGTCCACTAACTAAGTTCGTACTCAGGATCATGAAAATCACATTGTCCATCAAAAAGGGCGGGACATGGCTGCTCATCACAGGTTCACCGGATTGTATAATTCAAATGCCTACTGCCAAGCCATGCCCTGCAGACGAACTTAGCCAACCAAATATTCTTAAAGGACACTAAAAGATTTACTTATACACAAAATTCTAACTTCATGTAAGTCAGACACTTTTTTGCACGCTACCTCCTGGACTATTGGTTCTGCTCGTTGTGTTTGTTAAGTTTTTCGAGTTTTCGTGGTTATATTTAATTATTATAAAGGGCCTAGGGCTTTTGGCCTGGGACATGGGACCTGGTGCATTAATGTTCACTCAATTTCAGATTCTTCTGATGTTCCTACTAAGTTATTTGTCAACAAATGTTTGTATATCTCACTAAAAGATTTAATAATGAGTTCTTAATAGTTTTCTCTTTATAAAAGTGTAGTTTCAACCCAAAAAATTAATTTTCTGCATAATATGTTAGTTGAATCGACGAAGGTTTAGTAATATCAGCCATCCAATTACCTTTAGCATTTAAGGGTTAAATAAATACTGTAGGATTAACTATATATAATACAATACATAAAAGAAAAACAAATGCATTAAAATATTATAATATAGGGCAATAAAGATAATTCTCTTATTTTTATATTCGGTTAGTTAAAGAACAAAAAAAGGAAATATCATTTATATATTTATTTTATAAGCTATATTAACCACCAAATGTTTAAAAAATAAAATGGTCTAAAAGTAATTAGAAAAAAAGAGTAAATTGTTTAATTAGTATTTCGATTACACTGGATTACAAAGGAACCGTAAAATTAAGAGGAAATTCTTCTTTTAATAAAATAATAATTGAAAAGAGGTTTTGTCCCAAAAATTATAACTCCCATTTTTTTTTTTAAATAAGAAGAAAACTTCAAAGGAGATATATATATTTTTAAACAAAAAAAAGAAGTAAATAATTTTCCAACCATCTTTGAAAAGGACAAAATAAAACAAAAGAAGTGAAAAGTCAACAGTTTAAATAGACCGAAACAAGGATGAAAGAAAAAAAGAAAATTAGTTTTTTGGTGAGAGAAATTTAAGTAGGATGTTAGTCTGATAGCAGGGTGTCCTGCAGAAGAGTAAACAGCGTGTCCTTAAGTATCCTTCCAGGAATAAACAGCGTGTCCTTATGTATCCTTCCAGGATTAAAAGCAGCATTACTCTGCAGTCAGGGAAGGACAAAGAAAATTACGTCAGCACTAAAAGATAATGACAAGAGACACCAGGTCCTTAATGTTTTCATTAACACTCACTCACTAATAGACTGAATAGACTGTCTTACTAACAAACACTCTCTCATCTCTTATATACACTAGGCATCGCGTGGCTCTATCATTGAAGCGAGCGTATTGCAATGAAATACTGAATATTGAAATTTATTAATCATGATGAATGTCATAGTTGAAGATAAGTGGAAGAGGGTAGTGTAGGGAAGAGTGGGGGGACTCGGTACAAAGCTTTACTTCCTAAACAAACCTATACACTATCTATACGACTATAACAATCTTCACCACCCGCGGTAGCTTTTAAACAATTATTATAAATGTATCTCGTCACTACGCAAAGAATTTTGCTTGTATCAAGTTGAAATTTTGCATACCTGTTTCAATTGTGCATTAGATGGTGTATATGAAGTTTTATTAAAATCGTTTCGTTAGAACGTAAGATATCGGTAAAAAGGTTGTTTTCTCTATTATAAACGTTTAGGTCCGCTTTAATAGTTTTAGCGATCTTTATTAAGTCATAGCGGTGTCGCTGTTGGTTTAAGTAAAAAATGTTATTTGTAAAAAATGTTCGTCTCATCGAATAGATGATGATAGAATCTTTTCCCGTCCTGAAATTCCAATTTAATTTTTGTACCTCTCGTTTACGCGAGCGTTGCGCGCGAACTCTTGGACGGATCACGCTGTCTAACGAACTTAGCCTGAGTATTAGTAAGAGGAACATGTATACCAAATTTCAACTAAATCGGTCAACTTTTACTCAAGTTATCGTCACACGCGTGAACGTTACTGACAGACAGACAGACAGACAGGCAGACAGACAGACAGGGAGCATATTTCGTTGAATGTAGGAAGCTCGCTACGCTCGCTTCAATTAATTAGAATTTGCCTCAATCCTTATAATTATTATTGTAATTCTTATTATTATTATTATTTTTTTTTTTTCTCAAAGATCTTAATATTTCATTAAAAAAATAATATGCAAAAAATCGGGCACGGGGTACCTCGGAACTTTTCCTCACTTCAGAGGCCACTTAAGTGCCTCTACTACTGCTTCGCAGCAGGAGGAAGCAGCATTGGTCGTGATCAGAACTTGGATGGGTGACCGTTCTGAGCTAACTGATTTATTATCATTATTCGAAAAAAAACCTTACTTTTAATACCTATATTTTATTTAATTATTTGAAGTTTGGCGGTATTTTGAAAGATGTAAACAAACTTTGACGTCATCAAAATTATCGTACTAATAAATAATTATATTCGCTTATAACTTTTACAATAAATTAATGGAATTTCAGCGGGTTTTTTGATATTTGTTCCTTAATTTTTTCCGGTTCCAACGATATGCTATATGTCAAAAACCTATTTATACCTTCGGTATTATTAAACGTCAAAGTTTAAAAATTCAAAAATTGATAACTTCAAAATGAAATTTAGTGGGCTTGTTTGTCATAAAGAGAGGTACATTCGTGTACACTCGATCAGGACCATTTTCGATTTATTACGATTTTTTTAAATTTTTGCTGACTCAGCAAACTGGGTTCAAAATGGCGGAAAAAAATTATTTTCCGGGAGGCACCACTACAGGTAAGGACTGATTTTTCTGCCAAGTTTCAACTCTCTAGGTTAAATACCTTGGGTTCTACGATGATAACACACATACATACATACATACAGACGTCATGCTGAAAACCTCTCAGGAGGTCTTAAAAACACCTAAAACGGATAATTCCGTTGAAATTTCGAAAAAAAAAATTTTTGGTGAAAACAATACTTTTCCTACTGTAGGTAGTGAGGAAAAGTAAAAAAGGAACTAATGTGGGAAACATTTTCCGGGGTGCGCTTTAAATTCGATGGCGACATATATTCAATACCATACGGTAATATTCCATGGATAGTGATCCTTACCTACACATAATATGGAAAGTGCATGGCGTACGGTATTCCGTGTTCTAGTAGTGACCTAAATTATTGAAAAGTCCAGCAGTGACATAAATTTATGAAAAGTCCAGCAGTGACATAAATTTATGAAAAGTCCAGCAGTGACATAAATTTATGAAAAGTCCAGCAGTGACATAAATTTATGAAGAATCCAGCAGTAACATAAATTTATGAAAAATCCTGCAGTGACATAAATTTATGAAAAGTCAAGCAGTGACATAAATTTATGAAAAGTCCAGCAGTGACATACATTTATGAAAAGTCCAGCAGTGACATAAATTTATGAAAAGTCCAGCAGTGACCTAAATTAAAAAAAAAAATAACAGTGACATAAATACTTAGAATAATACTATATATAGAAGGAGAATAGAATCGGAATCCTAAGCAATTACTGATAAGAGACTGAAGCCAACTTTTGCCGAGAGGTTGTGTCCTTAAGACCAGGCTGCCAACATAACAACACTCATTTTTTTCATTATACTGGAGAAGGTTGGACATACTTTTGTAACTATTCAAAGCCCGCTCATAAACAATCAAGAAGACTATAAGATACCAGAAAGTAAGCAACTATAAAACATTATATTATAACACAATCTGACGAGCTGTCAACAAAGACTAATATTATTCTACAAAGACAAACCCTGCCATTGGTTATTTTTTACGTTTCACTCTGACGTCATTTTTTTCACCTCGCACGGCATGATATAATAAACATTATTCTCAGCATATTTCAAGCTAAAAATAAGATAAAGCACAATAAAAATATTACAATAAACGAAACTAACTATCAATAATTAAAATTTACTAAAAATTAAATTAAAAAACCGAAGGCAAATAATTTTAGAGTTATGACGCCACAAATTTCAAAAATGAATTTTTAGAACGCGGGTTAAGGGACACAACCAAAGTTGGCTTCAATGTTATCAGTGATCCTCCTTCTATATATTGTATTATTCTAAGCATAAATATATGAAATATATACAATGACAATTTGTTTTTTTCGAGACGTGAAAGAAAGTACGTATTTAAATAGTCTATAAACTAACAGTAAGTTTGAATTATTGTACTTAATATTTCTATGAATATTGTCAAGAATAAAGTGACTAATTTTACTATCAATATACAATAGGGATAATGACTTTTTCACTTAGATTTCATTTTCAAGAAAAACTTAATAACATTTTCCCAAGTCATTTGTTAAAATTAAGTAGAAAGTTGTAAGTAAAGACACCCCCCCCCCCCCTACTCTCTCACTCTCTCTCTCACACATTCTGTGAGGACGAAGTAAAAGAAAAGTATAAAGTTTGTTTATTAAAGTTTTTACCTTGGAGAGTTAAGTCCCTTAAGACTTAATAAAATACTTTCATCAGATATTTTTCTTTCTTCATTTTCTTTTTCATTTATAAATAAGTAATTTTACTTTCTTCTCCTTCTATTTTCAAAAGTTTACCTCTTTTCCGTGGATTATAGTATTTAATAACGAAAGAAGTCTAGTAAAATAAATTTTAATATATAAAAAATGTTATGCGCAATTTGTTTTTAGGATTATTTAAAAAATTTCATTAGTCAGTAATTTTTTAATTTTATTTCTTACATTACTATTATCAGGTCATTAAATTGTCCTGTACACTTGGCCTACGTAGCCACCTTCGTCAGCCGCCTTCAGTTTCCCAAGATCCTTCTTGACTGATTAATTGACCAAAGTAAGTCATAGTTAGCACATTATTGGTCCGACATAAGTTTTAATCTTCGGCGCCTATTTGTTTCTCTTCCACATGCGCACAAACATACGATAATTTATACCTATATCATCAAAAGCATTTAAATGATTTTTATGAAATTGGGATGGTTTGTCCAAAGTAGCCTTTAGATAGCCCCAGATTAATTTCAACCGACTGCGCTTCTTAAATTTTGCTAAATTGATACTTTTATTATTGTGAAAAAATCAAAACAATTAAATAAATTGGAGACTGAACTATGACTCTGACCATGACTCACAGTTGTTATTTTTTTATATAAATTTTCTAATTTATATTATGGATTTTACCATTGGCGTGATTGAGAAATGGGATTTTTATTTTTAAAAAAATTACATTTCTTTAATTGATGTAGACTCTTTCAAATTGATAAAATCAACCCCATCAAGTATATTGCTTGATAATTTCCCAAAAGAGGGAAGAAATATTGCAAAAAACATAGAACTTTATTTATTTAAAACTCCCCTGAAGACCCTTTTTTAAAAAACCATCATTAGAATTTAAGGGGGGTGACACACTTCGCCACCCAGGTGGCGCTACCCGGTCGTCTATGAGAATAGACGGAACCTGTCACACGAGGTGGCGCCACCTGCCGGGTGACACTATACGGTCGACCGTCCGACGG
Organism: Gerris lacustris; assembly: GCA_951217055.1. NCBI lineage: Eukaryota > Metazoa > Arthropoda > Insecta > Hemiptera > Gerridae > Gerris > Gerris lacustris. The sequence goes on along the minus strand of OX578283.1, from coordinate 4,115,712 downwards.
TCTAGCTGCCACCCACAGGTGGCGCCACCCGGTCAACCCATTGTTTTTAATTGAGCCTGTCACACGTCGCCACCCAAGTCACGCCACTCAGCCCCTACTCCTTCAATCAAATATAGGGGAAATCAAATCTGGGGCTGACTGCATCCCTCATATAAGTGGGTGGCGCAAGTCAGGTGGCGGGAGCAAGTGGCATCAACCAGGTGGGCGCCACCAAGGTGGCGAAGTGTGTCACCCCCCCTAAAGGGGACAGCAACAAAATAAGGGTAATTGGACAATTTATTTAAAAATTAAACAAAAGTGGAAGATAAGCAAATGGGCACAGATGGTTGAAACTTATACATGACCAAGAATTGGCTAATTATGACCTATCATCCAAATTTCATTAAAATTGGACAAGTAATTTTTAACATGTTATATTATGTTGTTTCGCAAAAATTGTGGACAAAACTACGGGCAAACAAGGGACCAGACATGATTCATGATGTCTGAAACGGATTTCTGTCATAGAATTTTTTAATTTGAAGTCATAAAAGAAAATATCGTTCTTTAGAACAATCGCAATGTTTCCGTCAGCTTGATTAAACTCGAAAGGAAAATGATTTAGATTTCAAAAGAGCAAAGTGATGTCTAGAATCTAGAAGATGCAAATAAGATTATTTTGTAATTTAAAGTAGAATTAAGTTGCTAGCTGAAGGTTGAGGCAAGTGAAGTTGCTAGCTGAAGATTGAGGCAAGTGAAGTTGCTTGCACCTTGTCTTGTTGGTTTCAGTTACACACTGTAAGAACAAACATTGTTTAGCCTCTGTTTACTAGGTTGCTTTACTTAGTTAAGTGCATATATATATATATATATATATATATATATATATATATATATATATATATATATATATATATAATATGTTTACTTTACTTGAAGTTATTTTATCGTGGTGCCAAGCAACTTTATCAAACTAATGCTGTAGTAGAAGCAAACATATGATGATACATTTAAAAGTTTATATTCTCTAGTTTCTCTAGTTAGTAATAATTTAGTAAAAATCTTTGATCTTTAGTTTCCTTGATGACGCACCAATTTAATAGGTTTAAATATTTAAGCAAAACAAAATTGGTTGTTTCTCCCTTATAACGAGTTAATGTTGACTGTGTCAGTTATATTATTCTGTTTGATGTAAAATTATTTGATATAGTCATTATAAAATTCATCATAAAACTAAGGTTAAGCTAGGTGCCTAGTGCTTGGTAACTTCCTTGGGAGACTAACCTAGCAAATAGTCAAAAACAATAAAGAGTCGCCGAACCGTCACTTGATTACCTGGTGAGTCACCAGTTAAGTCACCAGGTAATATTCCTGGCGAGTAACCAGGAAAGTAACTAAACGATTCACTAGATGAATCACCAGGAAAGTAACGGGGAGTCACCAGGCAAGTCACCTAGTAAGCCAACCCATCTATGTACTTTCTCTTATAAAGAGTAAGGATTTTGAGATTTTGATGGATTTACACGTTTTGAGGTCCCCTGAGTCCTAAAAAGTGGTTTTAAAAAGATGCTTGTATGTCGTTTTTCGTCTGTTGTCAGTCTGTGCAGACGCCTAAAGCCTAAACTACTGGGACGATTTTGACGAAATGTGGCATACATGTTCTGAAAAACGTGGCCTGGGGCGAAATCGAGAAATTAATTTTAGCTCCAAATTTGGGAGTGGGACCCCCCAAAAACTCTGAAATATCATGAAAAAATTATTTCTCAAAAACGGTTCCGATGATTTTGATTAAAAATATTTAATATGTAGTCCATTTAAATACAAATCTATCGATATAAGCTGTTTTCCCGGGAAAAGTAGTTGTGTTACTCGATAAAGAGAAAAAAAAATATAATAAAAAATACTTTAACTTTTTCTCCCTACTATTTGAGTTCAGGGAAGAAAATACTTACTTTAGTCCCTCTAAACTAATCCAAAATCATAACTTTTTCTCCCTACTGGAGATAAAATTATTTTATATAAAGACCTAAAGGATAATACATGCCTACAGTGCTTCTCTGAAGTGCTAATTTTTATACATATTTTGGTTAAAAAAATATATAAATAATTACAAAATAAAAAGTCCAGTCATGTCTTACTAGGTCTTAATGAGCGAATTTTCAATGAAATCAGCGTATTTTGGTTTAGAATTTGCATGGGTGAAAAAAAAAATATATATTTTTGTTAGACAGGGTACCAAAGTTGACAAAGTAACTTTTGGTACAAAAGTCAAAATAGTATTTACCCTTCAAGATGCATGTCGTTGGATAGCTCTTTAAGAGTACAGTAATTGTTGAAATGTAAACTTTTATCAAATTTTCATATAATAGGGGGGTAAAATGGAAAAACACATTTGTATGCTATTTTTGGCCCTAAATTGTAACAATTTGACCCCTAAATGGACTCCAAATATTCTGGCCAACGAACTCATCCATTCTTTTGATATTATTGACATTTTAAAATTTGTTTGAAATTTTTAAGTGCATCCTGGGTTTTAACAGGGGTGATATCGTCTGGAGTGACACTTATATATTATATTATATACATACATGCATACATATATACATACATTCATTTATAATATACATACATACATAAAAAAAGTGTTAAATTTTAGGAATCGATTCAGAATGGTCCAAAACGGAATTCCGTGGAAACAATTTTAAAATTCGCATTACAAACATTTTGAAGCAATTGCAATAGCTTAATTTTCTTCGAAAATTCGCTAAAACTTTATAAGAAGGTGGTTGAAATGATGCTTGTAAAGGGGGCAAGTTGTGTTGCCCTACAGGTCTAAGTTACACACTGAACAAGACAACAGCTGTTTTACTTCGTGCATCCGAAGTTGCTTCACTAAGTTCAACTTAAGTTTTTCAAAGCCTTAGTCTTCGTCGATTAATCTAACTTGATCTAACTATTGACAACAGAGGAACTTTGATTAAGCTACATAGTTGTTCTTAGTTTTAACTCAAAAAGTTTTTTTATCACAAGAAAAAAAAACTTTGGATAGTTAAAATTTTTAATTTTAATTAGAATTAGAATTATAATCGATGTCGCAATTCTATTTTTCAAGAATTTCGTGACATTAATCAAATTATTAATTTTCGTTTTACTTAATCTTTGGTCGTGAATTAATTTTAAATGACATCATTAATTAAATATGATATGGATATACAATTGAAAATTGTATGGATGGATACACAGAATTGGTATACAAGCGTAATATTAAATACATTTTAATAATATAATAAACATAAATGTTGTTTTCGTGTTTTTGATACGTAGTTCCTTATGGCACGTTCTGGAGCCCGGGAGTGAATCCGAAAATAACCGTCACAAAATCACCGTCACGCAAAATCCGTCACAAAATTTACAGATCACGATAACTTGAGTAAAAGATCACCGAGTTAGATGAAATTTGGAACACACGTTCATTTTACCAATGCCCAGGCTGAGTTCGTCGGAAAACGTTATCCGCCCAAGCGTTCACGCGCAGTGCTCGCGTAAACATAAGCTTTAAAAACGGGAAAAAGTGTTATTAAGGAAGCCTGCTACTTGAATTGTTTTGATTAATTTTGTTATATATGTCAAAAATGTCACTTTGTTTTGTAAATAATTGAAATATAATCATTTAAAATTTCACCCTAATACAAGCAGAAGCTGTTGAGTAGGGAAGAGATATATTTTATAATATTTTAAATTAATTGGCCGGGTAGGTAGAAAACAGTCCTATTTCAATCCAAACTTCTTTAACATACTTACTCTTTCACTATAAACTCATCCTGATCAACTTTTTTCTTATATTCAATATATATTTATAGTAAGACGCTTGCTTTAATTATACAAATAATGATTTTCTTCTAATTTTGCCTTAACTCTGCCAGGTACAAACAGTTTTACTTTCAATTTTGTCTCTTTTCTAACTCCGCCATGTCGTTACTTTCAATTTTTTCTCTTTTCTAACTCCGCCATGTCGTTACTTTCAATTTTTTCTCTTTTCTAACTCCGCCATGTCGTTACTTTCAATTTTTTCTCTTTTCTAACTCCGCCATGTCGTTACTTTCAATTTTTTCTCTTTTCTAACTCCGCCATGTCGTTACTTTCAATTTTGTCTCTTTTCTAACTCCGCCATGTATAAGTAGTTAGCAATGTATACGTACTTAGCAGTGTGATTTTAGAATTTATATTTAATGAAAAATGTAAGGAACTTCGTTCCTACCGGGTGTTCCGTGACACCACACGTATTTATTTTTCCTTCATTATTCGCTAAAATGTTGTGAAAATATTTTATTACTACGTTTTTATTAGCTTGCTTTCTGGTTTGTTTGTTTGTCCAGTACAAATCATGCAATCGATTTTAAACTAATTTCCCGTGTAGCTAGACATTTGAAACTTTTTGAATAGCTCAGAACACGATGACAATGCACTATTTTAACAATTTCAGCCATCTTTCAGCAGAATTTAATTAGTTATCAGCTAATTTTGCTTTAAGGAAAGTTAGTTAGGAAAAAAATCCGCAAGTTATTTTATTTGTTTTGACATGACCCATATTTACGATCTTCATTTTGACAGGTTTCAAATTAATGATTTATGACAGAAAATTTAAATACGTAGTGTATAAAAAGTTCAAGTTTACAAGTTTATCTTGCAATTATTTTTCAATTAAATGCCTCATAACCGTTTCTTAATCCTGAAATAATAAGATCGTAAACAAATGCAAAGAGAGCAATTCATAAAATCAACTGTTTCTAGAACTTAAGTTTCTCTTATATTGCGTGAGAGTTTCACACATTATTTATAGACGAGATGCACAAGCAATGCTGAGTGTATCGATCTCATTGAAAATTTGCCTACGGCTTTTCTACCTCCGATTTTGAAAAGCTTGAAAATTTGAAAAGACGAGGAGAGAAAGGGTCGCATAATTCTAGATGCTCCGATTTCGAACAGCGAGGGGTTAGTTAGGGTCCTAGTCTTGGGGGCACGAAATTAACATTCGAATAATTCGGGTCCGTCTAGTGAAAGGGTTTTAGGAAAAGCTCTGTGGGTTCATCCTCGTCGTTGGTACATTTTCCATGCATCAATTATACCTTAGTAGATAGATTGGAAAGCCGTTGTGTCGTGTAGTGGCGATGGCGAGCACTCGCATTTCCCTCCGGTGAAAATGTGGGTTCCATCGAGAGAGGTAAACCACTCACGAAAACAGAGTTTCCACTGAGAGAGGGGGCGGCTTTTCCTACTCGGAAAATTTTCGGGCGTTGTATGAGAGGATGGGGAATAGGAAGCGGAATTCAATTTTCAAAACGTTGGAAGGGTGGGAGAAGCTTTCAATGCTTCCTGCGAGGGTATTTTCCTACCTAGAGGGTTTGGTAGACTTTCACTCTGCAGTTTCCCTAAGGGCTTTCTAACGTCGCGTACTGGCTTTCAGTATTTTTGGTATCAACCGCTTTCCTTACTCTATCCTCACCCCTCCCCCCCCCCCCCCTCCCCTCCTTAAAAAAAAATTGAATTACGATGTTCCACTAGAGCTACCAACAAGAAATTCACTTTTTAGTGAATTTAAAAAAAATATCTACATGGGTACGTGACGATATCATCAAGAGATTTAAAACTTTGATATAACCGAATATTTCTATGAATAAAACAAAAAGCAATTAAATAATAACATCGAACAAATCATTTTAAATTTTTACATTTTTTAAAAAAATAAAATACAAAACTCTTTTTTACACTGAAATAAAACCTTTTCTATATTATTGTTCTCACACTAAATAATAAAACACAATTAATATTGTTAACTTTCACCAATAAAAATAATAAAACACAAAAAAAAAAAAACTGTAAATAAAGAAGCAAATATGTGAGGTTAGTTTAAAAAATAAAAGGTTTATTTTTTAGAATATTTATTTCCAAATTTTAAAGACTAAAAAACAAAAAAAAAATCCAAATTTAATTGTTACAGTTATAATTATAATATTAAATGGAGAACAGTTAAACCATTTATTAACTCATTGAAGCAATTACATTTACACCTTACAACTTTAATACATTATTTAACAAATATATAAATATATGACTATGAAAAGAGATGAAGAGAAATAATTTTAAAATCAATTTCTCCATTATTCTATTTATAGTTCATTAAAAGAAAATAATAATAAAAGAATGAAAATAGAAAAGAAAAAGGATTCCAATTATTTTCCTTTTGAACCTTCCTCCCCCCCCCCCCCCCCCCCCGTGGAAAATAATATAATATTTCTTTCTCGTTCAATAATCTTTAATGATTCCATTTGGTCCTTTTCTAACTCAAAAGAAAGGATAAAGGTGAAGGATCAAAATAAAAGAAAATAAATGAAAAGGAAAAACGTTCGTTAGTAAAGAAAAGCGAGGAGTGAGTAGCAGTTAGTAAAGAAGTGTATTTTAGCCAAGTGTGGGTGAAATCATTAAGGACATCTTTCATTATTATTTTTTAAGGTTTTCAAGTTGGAGAGATAATTTCTTTTGTCCCCCCCCCCTCCCCGGACTCTTTATTGCTTGGAAGTGAAAAGTGTTGCTATGAAAGGAAATGAAAGTCCTGTTAAACAAGATTGAAGAGCTTCATTTTCCGGTTATTCGATTATAATGTATGTAAACCTATTTGTATGACTACTATTATTGTTTTGTATTAGTACTAAAATGAACATTTCTAGTATATTAAGAAATTAATAAATAATTAAATACAAATGATCAATTAAAATTAGTCTTCCAGGTTTGCCAACGGATGCATTGTAATCATTCTAAAGAATAATTTTTTTAATTTTTCCGAATTCAGAAAAGTTCTAGACAGATATCAGTGGATAATATTTGGTCTCTTTCTATATGTTTGTCATTCAGTCTTTTTGTCTGCCATTTAATTTTTGCTAACCTACGTATCTTAAAAACTACTGATCCGATTTTAATGGAATTTGGATGGTAGGTCATAATTACCCCATTATTTTCAACCTTCCATATTATACTCAATATTAATTTTGTTATTACCTATATCGTTAAATGTACTCAATGGATTTTAATCCATCTAGTATGTAATGAAGATGTCTCTGATAATTACTGCCACGGCAGACAATGAATACACGAAGCAGAAATGTTTTCTTTGCTGCCTTGTTGTAAACAATATTTGAACTACTCACGCTATTTTGATAAAAAAAAAAAAGTACCGGTGTGGAAATCCCACACATGACTTCCATGAAATGTTGTGGTGTCAATACGTGAGCAAGAGAGAACTCAGTATAAACTACATCGTACAAACAGCTAATATTGATTATAGTTTTGCAACAGAAAGCCAAAATTAAACAAAAATAATAATGATAATAAACACAATTAAATATATAGTTAACATAAAAATAAAATGTTACCTTATAAATGTCGGTAGAATGTAAAAAGATAAGAGAGAAAGGAGGTTTGTTTACATCTAGAGTTCTAGGTGAGTTTATGCGAAAACAAAACAAATTTATTAATCTTTATCCTTTATAACAAAAAAATTAACTATTCAATTTTTGTTTATTTGTTTACATTTTCTTTATACTTGTTTTTAACTATACGATATAAGAATATAATAATAAAAGAATTTAGAATCAGCTGATAAAAAAAAGTCGAAAATTTAACAAAAAACTGAAAAACATGTCTCTATTTAAGGTAGAAGGGATGGTCCTACGACAAAAAGTCATAGGACCAAAGTTGTAGATCTTTTAAAATCAGTTACCGCTGGTGTTATCCGCTTTTCGATACGACTTACAGTTTAGCCGCAATTTGGTTCCGAAATAAATCGGTCAATTATTTCGAATAATATAAGAGCTCAAAGTTGAAAATTTAACAAAAATGACTATTTAAGGTAGAAGGGATGGTCCTACGACAAAAAGTCATATGACAAAAGTTGTAGATTATTTAAAATTGGTTAAACTGGTGTTATCCGCTTTTCGATACGACTTTCAGTTTAGCCGCAATTTGGTTACGAAAAAACCTTTAAAAAAACACTAAAATACCAATATCTCCTAAACCGCTTGTCCAATTTTGCTCAAAAAGTATAGGTACAATCTACCATATAGGACAAATATATACCCCAAAGGAAATTGAAATCAAATAAAGCCTACTAAAGTTATTGTCGACAGACCGATTTCGTGCTTAAGTGACTGTAGCTCCGAAACGTCGTAAGCTACGATGTTCGGGTTTGCGCCATCAGTTTTTCCGTCCAAAGTTCTAAAAAATGCCGAAAACCGCATCTCAATACGATGTCTTGAAGCGATGTTATAAAGGTTTTAAGTTCCGAACGAACGTACGTACGTACGTACATACATACGTACGCACAGACATACATGTATATGAAACGGATTTCAATGATACCCCCGGGTCCGTAAGACCCCTCCTTCACAGAGATCTCGGAATCACGTTTTGGAGGGTATCACCATACTTCCATTTTCATGGAAGTAAAAAAAATGAAAGCTTACTTAGGTACATTACACTTCTAGTGCGTAAAGTTGTATTTTACATGCGAGTGTGGACTTTGCACCACACAAACAAAGGGAGTTGTGGAGTTTAAAACCACACAAGCAAAGCAAAATGCAGTTTTCGCACGAGTTGCATACCGTACTTTATCTACGATTTTTTTGATTTTAATAATAAATACAGAAAATTTAATAAACTTCTTGTATGTAAGTTCGTATTTCTCTTTTTTGATACAGATGTATTTTGCGCCAAATTATTTCGGGAGGCGTAATATTCTCCTCATTTTTGTCATAATGACATATTATATCAATCATTGTTTTTCACTAAAAAGTAGATATAAACAGTTACTTTAATTAAACAAACAGCAAATTAGTTTTGTTTAATGTAAACAACCTCGCTAATCGGAATCGGGCGTTAAGGTGAAGAATTCTTCTATTTTACCGCGCTAGGGCGGAAAAAAGAGCAATTATGAGACGCGCATGCGCAATGAATACAAGTACGTAAATAATCACTTTCTACGCATCTAAACAGAGATATAATGTTTATATTTCGTATGAATCGTAGATAAACATATTATTAATATGTTTATAAACTATTATGTTAATTAATATGTTTAACATTGCTTTGTAATTAAACTAAACACAAACAAAAACAGATGTTATAACACTCAATGGTTAACACTTTACGTTCACGAACAGTTTCAATTACTTTCCTGCCTGTTTTTAATATTTTAATGACAAATCAGTGAAATAGTACTTTCTAGCCTAAAAACAGTTAGGTAATACTTAATTTTGCTGCCGTGAGTAGATAAAAATATACTCGTTACTTTGGGCGGATATATTCGAATATATATATATATAATAATATTTATATAATAAAATATAAATGTATTCGAGACGTTTTGACCCTTCTTAAGGTCATTCTCAGTCTTTACTTATTCACACACGGTGTTGTACGTTAGTTCAACAAAGATAAAATTTAAATTCCATCCATAAGAGAGCGTCATTTCAATTTAAAGATAACATTCAATTTAACATTAATCCACACAAAGTAACGGTTCAAATCAAATTGGTGTTTTCAACGTGCTTTGGTTCATTATATTTAGTTATATAGTAGTAGTAGTAATGTACGGGTAGGACGAACCACTTGTTGGAACCTAGTAATTAGGCCATCTTTTAGGCCCATTTTACTAGCCCCGTGGTAGAGAGTTGCAGCCACTTCACACATCATACCGCTGTCTTATGTGCCGAAGCGCTGTATGATGTGATCATTAATCATTATTGAGCCATATAAATCAGAGCATCACGGCGAGGCATCGAACCCACGACCTAAACCGCACTTGATTCAGTGATGACCGGGCAGACGTTAGTAATTAAATCCACACGGCAAAGCCGGCCCTCATATTATATTTTGGTTTTGCCAGTAGCACGAGTCAAGAGGAGGGGGAACTGATAAGGCACGTGTAAACAGGCCTGCCAGGGCAAGGTTGCTAGTAGCTAGCACGAGTCTCTCTCATCCCTTTAGACTTAGACTTTAGTTGCGTTCCTTCCTTTCGCGGGTATCTGAAAACAACTCATCGACTTTCTCCGGAAGCATTCACAATTGATTCCTAAAACCATTGACGTCTCCGAACTGCATTTCATTTAGTAGGCACTGACTCGCACCATGTACCTAATTAATTACCTTCTAGCTATCCAATCTTTACCCACGCTCTTCGTGCCTTTTTATTGTTTTTCAAATGTTTTAAAACACAGTTCTTTGCAAGTAACGGAACAATCTGGTTAATTTCATTCCGCACCGATACATTCATAAGGTACATTGTAATAATTAATAAAACTATCAAAATTAATTTAATCAAATACAATTATTTCATCATTTATTCCGGCTAAAAGAAAACAAGAAACTATTGCCTGTTTCAAAACTAGAACTGTGACTGGAATGTGTATTGTCATGTGCTAGTAGCTCGCACAAGACCGATCATCCGGATGATACTAGCATGCTGTTTCACTGGCAAACGTACACAGCGTCTGCAGCATGCCAGCTACTCACATGCTAGTAACTCGCAACTGGCATGCTTTTTTCTAGCATGTGTATTTCCCCCTTTATAACCTCAGTTGTGATTGAAATCTAACGTTTGGCTACAAATACAGGAAATATCGGTACTTCATTAAATTGTTGCTCCCTATGTTTTTTGTTTCTTTTTTTTTAGAATATAATAGTTATTTATGCACCTAGGGAGTAAAGTAAGCCATTATTCCCTGAGCGAAAAATATGGTTCTTGAGGCGAAGCCGAAGGAACCATGGTCCTTAAATCCCAAGGCGAAGCCGAGGGAATTAGACTCTTTAATTCCCAAGGCGCAGCCGAGGAACTAATTAGCGGAGGACTCTAATTATCTCCCGAGGCGCAGCCGAGGGAGATAATTATCGCGAGGGGAATAATGGCACTTTACTCACGAGGTACATACTATATTTTATCTCCAGTAGGAAGAAAATACACATTTTCGTCCATTGCACAGTTTTTATTTATAATTTTAATAAATAACAATAATTATTAGCACTTTTAATAGCAGATATAAGAGATTCGATATTAGAAACAAATAAGAATTGAAATTTAGAAAAATAGAAAAAATAGAAGGTTATTTAGACGCAGGATATAAACAAATAATCTATGATAAACATGGTCAAAAAAGCGCAGTGCCGCCAACCTGATTTCAACAACTTCATTACATTTGCCATTCATTTTCTACTGTTTATAAAATAATCAAGTTGCAATCTTTACTTTTTCGCCCTACTTTTACTTTTTCTCCCTTCTTTTTGAGTTCAGGGATGAAAAGACCTGTTTTAGTCCCTCTAAACTAATTCAAAATCATAACTTTTTGTCTCTACTGGAGATAAATTACTTTTATCTACGATTGATACGAAATATAAACATTATATCTTTGTTTAGATGCGTAGAAAGTGATTATTTACGTACTTGTATTCATTGCGCATGCGCGTCTCATAGTTCTCAATAATTTCTCTTCTTTACCACACTAGCAGGGGCGGATCCAGGGGGGGGCGAGGGGGGCGACCGCCCAGGGCCCCGCGCCTTGGAGGGCCCCGCGCCATAGAAAATTAAAATAAAATACTTATACTTAACAGGAAAATTTATAGTTCATAGTGAAGATTGTCCGCGGGGCCCCGTGCCATGTACAAAACATGAAATATTAGAATTATAAAATTCAGTCGAATTTAGTTTACATAGTAGAGCCAAATACCTAACTACCTTTTCGCGGGGCCCCTCGCTATAAAAAAATCAAATAAATAAGTAACAAAATATAGATTAATTTTTTTTATGTTTAAGATAGCCCGCGGGGCCCGCTCCATATAAAATTAAGTGAGTTAAGGTCCTAGCGTTTTCTCACCCTCCCCCTTTTCAAAATGATGACGATTTTGTTATTTATTCTGTGGGGTAAATCTTCATTATGTGCCCCACCTGTATCTCAACGTCCAATTTAATTCGGTTTCTTTCAAACTGTTCCTTTTTACATTACAAAGACGATTTCAGTTGTAGCATCTCGATATATTCAATCTTTTTTAATTTTAGGAAAAAGTATGGAAGGTTATGGTAAGTTTAGGTTGAGTTTAGTACTTTTTGACCTGACCTAACAATAACCTTCTATCGTTACCCTATAAAACGTGACATTTCGTACATTTTTTTTAAAACAAATAAATAAAACACTGAATTTATCGAGATACTACATAACCTTAATCGTTTGACAATGTACAGAGATATGTAAAAAAGACAAATCTTGTAAAAAGGAATAGTTAAAAAAAACTAAGTATATCGGATTGTACGAAATAATTGGGTCAATTAGTGCAGTTTTACCAATTGATGTCAAAGAGAAATTTCACCTCAGAGATGCATAAAAACGCTGTTTTGAGAGGTCATATTTACAAAATTTTCCGGGGGAGGGCCCCCGGATCCCCCTTAAAATGTGTCTTTTAAATTTAAACTAAAAACTCGGCACTAAAATGGAAAGTTATAAGCTGAGAATATGAATTCTGGGAGTAAATTTAAAGTGCTCGAGTGTAGATTTCAAATTATAGAACTGATCACAAATAACACAGCTTAATAATTTAACCCATAAAACCCAAAATATCATGAAGAATAAATAGTTAAGTATAACAGAGCTTAATTATTACAATAAAAATGTTTCTTTTCGATTGCTTTTGCAAAGAAAATGATGATTAGTTGAAAACTATATAATTTGAGGGGTTTATGTTCAAATAATATGTTAGATTAAAATCATGAGCAGAATTGTAATTATTTTAAAAGTTTCGAATTATTTTGAGAGCAAAAACGTTTGAATGGCCCTAAGTGAAGGGAATTAGCCGTAAAATAGGATCAAGTTATAAGTGGTTTATTATTAAGTTACTTTATTGTTTTTTATCAGCAATCCCCGCTCTATCCTAGGGGGCCCCGCCATTTTGTCTCGCCCAGGGCCCCGCAAGATCTAGATCCGCCACTGCACACTAGTGCGGTAAAGAAGAGGAATTCTTCAGCTTTACGCACGATTAGTGAGTTTGTTTATATTTAACAAAACTAATTTGGTGTTCTTTTATTAAAGTAATTGTTTATATTGAGTTTTTAGTGAAAAACAATGAGTGAATCAAGTGACTTTGACGAAAATGTGGAGAATAATAATCCTCCAGAAATAATTAATTCGGCAAATTATACAACTAATGAATTAATGCCATCTTTATCAAGAGAGAGATACGAACTTACATACAGCAAGTTTATTTGTTTCTGTATTTATGATTTAAATCTAACAGTCGTAGATAAAGTACGGTACGCAACTCGTGCGAAAACGGCATTTTGCATTGCTTGTGTGGTTTTACCACCCTCGCTGTCGCTCGGGTGCAAACTCCACACTCGCATGCAAAATGCTACTTTCCGCACTCGACGCGTAATGTACTATTACTAAATAACTATTAAGACAAAGGGATGTTTAATCCAGTGTACTTTTGGACAAAGGAATAACACTTCAGTTTTTATAAGGGGAGTAACAGTCTAAAGAAGAGCAATCTGTACACCTTCATTAGATTTTTACTCCCCTCTGTATAATTGAGAAGTACATAGAGCTTATTTAACTAATTGATGGTTTTGTTTGATCTGACAGAACGTATCAAGTGAGTCGTTAGCTGTAGACAGACTTCGACAAGGTTGCAGATTAGATTGGAGGATTAAGTCCGCAGAGTATATCTTTATGAATGGATACGGTAAAACAGCGTGTACTAGTACATTACGCGTCAAGTGCGGAAAGTTGCAATTTGCATGCGAGTGTGGAGTTTGCACCCGAGCGACAACGAGGGTAGTCAAACCACACGAGGAATGCAAAATGCCGTTTTCGCACGAGTTGCGTACCGTGCTTTATCTACGATTGTTAGATTTAAATAATAAATACAGAAAAAAATAAACTTGCTGTATGTAAGTTCGTATCTCTTCTCTTGATAAAGATGGCATTAATCTTGAGTTGTATTTTTTGCCAAATTAATTATTTCTGGAGGAGTATTATTCTCTACATTTTCGCCAAAGCCACTTGATTCATTCATTGTTTTTCAATAAAAACTCGATATAAACAGTTACTTTAATAAAAGAATAGCAAATTAGTTTTGTTAAATGTAAACAAACTCGCTAATCGTCCTCTTCTTTACCGCGCTAGGTGGTAAAGAAGAGGAATTCTTCAGAACTATGAGACGCGCATGCGCAATGAATACAAGTACGTAAATAATCACTTTCCACGCATCTAAACAGAGATATAATGTTTATATTTCGTATCAATCGTAGATAAACCATCTTAGCAATATATTGCGGAGTTAGTATCAAAGATGGATGTAACCAATTTTCAAAATTTTTCAGATGGGCCGAAGAACTATTAGATCTGGCATTGTGGCATTTTTTGTGCTCCTTCTTAATTGACTCGAAACTATTTAGATTTTCTGAAACTTGATTTTTTAAAAGCAATATTGAGTTAATAAAGTCAAGTTGCCCACGTTTGATACCAAAAGCAGGGTTTTAAAATAAAACTACGCCAGTCTTGAATGTATTGTTCGCTTTTGAAACCAAATTACACTCTAGATTTTAGCATTGTGCGAATGATTTAGCTAATATGCAAAAAAAATGTGACCTACAATGTCGAAAGGGGGGGGGGGGGGGGTGTCCTCGTGTCTGTCTGTTTAAGATTTTTGCGAACAAACATATCTTTCAAAGAATTCATCTAATATTTATGAAAGTTGTATTATATAGTTGTAAAAGAAAAAATTGACCAATTAGTCCCATATAAAGTTCAATATTTTGCGCATATTAGTTTCTCTTTCATGCTTATGCGCACAAACTTTTTTTATAAACACTTATATCTTTAAAAGTTATCTGCCACACTAATTGGCAAACTATCATATTATAATTATTTCTTTTTCGAATAATGTTGAGAAATATTTAATTCGTATGAGTATATATATATATATATATATATATATATATATATATATATATATATATATATATATATATATATATATATATATATATATATATATATATATATATATATATATATATATATATATATATATATATATATATATATATATATATATATATATATTATTCTCTTTCTAGAATTCTTACCTTTGAAGTTTTAATTTTTTTTTTATAAAAGGGAGATGTAATTAAAACAAAAACCCTCTCTTTGCAATATTATTTTATCAACAGGGAAAACATGTGTGTTTATTATGTGGTTACTTTGTAATTCAGAATAAACAAGATGGTAATTACACAATCAAGAACTTTCCCCGTTTAATTAATAACCTTCCCTTTTTAATTATTCTTTTTAGGAGAAAAATTACTTTTATAGCTTTTGTGGTTAGTATAGCTTAATATTAATAATTTAAATTTCATATTTATATATTCTTATAAAATAAATAAATTTTCATATATATGATACTTTATATGTAACCTTTTTTAACTATTTTAACTAGGTTCCTTTACTTAGTGTATATTATATATATACAAGTCATATAAATATATATATATATATATATATATATATATATATATATATATATATATATATATATATATATATATATATATATATATATATATATATATATAAAGTATAAAGAAACAATTCTAATTAAATAGAGTATTTACTTGATTAAGGTAAGTTGGCTTTACTTGCTTTATTATTTATTTTCCGATTTTTTTTTTTTAATAGAATCAATTATATAAATAAAATTACTTCAAACAGACCGGATGAAAAAGCATAATATTTGAATGTACAGATATCATACCATATTGAACAAATAACAGATACAGTTTACACCAAAAATAAATCAATAATATTGTTGAATATTATACTATTATTTCATATTGTTAATGCTATCTGTAACACGTCCTCAGTACATGCCCCGAGAGCACGTCAGAGATGCGCGTGCGCACCTCAGACATTGCCATGCGCACCTCTAACCACCTCTAACCACCTCTAAACCCCTCAAACCACCTCTTACCCCCTCTAACCACCTCTAACCCTCTCAAACCATCTCTTACCACCTCTAACTACCTCTAACCACCTCTAACCACCTCTCACCCCTCTGCTTGTTGCTCAGTTTGTATTGTGCAATCTGGAGGGAGGTTTTACTAGAGCTTGCACTTGAATCAGTACTTGACAACAATCTTTAAAGGGTACTTAATATTTATTCAAGTTAAGCTTGTAAGACCTACTAGTTAAAGTTGTCGACAGGGGATGTCTAAAGCAGAGAAGTATTTAAACTTGGAAACTTAACCCAGTCTACTTCTTATCAAATGAAATTCCATTAAATATCTGAAATTCTAAACATAATTCTCTAGAATTACACTCGACAATTTCCCTCATACCTCAATAGAAACACTTGTATACTAACTGCCATAATGTAGTTCCCTGAAATATTCCTGTAGTTTTAATTAGTATTTAATTAAAATTGAAGACTCAAATGAAGCGAATAAAAAACTTTTATTTATAATTAAGGCATATAAAGAAACTTATTTCTAAATGTAGATTTATACTAGGCATCGCGTGGCTCTATCATTGAAGCGAGCGTATTGCAATAAATTACTGAATATTGAAATTTGTTAATCATGATGAATGTCATAGTTGAAGATAAGTGGAAGAGGGTAGTGAGGGGTAGAGTGGGGGTACTGGGTACAAAGCTCTACTTCCTAAACAAACTTACACACAACACGACTATAAGAATCTTAACCACCCGTAATAGCTTTTAAACTAATATTATAAATGTATTACTTCATTACTCAAATACTACTGCTTGTATCAAGTTGAAATTTTACATACTTGTTTCAATTGTACTTTAAGCGATGTACATGAAGTTTTATTAAAATCGTTACGTTAGAACGTAAGATATCGAGAGCTTTCCGACTAATGGAGAACGATTTTTCTGCGTTGAAAACAAAAGATGTTTCATTTCCCTAGAAACGGCTTGGTTGTACTTAAAAATCATCTTCTCCTCAACTCTTCCGCGTCACACATCCGCGTTCCCCTAAAACGTGACACTTTTTGGTAGTTAGGTCAAGGCTAAAGCATGTTCCATGCTAAAATATTTATTGTAAAAATGTTGCAGTTACATCTTAATTGTTATACAGGGTGGTCCAAAAGTCCCCCCCCCCCCTATTAACTTTTGAACGGTTTGAGATAAATTAATGAAACTTGAGGGATCTCTACCATGCAAAGGGAAGTTTGTTTTTATGCAATCACCCACTAGGGGCAACCACCCACTTTGCCCCCAGGACCCAACTTCAAAATTTCAAATTGGAGCGTATATTTTTGATAGCAGAATTGGATTCTACGGTGAAAAATAATAAACTTTTACTTGAAACTTTTTTTTAATCTCCAATATTTTGCCCCCTATAGGGTGGCAAAGATAGCAAAATAACCCTTCCGAAATAGTAAAAAAAATAACACTTAGATCGTTATAAAATCTAAACGGTTTGAAATAAAGTAATGAAACTTGGGGGATCTGTACCATGTAAAGGGAAATGTGTAATCATCCACTCGCGTACTAGGGGCAACCACCATTTTGCCCCCAGGCGCTGAAATCTATCCTTTTTATACCATTGCCCCCCTGTAGGGGGCAAAATATTGGAGATGGAAAAAAACGTTAGAAGTAAAATATTTTTATTTTTTGCCGTAGAATCTAAATCTGCTATCAAAAATATACATTTTAGGTTAAAATTTTGATGTGGTCTGGGGCAAAATGGGAGTTTGCCGCTACTGCGCGATTGCATGAAAACTAACTTCCATTTACATGTACATGGTACGGATCCCCTAAGTTTCATTAATTTATCTCTAACCGTTTAGATTTTTCACCGTATGATAGATGGTAAGGGTTATTTTGCTATCTTTGCCCCCCTATAGGGGGCAAAATATTGAAAAAAGAAAAAAAGTTTCAAGTAAAAGTTTATTATTTTTCACTGTAGAATCCAAATATGCTATCAAACATATACACTCCAATTTGAAATTTAGAAGTTGGGTGGCCTAGGGGCAAAGTGGGTGGTTGCCCCTAGTGGGTGATTGCATGAAAACAAACTTCCCATTGCATGGTAGAGATCCCCCACGTTTCATTAATTTATCTCAAACCGTTCAAAAGTTAAGAGGGGGGGGGGGGGAGACTTCTGGACCTCCCTGTATATTGTAGTTGTGGTTGTGTTATCGACTAAATTCAAAAAATAAGTATGGCTTATATTTTAAATTGTTGACTCTTGTAACTGAATGATATGATTGTTATGAGCCTGGAACTTGGAGAACCAAAACATGTGGTTTCCGTGAAATATAGCTAATTAAAAAGCTATGAAGCTATTATTTTTTTATAACCTTAATAAAGGCCAAATCTTTTAATAATAATAAAAAATTTTAGATAAAAAAACATTATTCCCATTTTTGGTTAGAATTTACAGAGCTTACGGGAGTTCTGTAGAGGAAACAAAACCCTGCTTGTTTCCCCCGTTTTTATTAATGAAAATTTTTGTTTGCATGAATTAAAGTATCAATTAAGCAGAAATGTTTAAGATATCGGTTCGCAAACATCGAGTGAAAGCCCGATGGACAGACACAGAAAGAAAAATAAACAGGTCAAGTTTGTGCTAGTCAACACACAGCGAGGGTCTGTAGGCCACACTGTATAGTTAAAGTAGCACCCTATTGATGGTGTTAACTATTCTATGGGTCTGATATTCTCAAAACACATAAACAAACTTCTGATAAAGTATTTTTTTTGCCACTGAACCGGACTACAACCATATAAATACATCGAAAAGACCATTGTTATAAAAAAAAAAAACGTGTTTAGTCAATAAAAAATGAAATAATATTTTTTTCGAAATTTCCAAAAAGTGGTATCTTTACTTTTGGTCGAAGAATGTTCAGGAATTTTTTCAGATTTTTTGCACTTCACATAAGCGAGATAGAGAGGGGGGGGGGGGGACACGTTTCACACCCACTTCAAACTTGTGTACGCTTGGCCAAGGTATAAAATAAGAATTATATATTTTTGTAATCAGCTCGACGTACCCTTTGATATGATACCCCTCACGGTCCCGAAAAAAAAAAAAAAAAAAAATTAACCTTCAAGTTTTATTACTCTAATCCTTTTTTAAAAATATTTTTTTAAGTCGCTATATTTTTAATATATGTGGGTAAGTACAAGACACATACATGCCAAATTTCAAAGTGATGGGACGAAAGGTGTAGCCGTGAGAGCAGGCGAGAGGACGGACGGACAGACACACGCAGGAAAATATAAGGGTCCTTGGTTTTGCCTACGGACCCTAATTATCCGTGATGTCTGAAACGGATTTCTGCTTGGTTTTGCCTACGGACCCTAATTATCCGTGATGTCTGAAACGGATTTCTGCTTGGTTTTGCCTACGGACCCTAATTATCCGTGATGTCTGAAACGGATTTCTGCTTGGTTTTGCCTACGGACCCTAATTATCCGTGATGTCTGAAACGGATTTCTGCTTGGTTTTTGAAAGATGGCATTAATCTTGAGTTGTATTTTTTGCCAAATTAATTATTTCTGGAGGAGTATTATTCTCTACATTTTCGCCAAAGCCACTTGATTCACTCATTGTTTTTCACTAAAAACTCGATATAAACCGTTACTTTAATAAAAGAACAGCAAATTAGTTTTGTTAAATGTAAACAAACTCGGTAATCGTGCGTAAAGCTGAAGAATTCCTCTTCTTTACCGCACTAGCGTGGTAAAGAAGAGGAATTCTTCAGAACTATGACACGCGCATGCGCAATGAATACAAGTAATAATCACTTTTTTACGCATCTAAACAGAGATATAATGTTTATATTTCGTATCAATCGTAGATAAAATGTTTTACACGATTTCCATCCATTTTATTATTTGGAAAAACTGAAAAAGCAATAAGATAAAAACATGTGAATATCTGTATGTAAACATATGTTTACAGCATCATGCAATATAAAGAAGTAGGTATATATGTTGTATATTATTCATATTGCCTTTTTACATATTAAATATACCTAATGTGATAGAATTGGTTTTTTAACTTAGTACGTATTAATACATATATAGTTTACATTCCATCTCTTGTTTAGAAGGTAAAGGGAAGGCAGAGAGGTATTATATCAATATAAAACCAAATTTTATAGTAGAAATAAAAGAGACAATAATAAGTTTTCAAGTCAAGATGTATTTCTTTATATCTTTTTCCCAGACAGAAGTTATATTGATACTTGACCTTCTATAAACATTTATATTATCAAGGCTGCAGAACATTTTCTCTTTAACTCAAACACTGAATGAAATGTCGATACTCAACAAGTCTAAACTTACAACTTACATCTTTACTGATTAAGTTAGATTAGTTTAGAGGGACATAAGTAAGTCACTTCTTCCCTGAACTCAAAAAGTAGGGAGAAAAAGAAGGATTGCCAACTTTATTATTTTATAAATAGTAGAGAATGAATGGATAATGTAATGAAGTTGTTGAAATCAGGTTGGCGGCACTGCTTTTTCAACCTTGTTTATCATTGTTTATAACTTGCATCTAAATAACCTTCTATTTGAGTTTAATTCAAATTATTATTTGCTTTTAATATTGAATCTCTTATATCTGTTATTAAATATGCTAACAATTATTGTTATTTATTAATAATTATAAATAAAAACTGTGCAATGGATGAAAATGTGAATTTTCTCTCTACTGGAGATAAAATATTGTATGTACCTCGAGAATAAAGTGCTTTTATTCCCCTTGCGATAATTATCTCCTTTATCTGCGCCTCGAGAGCTAATTAGCGTTATTTTAAAAAGTATAATTCCCTCGGTTTCGCCTCGGGATTTAGGGACCATGGTTTCTTCGGCTTCACCTCAAGAACCAACTTCTTCGCTCAACAAATAATGGCTTACTTTACTCCCTAGGTGCATAAATAACTATTTCTCAATGATAATTAAAATAAGTTTCTACCTTTTATGGTAAACCAGTTGCTAACTTTCAGCTAAATGTGAGAAAATATTTCAAAGTCTTTTGACATCAAAACTCTTATCGATTATTTTTCTGATACCACGTATGACGTCATAACAATGAATATGTCAAATTTACAGTTTGATTGAAGTCGTTTACAATATACTTGGAAATGAATTAATTCTTAATCAGGTAACGAAATAACTAAACACCTCAAACAAACTTATCTATTAAAAACAAATACAAAGAGGCAAGAGAACAAGTAAAATAAAGAGAAAATGTAAAACAACAAGAAAGAGAAACAGAATAAGTAATAAAGAAAGAGAAAAAGTAAAACAACAATAAAGAGAAACAGAACAAGTAATAAAGAAAGAGAAAAAGTAAAACAACAATAAAGAGAAACAGAACAAGTAATAAAGAAAGAGAAAAAGTAAAACAACAATAAAGAGAAAGAGAATAAGTAATAAAGAAAGAGAAAAAGTAAAACAACAATAAAGAGAAAGAGAACAAGTAATAAAGAAAGAGAAAAAGTAAAACAACAATAAAGAGAAACAGAACAAGTAATAAAGAAAGAGAAAAAGTAAAACAACAATAAAGAGAAAGAGAGCAAGTAATAAAGAAAGAGAAAAAGTAAAACAACAATAAAGAGAAAGAGAACAAGTAATAAAGAAAGAGAAAAAGTAAAACAACAATAAAGAGAAACAGAACAAGTAATAAAGAAAGAGAAAAAGTAAAACAACAATAAAGAGAAAGAAAACTAGTAAAAATTAAAGAGAGAAAGTAAAACAACACTAAAGAAAGTTCAACACAAAAAGTTCTTTTTATCTTGTAATTTTTATATGTACTACCAACACATACAAGCTAGCTAATTGATGTTTATGGTGCAAGAATTGCTTTTAAGTTAAAATATAAATAAAATATTCAATAATAATTATACATGACAACGGAAAACCAGTAATTAATCATCTAATAGTAAACAAAGAGTAATTGTTATATGAAGGAAAGTTTAGTGCTAAGAGTCAGTGGAAATGCTTGTTTTCAAAATAAAATGTATTCAGTGGAAACTCAATTAAACATATTGTTTATTGTGTGTGTTGAATTATTCCACGCATTCATTATTCAGTCTGGTGGAAAAGTAAATCCCTCAACGGGGTAAACTGAAGAGAGAAATTATAAACAACCCCACCGTGTAAATCCCACCGGGAGGGGGGGGGGAGTATACTAGTAACTACAGGACATTCGCTGTAAACAAATATTATTAAATTCACTCCCATTTTCTCTTCCATTTTCATATTATAGTGAACATGTCTACCCTTGCAGAACATCAGTATACATATACATATATGTATATATACATATATATATATATATATATATATACATA
The DNA here is from genome assembly GCA_951217055.1 of Gerris lacustris. Taxonomy (NCBI): domain Eukaryota; kingdom Metazoa; phylum Arthropoda; class Insecta; order Hemiptera; family Gerridae; genus Gerris; species Gerris lacustris. Next base: position 4,093,303 of record OX578283.1, on the reverse strand, counting down.
TATATATATATATATATATATATATATATATATATATATATATATATATATATATATATATATATATATATATATATATATATATATATAGAGAGAGAGAGAGAGAGAGAGAGAGAGAGAGAGAGAGAGAGAGAGAGAGAGAGAGAGAGTGTCGGCTGAAATTACCTGTTGCCTTTCCTGTCTGTTTTATTTATTCTGGATATTTTTGTCTCTACAAAAAAATGTATTTCTATATCTGGCCGCATGCTGCTCTTCGTTGAGTAAAATGTGGTTTCCATTCAAAATTGATATCCTTAATAGTTTTGAAAATTTGAAAAGTTCGAAATCTACATTTGTATATTTTTTAAATCAATTGATTTGAGATATTATGGAAGATAGATTTCTAATTTCTGAAATAACACTTGCTGAAAAATTGGCTAAGAAATTTTAGTAATTAGAGGTGAAAGAGAACCAGGCATTGCAAATGCATCACAAATCTACTTCTACAATTGATTTTAGTAGCTCGTGCCACAATCAAAATATCCAGACTTTAAAAAGCTGCTTGCAGTCTTATTTCAATGTTTGGTTCAACATATTGCTTTGAATCCTTGTACTCCACAATGAAGTTCATTAAGCCAAAGTATCGTTCTCAGTTGACCAATCATCATCATAGAATTGCTGCAGGCATATTTAACAATTTTTAAGTAATATTTCCAAGATTTGGAGCAAGTTGAAATAATTATTTGTATTTTCTCTCTTAATTGTATTTTCTTTTATGTGTACATTATATTTAGCACTTAAGACTTGTGTATAGTATGCAAATACATTAATTAAATTAAATTTTAATTTCTGAATTTATTATTATGTATTTAATTATAGTTTGGCTCTTAATAATACATGAAAAACCGAAATGCGTCTCTCATTGACCTTAGGCGTCCCCCACCCTTTCCTCCCCCCCCCCCTCCCCCCTGTTCTATATATTCTGCCATGGTACTCATAAACAGAGATAGCATTAGTATTAGTTTAGCAAACTTCAAAGAGCGCAGACGGTTGAAATTAATCTGGTGCCATCTGCGGGCTATACTTTTGACCAACTTCTAAATTTCATAAAAATCAGATGAGTACTTTTGAAGTTATAGGTGTAAATAAATGTATTTTTGAGCTCATAAAGAAGTAAAAAAAAAAAAAAAAAATGGGCGCAGAAGGTTGAAACATTTATGGGACTAACAATGGGCTAGTTATGATCTAACATCTAACTTTCATTAAAATCAGACGAGTTGTTTTTAAGATATGATAGTTCGCAAAAATTTAGCGAAAGACAGGCATGGAACCAAAGATGTTCCTAATGTCTGAGAGATTTTCCAATTTTCCTGATGTCCAAACAGATTTTCTGTCTTGGAATTTTTTTTTCTCTGTCGTTACCGATACCAAGTCCCGAATCCAAGCTTTCAATCCTTTCTACAAGTCTAGCAAGCTAATATTCACAGCAATAGAACTAGAACTACTTGTAGAAAAGATTGAAAGCTTGGATTCGGGACTTGGTTTAGGTAACGACAGAGAAAATCATTCTCCAGTATAGCTCAGTTGGTAAGAGCACCTGTAACGGATATATAGGAGGCCCGTGGTTCAAGTCCCGGTGCTGGGGTCTATTTGTCTCTGTATGTCTCCCGTAGTTAATGATAATTATCATTTGATTTAAATTAAAATTTAATCTTTCCATAGCAAGAATACTATCTAAAACTTAAAAATTTGAATTTCTAATTGAATGTACTAGGTACAGATACTAATTGAGTACTTTATAATTATAAGCGGTAATTCTCGGTCTAGTTCTATTGCCGTGAATATTGGCTTGCTAGACTTGTAGTAAATATTGAAAGCTTGGATTCGGGACTTGGTATCGGTAACGACAGAGAAAGTCATTCTCCAGTATAGCTCAGTTGGGTAGAGCGCCTGTAACGGATATATATAGGAGGCCGGGGTCTATTTTTCTCTGTATGTCTCCCGTAGTTAATGATAATTATAATTTGATTTAAATTAAAAATTTAATCTTTCCGTAGTATGAATACTACCTAAAACTTAAAAAATTGGATTTTTTGAAATCGGAGCCAAAAAATGTTCTTCGGAACAATCACATAGCTTTTGTTACGTTCAGTAGGTTTCGAAGAACAAATGGAATTAATATTACTTATAAGAGAAATTAAAAAGTATTAGACTTTAAAATATCAAAAATGAAGAAGTTATAACTGTGTTTAAGTTTAAAAAGACAAGAGTTTACAGAGACATTTAAAATTTAACACAAGTTGTCTTTTCTCTCGAGTTTTGAGAAACACTTGACTCTTCATCTTGTACAAATTCACTTCTCTTCATTTTTCTCTTCACTTCCCTCTTTACTTCTATTATTCAAACATTCATTCATCTCCTGCTTTATTTCATTATTTATTTTGTTATTTTTTGTAAAACAAATATTATACCATCGTAATATGTCTCCCATTTACCATTTTTCCATTTAAAAAACATTTTTCCAACTTTTTTAAAAAACATTTTTATTTTAAATTTATTTTGTAGAAGATTGTTATAACAATATGTTTATAAGAAGACGTGAAAGAGAGGAAAAAAATGTTGTTTTTTTTTAATACATTTTTAAGTCGTTTAAAGATGATAAAATATGAAAGAACGTGAAGATGAGTAGAAAAATACTTTATTCTTTTTTAGTATGTCTATATTTATATATAATATTTTTCACTATCCGGTTTAAAAAGTATTGATATTTTAAAATTCCAAGCTGCTTTTACATGTTTAAGCTAAACGAACAATGTAGAATTATGTAATCATATTTTTATGCTCAATTCTCCATGTTTTAGAATTTGTTGTACATTTAAAAACTATAATTTCCTAGTTAAAACTTGATTTAAAAATGTGCTTTGGACTTCAGTCTAAACCGATATTAACTAAAGTAGAAATGCGTGTTAATGTTTAGTTGAAACTAGTTATGACTAAGCGTTTTATTTAAAACCGATATTGACTAATCAGAACTAGAATTGTTTGTTAGTATCTTGTTGAAACTAGTTATGACTAAGCGTTTTATTCAAAACCGATATTGACTAATCAGAACTAGAATTGTCTGTTAATATCTAGTTATGACTAAGCGTTTTATTCAAAACCGATATTGACTAATCAGAACTAGAATTGTCTGTTAATATCTAATTGAAACTAGTTATGACTAAGCGTTTTATTCAAAACCGATATTGACTAATCAGAACTAGAATTGTCTGTTAATATCTAGTTGAAACTAGTTATGACTAAGCGTTTTATTCAAAACCGATATTGACTAATCAGAACTAGAATTGTCTGTTAATATCTAGTTGAAACTAGTTATGACTAAGCGTTTTATTCAAAACCGATATTGACTAATCAGAACTAGAATTGTCTGTTAATATCTAGTTGAAACTAGTTAGGACTAAGCGTTTTATTCAAAACCGATATTGACTAATCAGAACTAGAATTGTCTGTTAATATCTAGTTATGACTAAGCGTTTTATTCAAAACCGATATTGACTAATCAGAACTAGAATTGTCTGTTAATATCTAGTTGAAACTAGTTAGGACTAAGCGTTTTATTCAAAACCGATATTGACTAATCAGAACTAGAATTTTTGTTGCCCTAACTGCACGTACAAATAGTTCGTTACTTTCAATTTTGTCTCTTTTCTAACTCCACTATGTGTAAGTAGTTAGCATCGTATACTTAGCAGTGTGATTTTATTATTTATATTTAATGAAAAGCGTAAGAAACTTGGTTGCTAACGGGTGTCCCGCGACACCACACGTATTTCTTCCATTACTATACTTGTGGCGCCATGTACGCTACATTAACTCAGAATTCTACTTACAAATAAGTGCGGAAACAATTTAAGTTCTTAAATCAATCAAGTGTGCATCGATAAGGTTTGAATATGTCTTTAGTGTAGAGTTTAAAATGATTGCAAGCTTTTATAAGGAAGTGGAATCTAAGTCCCTGTGAAGTAAGGCAAGAAGTGATTGAGTGGGGGGGGGGAGCTTTGGCTTCCAGTGTTCTATAACTTAGAGCTTGCAAAGCACTGCTAGAGCCAAGAGTTTACCTTGAGGGGATTTACATCAAGTATTTAAGAGATAAGACAATTTGATTGGCTCTCTCGACGTAGTTAGCTCTACAAACCAGTCTCAAAGCTTCTACAAGTCATCTTTTACCTACAAATCTCAGAGCTGCATCTTCAATAAACCTCGTCTCATTTACATGCAAATATAAACCTTACATAAAAATACATCTTCCTGAAAACCACTTCAAGCAACACGACAGAAACGTGTTTGAACTTTTTTTCTCATACACGAAGTATATACACACATAGAGGAAATGAAATGTGATGTAGTAAATATACGATTTTGATAGATTTAGAAATTCCTTTGTGTCCAGCAAGGTGGGATTATAATTCGCCAATATCGTTAGATTTGTGTTCAAATGGACTACATTTTAGAATTTGTAATCAAAATTGTTGAAACCGTTTTCAAGAAAAAAATTGTTTCACGTTTTTTCAAAGTTTTTGAGATCTAACTAATTTCTCGATTTCACCTTGGGGTATGATTTTTTTGAACCTGGAGGCCGATTCTGTAACTTTGAAACATACCTTTTCATGTGGTTATATATCAAAATGTTACGAAAATGCGCGCTCAACCTGTCATGTTGAATCTATAACTTTGACTGTTGCTAAATAAGGAGAAGTTGATATATAGTGTGTGATATATAGCAACTCAAAATTGTTGTTGATATCCTCGTGTCAGGTTATGTGTTTATATATCAAATCGAAGATCGAAGTAAAGTAGAGTAGATTGTTTTCTTTCGTTTTCGTGTTTTTATTATTACTTCTATAATATTCTCTTTGATGATTGTTTTTTGTTTCGAACTTTCGCTTGAGAAATATATATATATATATATATATATATATATATATATATATATATATATATATATATATATATATATATATATATATATATATCTTTTTGACAATATTATTGTGTTAGTATTCTCTTTGTGCTATTGAGAACACAAAGTAAGTAAAAGTTGAAACTAAGTTCCATATCCGTCCACAAATAGCGCTGGCATCACTTTACAGATTCACTGCATTATATAACAACAATTTGATAAATATCCAAGTTTGATATAAGTCAAATTTTTGGTATATAAAAAAAGTTACAGAATCGGCTCCATGTAAACAAATTTCGTCAAAATCGGCCCAGTAGTTCCAGGCTTCACGCGTCTGCAAGGACAGACATTTTTTAAAATCCACTTTTTTGGAATCACCCTCAAAACGTAAATCCATCAAAATCTCAAAATTAAATTTTCACGCCATCACAATACTTTCTCTTTACAAAGTAAAAATCTGTCATAATAAAAATACGTACTAAACTTTGTTGTGTCCTAGTACTAATTAATTTGTCTGGTTTTTTTCCGTATATCAGTTGTTTCGAGTTTTCCCGGTTATATTTGGTTAATTATAATAATTATAATAATAATAATAATAATATATTTATTTGTAAACAAAGTTTTAGGTAACTTTATACAAAGTGGTTGCATCAAATAATAATAATACATATTATATATAGCTCACATTGGCTTTTTTTTAGGGTTTTGTAGATACTTCTCAAAACCCTTATGCCGAGGGTGATGTGTCCGTCCGTCCGTCGCTCTTTGGTTCATAGGGCCCGAACCGTTTAAGCGAAAGTGCTGAAATTTAAAACACTGGTGCAAATTTTTGACCCAACCACAGGAAAAATATACAGAAGTTCAAAATTAGATATGCGCATGCGCAATTCGAAAAAATGTGATAAACTCAATTTTTTTTTTTTGAGTGGGGTATCAAATGAAAGCTGCTGAATAGTAGGACACAAATATATATATATGCTTTTTAAATTTTGCATTTCTTATTGGTTAAAAAATCAAAATATACCCAAAAAAAATCCCCCCCCCCCAACCACTATAGATCGGCTGGTGCTAAAATTTCGAAATAATTCATGGTTATACCTTATTGTGGCGCGATGAAAATTCCGGGAGTTCATTCTAAATTCTCAAAAATTGCCAATTTTGGGCGCGAAAAAGTGAAATGCGCCCAAAATTTTATTTTTTGAAAATTTTGAGTTGGGTATCAAATGAAAGCTGCTGAAGAGTAGGACACAAATATATATATGCTTTTTTAAATTTGGCATTTCTTATTAGTTAAAAAATCAAAATATACCCAAAAAATCCCCCCCCCCAACCACTATAGATCGGCTGGTGCTAAAATTTCGAAATAGTTCATGGTTATACCTTATGGTGGGGCGATGCAAATTTCCTGAAAAATGTAATTTATCTTGTCTTTATTCCTGATAAAATAAATTGTGACCCCCCCGGGGGATGAGAACCTGGGACCCTTGAGATCGAAGACAAAAGAATCATAATTACATTACGGGTATGCTTACTCATCTACAAAACCCTAAAAAGTACTTGGACGCAAGTACTTCCCTGTGATTTTTTTTTTTTTTTTTTTTTATTATTTTTAACACTGTAAGTGCAGAAACATAACCTTGCTTGTAACAAATCATACAGGGCTTCGACAAATACTTGTAATATTCAATTAAGTAAAAATACTACGGGAAACAGACAGAGAAAAATACACTCCAGCGCTGGGATAAATTAAAAAACAGACTTCCTCACCTTTGTGCCTCAAAAATAATAACTTACTTATTCATTTAAAATAAATGACCTAATCTTAAGGATGTTGACAAAAAAATAAAAAATATTCACCGCTTGTTTCCTTGACGTAACTCTTATTATTGAGGCCAAATTAGTTTCATCCGTATACTCGCTACTAACCAAATTTAGGGGCAAAAAGGCATCTCTTTGAGGTTTATAAATAGGGCACCTTAACATTAAGTGACCTAATGTCTCTGCCTCGTGCCTATTACAGGCAGTGCAAAGCTCGTCTGTTTTGAACTTGTGAAGACTTCCTCTGAGGGTAATCTTCATAAAACCATAACCTGAAGTTCGAATTTGGGCTATAACTTTTTGATGGTTATAGGATATGTTAAAGTCGGGATTTAAGTAAGAAGTGTCTATATGGTTAAAGCTCACAACCGCGTTTCGACAAATAACATCATCTTCAGTGTGTGTTAACTTAGTAAGGGTTAATTCTGTACTAAGCTACTGTAGGAACGCCGAGAGAATGTGCGTGGAAAAATCGATCTTGGGTCGAACTTTTAAACTAACTATCGACTTCGCTTCTAGATATATCGATGTTCCTCTAGGCAGAGTCCCGTCTAGGTGTGTCGACCTTTTCTACCTTGTTTAAAAAGTGACATTTGTTCGGCACATTTTTACAATGCCCGACTTTAACATCTCACTGCTTTAAGAGTTCTTATCCAAATCAAACCAAATTGACAGGGTTTTTAGAACTCAAATAAATGTAGAAGCCTACGAAGTTTCAAGTCAACAAGTTAATTAGTTTTATGTTAATTAACGAATTTAATGGGATCTGATGTCCAAATGAACCCAATGAAAGTTATTATTAAACATTATTTTTAACATTTGTTGATACATTATTAGAAAATAATAAGTAATATTATTATGCTATCAAAGTAATAGTTTAAAATATCTTACTAATGATATCTTACTAATTTTAAAACTTAATCTGATTATAGATTAAAAAAGATATCGATATTGGCTGTCACGTCAAATACCACGTAAGTAAATTAACTCTCTTATTTTAACTTAAAACCTAAACTAATACTGCTAAATATTGTGATAAAAGTGCACCATGAGACCCCCTGACCCTGGAGGGCACCCCAGGAGTGGAATTGGACCGGAATCTCAACCACAAGAAGACCATGAAACGGAAACTGTCAAAAGTCAAAATGTCAATAAATCTGAAAAACAAATAAAAGCTGAAAATGTTAAAAACATGCCTAAAAGTAAACGCCAGAGACCAAATACACCTGAGACATTGCAATTATCACCTCCCACTGAAATCGTTAACTTCCTTGTTGTCAAAAAGCTTGATGGAGACGGTTCCATGGCAAAGATTTCCCCGTTCATCATCGAACGCTTGCTCTCTCAAGCTTGTGGTGGAGTTAAAAACGCGAAAAAGCTGCGGGACGGCTCTATGCTGATTGAAACCTACACTCATGACCAATCCGTAAAGTTACTGTCTAATCTCCCCAAGAATCAAACGTATAAATTGTCTGTCGAACCTCATAAGACCCTTAACCAAGTCAAAGGAGTAGTTACTTGCCAAGACATAGCAGACATTCCAGTTGAGGAGATTACAGAACATCTAAAAAGCCAAGGAGTTACTGAAATCCGACGATTGAATAAAAAATATAACAATATGCTCGTACCTACGAATAGCTACATAATCACCTTCACTTTGACGTCTCTCCCCCTTAAATTAAAAGTCGGTTATTTATCCGTTCCTGTCCGGCCTTATATTCCACTACCCCGACGTTGTTTTCAGTGCCATCGATTTTCCCACGTTCAACTCGCTTGTAAATCCGGTGCGATGTGTTCAGAGTGCGGTGATCCCGCACACGATAACACATCCTGTGTAAAACCAAAACATTGTATTAACTGTAACGGTCCTCATTCGACATTAGATAGAAACTGTCCTAAGTGGATCCTTGAGAAAAAAATCACCGAGATCAAGGTTTTAGAAAAATTGTCTTACCTCGAAGCAAGGAAAAAGGTCGAAAGCACCTACCAGTTTAACCTTCCCAAATCATTTTCATCAGTTCTATCTACTAGTCACCAATCTTGTAAAACTTGCCTCATCAAAGAGCTCAAAACGCAGGATGTAGGCACTCAGTGCAATTTTGAAGAATCAGAACCTAAACCGGTACAAATATTAGAAAGTCCCACAAAATTTACTCCCAATAAAATGAATGCAAGCCCGGCAACTGTAAATGAAAATTTGATCTCAAAAATACCCCCCTGCGACATCGTCGGTAAGATCGTACAACGCAACGAAATGCCCATCACTATTAATACACAAACTGAACACGACATGATGTGGGTGAATGACTGGGACTCAAGCAATGATTCAATTAGCAGCAAGGAAACAACCCCGAAACAGGAACCCGTTAAAAACTTTAAAAAAAATAAAAAAGGAACGACAACGGGGAAGAAAAAATTAAAACATAAGTAATATACTATAAAAAAGACATACTGGCAAAATAAGCAATAACTGAAGGACAACTCACAGACACGGAAATTACACCTAATGACGTCGATAACTACGTTAAGTCAAAAATGAAGGAGGAATGGCAACAAATTTGGACTCACACGACTAACAACAAATAACAACAAACAACAACAACAATAAACAACAAAAGACGTTTAAAACCTCTAATTGTAAACTGGATTCTTCATACAGGAAAAACAGACAGGAAGAGACGGTACTCTGTAGACTGAGAATATAGGACATACTAGACTAACTCACAACTACTTGTTTACTAGAGATAGGGATTGACCAAGATGTAGACTATGTGACGATACATTTATTGTAGCACATCTTCTGACTGACTGCCAATAACTAGAGCAACTGAGAAGCATACTTGACTTACCCGACAATCTAGCTGAAATTTTATCTGACAACCAGACCACAATAACTAAACTGATACTTTACCTACTTACAAGACGCCTTTACAAAGACATCTGAATTACTCAGTATTTTGAATGTTTATAATAATGTTTTATTATGTAATAATTGTTATGTACTTTAAATATTGTATGGGTGTAATTAACCTCAGTTGTTTAACACCCAAAAATTATTAATAAATAAATAAATAGATTAAAAAATAATATTTATTTTAAAAATTGTATAACATTTTCAAGAAAACATTAAGTATACAAATTTTATTAAACATATTTAAAAAAAAATAGTTTCTTTGAAACGTATTTTTTTCTTTATTTTTCTGTTAAAGTTTTGTCTTAAAATAATAAACCAGTCCTATTATTTTAACCCATCTTTGCTATCAAAGAAATATTTTAAAACGCATGATGTCTTACTAGTTTTAAGCAGTACTGTAATCTTTATCTGAATAATATGTACTCTAAATATTGATAGGGCATGAGCTACTTAACGGGCAGGTAGGACTTAGGATTATAAAAAGCGGAAGGATGAAGGAATGGGATTAGTTACCTTTGGGTGGTGATTGACCTTAGTTTGGATTGGGATAAACCCTTTATTTTTTAAAGAAGTGCAATCTTTCATGGGAAATTGTAAAAATTTATACATATTTGCAAGAAAATAATCTCATAATACAAGCCGCTTTCCTTTCAACAAACAATGAAAAAAAAAAACAACAACATATTTTTCAGTCAGTCTTAGGACAATCGCTTTGTCGATAACATCTTATATTTCCGTGATCATATCTTTCGTATTTGGCATCTTCTTAGAAAATTTGAACTGATTTTTTATTTAAGTTGATTAAGTTTATAATCTATAATCAGATTAAGTTTTAAAATTAGTAAGATATCATGCGTTTTAAACTATTACTTTGATAGCATAATAATATTATTTTCTAATAATGTATCAACAAATGTTAAAAATAATGCTCAATAATAATTTACAAGAGCAGAGTTGTTAAGATTTGATTTTTCATTAAATCATGCTATACTTGTGTCTTGGAAAGCTCTTTGAATTTCTAAGTTTTCTAAGAGGTCCAATTTCTTATTTTTTTGGCACGAGTGAAGAAGTTCATAATTATTAACTAGGCATGACTAGGCAGGACTCATGACTAGGCACCATTCTCGGCACAGTCAAACAACCAGTCAAAACTAAAGATAAATGTGGAGTCTACAAACTGATATGCGCGACCTGTAAAGGTGTATACGTAGGACAATCCGGTAGGAAAATAGGTACACGCATTGCAGAGCACTATAAATCTTGGCAGAAAATATCAAATGACAGACACCAAAAACATGTTAACGTATCTAGTTTTGCCAACTATGTTCTAGAAACCGATCAAACATTTGATGTTGATAATTATGAACTTCTACACTCGTGCCAAAAAAATAAGAAATTGGACCTCTTAGAAAACTTAGAAATTCAAAGAGCTATCCAAGACACAAGTATAGCATGTTTTAATGAAAAATCAAATCTTAACAACTCTGCTCTTGTAAAACCTATAAAAAAATATATTTTTTTTAAATAATGTAGAAGTTGTAAGATATTTTAGTCATAGCATATAAGAAAGTATTATTTTAGCAGTTGACAAACCAAATGTTACCTGAACCTTTTACCTTTAATTGTTTTTCCGACTTAGATCTCAACTCCATATCCCTTACCTCGTTCCTTTCGTAGTAATCCCTCTACCCACACGACCCTAGTCCACCCCCACCTTGTACTGTTAGTTTATAATACATGTTTGTAAAATAGTTAGCTTAGTACAGAATTAACCCTTACTAAGTTAACACACACTGAAGATGATGTTATTTGTCGAAACGCGTTTGTGAGTTTATGTGTAATAAAAATTGTGGTGAAAATATTGTTGTGTAACTTTCTACCAACCTCTCTAGTCATAATTATAAAGTGGTACCACAAAATCTCAGTCAAAACAACTAATTATTGGTTAAAGTTATTTAATGTACGGTATAAGGTACTGTAAGATGACGTCTGTATTCTGTCGTAGTCTTGTTGTTTAAGGTGTGAAGCGTAAGTCTTTAGTAGAGTATCGATAGTCTTGTTGTTTAAGGTGTGTAGCGTAAGTCTTTAGTAGAGTATCGATAGTCTTGTTGTTTAAGGTGTGTAGCGTAAGTCTTTAGTAGAGTATCGATAGTCTTGTTGTTTAAGGTGTGTAGCGTAAGTCTTTAGTAGAGTATCGATAGTCTTGTTGTTTAAGGTGTGAAGCGTAAGTCTTTAGTAGAGTATCGATAGTCTTGTTGTTTAAGGTGTGTAGCGTAAGTCTTTAGTAGAGTATCGATAGTCTTGTTGTTTAAGGTGTGTAGCGTAAGTCTTTAGTAGAGTATCGATAGTCTTGTTGTTTAAGGTGTGAAGCGTAAGTCTTTAGTAGAGTATCGATAGTCTTGTTGTTTAAGGTGTGTAGCGTAAGTCTTTAGTAGAGTATCGATAGTCTTGTTGTTTAAGGTGTGTAGCGTAAGTCTTTAGTAGAGTATCGATAGTCTTGTTGCTAATAGTTGAAGCTATGATGTCTGTATTGACAGCATCCACTGCACTCAGAATCCGTGTTACCTGTGAAACCCAGTTCCATCTCACCGTGTTACTAGGCACGGAATCTAGGTGCAGAAGAGGCTAAAAGAATTTCTTTACTATGCTATTCTCATCTAGATCGTGAATATGGTTGATAAAATTAAGAGTTAGCTTCAAAATTTTTAACTGCTACGTGATATAGGTGAAACTCTTGTCTAATTATGTAGTGTGGAGTGTTAGACTGCAAAGAAAAGAAGTTTTTAAAAAAATAACTTTGAGCACTCTCTCAATTTTAGAGAGTGCTCAAATTTGGTTAATTTCTTAACATTTTATCAAAATAAACGACTTATATAGAAACGACTTATATGATGTGATTGGTATTTTAAATTGCCAACATTTTAGCACTTTTTAATCAAAATCGTCGAAATTACTTTTGAGAATTTTGTTTTATGGTACGTCAGAGTTTCGGCTGAGTAGCGCATCCAAATTTTGAGCTAAAATGAATTTCTTGATTTCACCACAGGGTAAGGTTTTTCTAAATCTGTTTGCTAATTGATATTGACATGGGCCCAGTAGTTCAGGCTTTACGCATGTGTATATAGTCGATAGACAACAGACGTATATATTAAAAAAAAAAAAAAAAAAAAAAAAACTTTTTAATAGTAAGGGCAGCTCAAAAACAAACTACTTTGTCATCATCATATGTTTATCTTTGTATAAACTACATAAATGAGAAAGTAAAAATAGAAAAGGGTAATTGCCCAAGTTATAAAGTAACCCCCTGCTCCCGGGCTTTAAGGGATAAATAAATACAAATATTCTCTTGTTGTGACCGACTTAGACCTAAAGGAACACTTTTCAAAAGGAGATTTTATGAAGAATTAACCATTTTGTGTTTATCATTGTTCTTTTCCAGGAAATATTTTAAGAATTTCCTCGTTGGTAGTACAGTATTGTATTTGCCAGTATTAAATATTTAGCTTCTCGTCCCTTAAATAGACTTTGTAGCTTATAAATTTATTGTAATATCCGTATTTGCTTATTTGATAAAATACAAATAATTTAGCAATTCATACTTCTTTAAAATAATAATTTGTTTTATTAATTGTTCAATCTTAACACCCGTTTGTATTAATATAATTTGGGCACTTCTTTAGATTGTTACTCACCTTATAAAGAAAGCAGAGGGGAGTAACAATCTGAAGAAGGTGCACTGAATGTTCTTCTTTAGACTGCTACTCCCCTTATAAAAACTGTAGTGGGATATTCCTTTGTCCCGAAGTACATAGGACTAAACATCCCTTTGTCTTAATAGTTATTTAGTCAAAGTCATTTCTATTTTGGTTGTCCCCTTTAATTTTAATAAGTAATTTCTTCGTATTGTGTCAATAGGGGTTTTTCTTTATAAAAAAATTAAAAAATGAACTAATTCATTTTTGTTTTTTAAAAAATATGGTTATATTTCGTCCCTTTTTAGGACATTTTAAAACCTGTAATTAAATATACAAAATTTAGAAATACATAAACCTTTTACTTCAATAAACATTTTCCATTTTAAAGATTTAGTTAAAAATAAGCAATATATATAAAACATATAATTACCTTTTTGGGTAAAAATTCTTTAAAAAATAAATAAAAATGCAGGAGTGCTGCAATAAGTCAAGAAATATTTTTTTTATATAAAAACAATGATCACATATGAAGTAACTCGTCAATAAAGAGTCTAAACCAATTAAAATAAATTAAATTAAGGAAAAAGGTGAGTCACTTTACAACGGGGTCTGATCCATGACTGACCTTTTAATACAGCTTTCTTCTAATCTGATGTATAAACTAAAACCCAGGTTCAGTTACAAGTTTCCTTTTTACAAGCTATACTGTTTATCTCATTCAATAAACACCAAATTAAACTTATTTTTCTTTGAACAATACAAAAATTACTATTACATTTAAAATTTCTTTTTTACTACTGTACTGAGCCCCTGGGCTCTAGGGGGCGCGGGTCTCCGGGGGGCAGCTCTGGTTTTTTACAACCAGAAAAGCAAGATGGATATTGTAATTAGTGGCATAACTATGGGCCCGAATCGCGGGTAGACCCCGGTACCAAGGGGCCCCCAAATCCAAATAAAACATGAAATTACTATATTTGTACCAATGTCGGTAGGGGCCCCTTTAGAGGATAATAAAATTTAACTTCTATACTATTGTAAGGGGACCCCATTCAGTTCTGAATGCAAATGGTTTTTTGTTTTCTTTTCTCATCAATTTTTTTTGGCGTGGGGCCCCTATGCCCTAGCTAAGTTTGGGAGGCACAGGCTCGGGCCCCCTTGAGCCCCGGACTTCCGGGGGCGGCTCTGGCTTTTTAACAACTAAAAAGACAAGATGGATATTGTGATTAGTGGCATTACTATAGGCCCAAATTGCGGGCGGGCCCCGGAGCCAAGGGTCCCCAAATCTAAAAAAAAAAACATGAAACTACTACCTTTGTACCAATGTCGGTAGAGGCCCCTTGAGAGCATAATAAAATCTAACTTGGAATTATACTTCTATACTATTGTAAGGTGACCCCATTCAGTTCTGAACGCAAATGTTTTTTTGTTTTTTTCTTAGATTTTTCGACGGCCCCTAATGTCCTAGCTAGGTTTGGGAGGCAAAGTTGATTCACGCAATGGAAATTAAACAGACACAAATACAAGCTTTACCAGCAGTAGATATGTATTTGAAATTCGTCCCCACCAAACATCTTTCTTTTAGGACAAACTTGCCCTCAGAAATTCTTAAAACTCATCTTTTTGCTCTTAAAGTTTAAAAAATTTTCTCTTCTTTTACTCCCCCGGACCCCCCCCCCTTTATTTGTTTAAAGGGGCCCAGGTGCTAACTTGCCCAGGGGCCCGGAAATCCTCTCAGCGGCCCTGCAAATTATATTAATTACAAAATAAGATAATCGTACAAACATGGAGCACGGACACTGTTAAAAGAAAATATTATTATCTATGGAGAAGAGCAGTTTTCAAACACTTAATTTTGTGATGTTTCTTCAGCGCACAATGAATGAATGCGGTGCTGTTTTGGCTGTAATTATTTTAATGTGCTGTAACACCAGATATGCTACATCGACTCACCGGACATTTGAGAGAACCCAAATTGAGAATAATATGCTGTAAGAGACACATTTCTCTTAAGTTTTCTTAAATAGATTTACTTTAACCCTGCAAATCTAACCTTATTTTTTCGGCGCAAAGCTAATCTACGTATTTTTTACGTACACGCAGTACTAATCACGAATCTAAGTTGCTATTTTGCAAAAATGTATATGTTAATTTATTATTTATATTTGTTAGGTGTGTATTTATTACTTATGTGTTTACCGTGTTCATTTATTAATGAATTACATTTTTATTGAAATGTATCAATCCCAAACTCTTATGTATTAATCGAATTTTTATTATTTGTATTATTATTATTTTATTTTGATTTTGTTATTATTATTTTGTTATTATTTATTTATTTTTATTGTTTTTGTGTTTATTATTTTTTGATTTATTTATTATTTTTTGTGTTTGTTTATTATGTTTATTAGTAGAAATTTATACTACGTTAAGACTAACTATACGTAATATTTACGTGGTGACTTCATGAAAAATAATTGTCAATCCTCACTAACGCATCGGGTAACTAAAGTGAGTATGTACTGCCACTGGAAGGTCTAGACGAAGCACTGCTAGAGAGTGGAAATTGTGTGGTTTACAGTTTATCTGTGAATCACATTTAACTAAAACTGTACGTAATTTTTACGTACATTTAGCTTTCTAGGGTTAAAAGTTGTTATTGTTTATCTATAACAAATATACCAATATACTTTTATCTGGACAAAATCGATAATTAAATGGAAACGGTGGAATTTTCCCTCCCTGATGTTATTTGTAAGTAGACGGTAAAACTAGAGATTTGTTATTTTGCTCTGCCTTGTTAAACAAGTCGACAACAAGGCTTTTTTTGGGAATAAATGACAAAAGGAAATTGGGGCTGAGCCGGGGAAATAGGGAAAGCTATCAGTGAGGAAAGCTGAGCACCGAGTCATATATTTTCCTTCCTTTTCCGCTGTAAAATAACCTGGCCTAAGTATTTATTATCCGAGAGAGAGATTTCTTCGCATAGACACTTTGTTTATACAACTAATAAATTAACCTACACAAAAATGTTTAACTGTCGATAAAACATTTATCACTAAAACTTTTAAAAAAACAACACTGTTTTGGTAAATAATTTTATCAAAATATTCTTTGACAAAAATACGAAAATTTTTAACCTGATACAAGCAGAAGTTGTTGTGTAGTTAAGTGATATATTTTATAATATTTTAAATTAAGTGAGGCAGGGGAGCGAGAGTAAGGGAACACTCCTGTTCCCTCATACTTTATACTACAATCATCCTCTTTAACTATCAACTCATCATGATAACTATTTATTGCTCAATATTCAATAGAATTTATTGTAAGACAGTCGCTTCAATGATAAATAATTAATATAAAAATGGCATTTTTCAAAACTGGTCTTATTTTCAACTTTTTTTTCTTTTTTTTAATGATGGTAAGTGGTTCAAAATTGGGGTAATAGGTGTGCGATAAAACTTGAAAAGCAAATAAATTTGACGCCATTTTTTTTTTTTTTTTTTTTTTTTTTTGGTTTCTGTCTTCTTCTCCTTAGTTGTATCTATGTGCAAAATTTGGGGTAGATTTAATGATGGTAAGAGGTTCAAAATTGGGGTAATAGCTGTGCGATAAAACTTGAAAAGCAAATAAATTTGACGCCATTTTTTTTTTTTTTTTTTTTTTGGTTTCTGTCTTCTTCTCCTTAGTTGTATCTATGTGCAAAATTTGGGGTAGATTTAATGATGGTAAGAGGTTCAAAATTGGGGTAATAGGTGTGCGATAAAACTTGAAAAGCAAATAAATTTGACGCCATTTTTTTTTTTTTTTTTTTTTTTTTTTTTTTTGGTTTCTGTATTCTTCACCTTTGTTGTATCTATGTGCAAAATTTGGGGAAGATTTAATGATAGTAAGTGGTTTAAAATTGGGGTAATAGGTGTGCGATGAAACTTGAAAAGCAAATAAATTTGACGCCATTTTTTTATTTTTTTTATTTTTTTTTGTTTCTGTATTCTTCACCTTAGTTGTATCTATGTGCAAAATTTGGGGAAGATTTAATGATAGTAAGTGGTTTAAAATTGGGGTAATAGGTGTGCGATGAAACTTGAAAAGCAAATAAATTTGACGCCATTTTGTTTTATTTTTTATTTTTTTTTGTTTCTGTATTCTTCACCTTAGTTGTATCTATGTGCAAAATTTGGGGAAGATTTAATGATAGTAAGTGGTTTAAAATTGGGGTAATAGGTGTGCGATGAAACTTGAAAAGCAAATAAATTTGACGCCATTTTGTTTTTGTTTTTATTTTTTTTTGTTTCTGTATTCTTCACCTTAGTTGTATCTATGTGCAAAATTTGGGGAAGATTGAATGACGGTATGTGGTTCAAAATTGGGGAAACGGAAATGTGCGATGAAACTTACAAAGCAAAGTAATATAAGACCAGTAAAAAATGACCTTTTAATTTTGCCTTAACTCCACTATGTAAAAATATTTAGTATTTTTAATTTTGTGTCTTTTCTAACTCCGCCATGTATAGGTATATAGATAGCATCGTATACTTAGAAGTGTGATTATATAATTTATATTTAATGAAAAGCTTAAGGAACTTCGTTCCTATCGATCACAAGTATTTTTTTTTTTTTTTACTCATATTGTACGAATGCTCTTGAGCCGTAGATTAATAAATAATATTCATCTCCAGTAGGGAGAAAAAGTTATGATTTTGGATTAGTTTAGGGGAACTAAAGTAAGTCTTTTCTTAACATTAAGTAACTCAAATAGTAGGGAGAAAAAGTAAAACCAGGGAGAAAAAGAAGGATTGCCAACTTAATTATTTTATAAATAGTAGAAATGAATGGCTAATGTAATGAAGATGTTGAAATCAGGTTGGTGACACGGCTTTTTCGACCTTATTAGTAATTTGTGCTTATAACCTGCATCTAAATAAACTTCTATTTGAGTTTAATTGCAATTCTTATTTGTTTATAATATTGAATCTCTTAAATCTGCTATTAAAAGTGCCAACAATTACTGTTATTTATTAAAATAATAAATAAAAACTGTGCAATGGATGAAAGTGTGTATTTTAGCCCTACTGGAGATAAAATATTGTATGGACCTCGGGATTGTTATCTCCCTTGGCTGCGCCTCGGGAGCTAAGTAGCGTTATTCAGTCTAATTCCCTCGATGGGAGCCAGTGTGTCCGAGGGGCTCGAGGCGCTCACCCAGCTATCAATATGTCGAAGCGACTCGAGGTCGTGGGTCCGATCCCGTGCCATGATACTCTGAATTGCATCACCCCCCTCCCCCCCCCCCCCATGGGGCACTCTTTCCCCACGGTTTGGCGCACGCATATTATAGCTTACTAATGACCACACCATACTCGCTTCGGCGGTACAATGTACAAATGTGATGTTCGAAGTAGCTAGAACTCTCCACCACGGGGATAGTTAAAGATGGCCTAATTGCTAGGTTCGAACAAATGGTTCGTCCTATTCGTTCTAGTAGGAAGTACTAGATTACTACTACTAATTCCCTCGTCTTCGCCTCGGGATTTAGGGACCATGGTTCCTTCGGCTTCGCCTCAAGAACCAACTTATTTGCTCAGGGTATAATGGCTTACTTTACTCCCTAGGTCCATAAATAACTTTTAGGTATTTCATATTTTTATGCGCTAATTGTGTGATTAAAAAATTAATATTAACCGTGTCTAATATAAAATAGAGACGTTTTTTCATATTAATAGCCTCCAAACTGCAATTCTGGGTTTTGTTTCTTTTTACAATGGGATGAACGATGAGTAATTTAGTTACGCTTCTTTTTTATGATGGTTTTGGAAACTAAACCATTTAGGCATTCAATATAATTGCTTAGCCTACATAATAATGATAGCCACTTATCCTTAGCACGAGTTCCGCGAGGAGAGGGGGGTGACGGCTAGTATTATGTAATATAATAAAGTGGGCGAGTTTGAAGTTAATATAAGATAATACGTTGGACAAAGTGGTGTATTTATAGAGTGGCGCTAGTGTCTAGAAGTGAATGTAGTGGCGCTAGTGTCTGGAAGTGAAGAGGATATTGCTTTGTGGTGTATTTAAGTACAACGAGATGGACGCAGTGTAGCGTGAAACTGAACCAAGCCCTCTGTATCCAATAATAAACCCTTTTAATTTATCAATGATTAATCTCTACTTAACTTCAACTCTTCACTCAAATATATATAAACAACACCAATTCAAGTATAAACTCTAACTGTAATTAATATAGCAGTAGTCCCTTGTTATCCACCAAATTATTATACCCCTCCCCCTCTTAACAAAGGTGGAAAAATTATTATACCCCTCCCCCTCATAACAAAGGTGGGGACCTTTGTTATGCGTTAGGATAGATATGTGTATTAGATTAATACGTTCTCATTGCTAAAACTTTTGCTAAAATATTCGAGAAAGGATAACGATCATGAACTAAACAAATGAATGTTTCGTAAAACTAAACAATATAAATGCTATATAGTTCAGGAGATAGAGTGCAAAAACTCAGGTAGTAGTAGTTGACTAACATCAAGCTAGAATTTTCTGTACAAGTTAATTGCTTGTACAAGTTGTTGATTTGTTGATTTTAGTTAGTTGTTGTTGTTGTTAGTTGTGCTTGTTAGTGCCTTTTAAGAATTTGTGGTCGGCTAAGTCCATCTGTGGGACATATCTTGGCAATAGGCATTTGAAAAAAAAAAAAAAACGGTGAAGAGCGGCTGTGTTCCACCAATTATGGTGGAAAGTGGACACTGTGATTTGGATTAGTAAACCGAAAATCAAGTTGGTGTTAGTTTGTCACTTGATAGGTAACCTCTTTGATTTGGATTAATATTTGAATAACTAACCTAGACACACATTTCTCTTATTTCCTGTTACTTATTTAACTCAATTCCATCCGCTTTTCAGCATTGACGATGCCGTTATGATGATGGCGTTATATGATTGCGTTATGATGATGGCGCTATATGATGGCGTTATGATAATGGCGTTATGATGCTGGTGTTATGATGATGACATTATGATGATGGCTGAAAGCTGCTTTAATTGATTAAGAGTTTGAATATTCGTAGAGAGTGTTAAATTAATTTTCAATATGACCTCCATAGACGCTCCAATAAAGTCAAACGAGAGTCTTAACTAAACGTCAGAATGAGCCATTTAAGGCGGAAACACACTACCATCACGTGACGTGACATCACGTCACGTGATGGTAGTGTGTTTCCACCTTTAGTGTTACCCCGGATGAATGGGGCGTGGAAACTAGTGCGTTTCCATATGACGCATTGGTTCAAAGTGGTGAAATTGTGGTATCGATGCAGCGAGAGTTTTGACGCCACTTAATTATTGGACGCCATGGAACTATTCAATGTTCTTAATACTAAACTCAAATAGATCCCCAGCCTTCAAACAAGTTGCAACTTAATGAAGGAGAAAGCACCTAATCCCCTTTGTACGGCTCCGACCCTTGACAATGTTTGCAAGAGAAATAAAATAAAATGGCAAGGAATTGAAAAATAACCGAGCAGTGCTTGTTTAAAAACCTGTCGGCCAACCTGTACTTAGAAGTTGAAATCATATTAGAAATAGACTGAATCTCACTTCTTGGTAAACCATTTTCTTATTAAAGGATTTGTTACAAGAAACGTAGCTTGCACATGTTTTCTTTATTATCCTCGATAAACACGACAAAACCCGCAAGACAAAGTGCAACAAAACCTTCTCCTTTACACACTAAGACTAAATTTAAATTGAATAATATCTAATTTATTATTGATGACTAATCAAAATTAAAACATACTTACAAGTTGAGATCAAATTTTAAGTTGACAGAATCTCACTTACCTGAAACATAATAAAACATATTATTAGTTATCTTGACACCAAGAAACAACAACACTGTGTAAATAAATTATTCAAATATATCTACAAAAAGTCTACAATTTATAATATGTTAGAAAATTTAAAATCCTATTATTTTAGTGCTAGGGTGTCTATAAGGTATATTTTCGCTGAGTAGCAAATTCACTGCACGGGGGGCTATGCACCCCTCCCCATCTTTATGAATGAATGAATGAAAGCCTTTTATTGCCAAGTTTCTCTTGTGATTGTTATTTTCTTAATAGTGATGTTTACTATGTCAATTCGGCATATGCCGAGGCGCCCCTAAGGGGTTGAAGTTAAAGTTTAGTTACTGTTGAATTTATTTTCAGTTTTATTTATTTTAATTTGAATTTAGATTGAGATGAATTCTCTTACTCGAGCCATTCTTTGATATAGACATGGTTCATTCTCCTCCACTCAACCCGTTGCCTTGCTACTCTTGTCCATGTTTCTTCTCCACAGCACAGATTCATTTCGTTGTCCCATGTCATTCCTGGTCTTCCTCTTTCTCTTTTTAAATCATACGGGTACCATTGAATCATGTGTTGAGTCCATCTCTCATCTTGAGTTCTGGCGATGTGGCCGGCCCAGTTCCATTTTCTTTCTATAACACTTGCAGCTGTCTTTTAATCCTGTTTCCTCCCTTATCCAATCCATTTGATTTTCTATCCTTTCTACAATATATTTTCAGCATAATCCTCTCCATGCTGCGTTGTGCCACTCTGATTTTTTGTATATTTTTCTTAGAGAGGACCCATGCTTGCAACTGTATATCATTATTGGGAAGACACATGTGTTCCACAGTTTACGTTTTAGTTTCATATCTACATTGGATCTGAATAGATGTCTATATTTGTTGTAGCAGTGCCACGCTAGTATAATTCTCCCCATCTTTATATTAAGTTTATAAATTAAAAAATAACAATGTTATTAAATGTGGAATGGATACATTACCGATAGATAAAATGATCTGACAATTAAACTAGTGTGGCACATAGCTTCCTCGTATCCTGTTTCGTATACTTTAATGATTTTATACTTTTAAAACCTATTATTAGAGAAAGAGAGAATTATTTTTTGTCTCCGATTTCAAAAAATACATCACCAGAAATCCGTTACAGACGTCAAGGAACATTTTTGGTTCCGTGTCTGTCTGTCACTCAATTTTTACGAACCAACATATCTTAAAAACTACTCGTCCAATTTGAATGAAATTTTTGATGTAGACCATAAGCCCACATACATTTATTTACACCTATATCATTAAAAGTATTCATCTGATTTGTATGAAATTTGGATGGTTTGCTAAAAGTAGCCCGCAGATAGCCCTAGATTAATTTCAACCCTCAGCACTTTTTAAATATTGCTAAATTGATACTTCTATTCATGTAAATTATTACATTATAGATTTTTTTAAAATAATTTATGGGTATATGGATACAAGGTAATACATAATGAAAAATAATCAGAATCTTTTGAAATCACAACTGGGGTCAGACATGGATGCTTATTGTCGCCAATTATATTCCTAATGGTGATGGACGGAGTGATGAGAAAAGTAAATAGTAGGCCATGACCACTGCAGTGGGGACTACCGAGTAGATTAGAAGATATTCATTTCATGGACGACTTTGTCCCAAAGAGGGTATGATAAGAGTATTCGAAATAAATTTCTAAACAGATATTTGTTCAAATTATTTTAACCAATGGGAGGACATTATAGAAATAATGTGGGGGGGGGGGGGGGGGTGGTTAGTAAACGGTGACAAAAAAAAGAAAAATCTTGACGATGGTTGATAAACATAATACCAAATTTATAAAAATAAAAATAATACGCTCCGTAGCGAATCCAGCTAACTTTGTTATAAAATTTATAAAGGAAAGTTAGATATGAGGGGGAAATATTTGGGCCAACAGGAGGTTTATTTGACAAATGAAATACTACTTGCATGGGACAGCTGTATACTTCTCTTGTGTATCCCCTAAAGCCCGTTTTAGCCGCAAGTATTTACTCTTCCCTAAAATGTTTATATCGTTTGTACTTCACCCCTTACAAATCGGGTTAAATTATCCATATGTATTGGGTTGTCCCCTTTAATTTACTAATTACTTTTGTGTCATGATTTTTTTTAGTTTTCCTCACCTATAGTAGGAAATGGTATGTGTGTTATCATCGTAGCGCCCAGGGTATTTAACCAAGAGAGTTGAAAATTAGCAAAAAAAATAGTCCTTACATCTAGTTGTGCCGCCCGGAAAAATCAACTTTTTCCGCCATCTTGAACCCAGTTTGCTGAGTCACAAAATTGTTAAAAATTCGTAAAAAGTAGACCGATCGAGTTTAAATTTGGCACGAATGTACCTCTCTGTATGTCAAACAAATTTAATTTTGATATTGGCCGCCATTTAGAAGTTATCTATTTTTTAATTTTAAAACTTTGACGCTTGATACCATAAGTATAAATACGTTTTTGACATACAGCATAACGTTGGAACCGGTAAAAAATAAGGAACAAATAATAAAAAATCCGATGAAATTCCATTAATTAGTTTTAATGTTATAAGCAAACATAATTATTAATTAGTGCGATACTTTCATTAAACATAAAAGTTTGTTTACATCTATCGAAATACCGCCAAAATTCAAACAATTAAATGAATGAAATAAAACAAATAACAATAATGTATATATAAAAAATAAAATGATAATAAATAAATCAGTTAGTTCAAAATGGTCATCCGTCCTAGTACTGACCACGCCCAATGCTGATTCCCCGTAGCAGGAGGAAGCACTTGCTAGAGGCTACTTAAGTGGCCTCTGAAGTGAGGAAAAGTTCCGAGGTACCCCTTAAGCAGGTTTTTATTTTTCTTTTATCTTTTATACAATTTTCTTCAAACAACCGACAAGATTGTATTATTGATAAACATAATATAACATTGAAAAAGGAGAAAACAACGTTTTGGACTTTAATCTTTAATTTTAAAAATAAGTTACTTCATAAAATAAAATCACACGGAAGTAGTTGCATCCAAGTACATTTTAATTCGTAGATTATTGAGCATATACGTTATTATATAATATAATAATAGTTATTTATGCACAAAACCATTATTCAGGGAGTAAAGTAAGCCATTATATCCTGAGCGAAAAATTTGGTTCTTGAGGCGAAGCCGAAGGAACCATGGTCCCTTAATCCCGAGGTGAAGCCGAGGGAATAACGCTAGATAATTATGGCGAGGGGAATAATAGCACTATACTCCCGAGGTACATACAATATTTTTTCCGTGGTAGGCTGTGAAATAGTAACTTTAGAGCCTAAAAAACATAGCTAAAATCCATTTTTTCATTACGTGGACTTAAAAAATCATTTCATTACTCCTAGCTGTAAAGAAAAAATCTTTTACGTCCTAGGAACTAAAAGATTTTTATTTTCCGGCGGGTAGTTGTCAACACTTCCGTTAGTACCGCTGCAGTCTTTGTAGAAATGCTTCTAGTACGATTAAAATCCGCTAGATGTCAATGCGTTTTATTTATCTTTTCTTATAGTGTAACCTCTTTTTAAGGTTTCTTTTTTTAAGTCTTAATTAAGTATGTACCATTTGTACATGTAATATTTGTAATGTATGTATTTGTTATGTGATATTTGTTATTACTAGGCATCGCGTGGCTCTATCATTGAAGCGAGCGTATAGTAATAAATATGTATTGAATATTGAAAAAAAAAGATAATTGTGAATCATGATGAGTTGATAGATAATGGGTCTGGTAGTAGTGCAGCGGCTAGTAGTAAGGGAACCACCCCGCATTCTTACTATTTCACTAACCACAATCTCTATTTCAATATTTATAATTTGTATCTCTTTGCTACAAACAAACTACTGCATGTATCAAATTGAAATTTTGCATGCCTGTTTCAATTGTGCATCAGATGGTGTCTATGAAGTTTTATTAAAATCGTTACGTTAGAACGTAAGATATCGGTAAAAAGGTTGTTTTCTCTATTTTAAACGTTTAGGCCCGCTTTAATAGTTTTAGCGATCATTATTAATTCATAGCGGTGTCGCTGTTGGTTTTATTAAAGAATGTTATTTGAAAAAAATGTTCGTCTCATCGAATAGATGATGATAGAATCTTTTCCCGTCCTGAAATTCCAATTTAATTTTTGAACCTATCGTTTACGCGAGCGTTGCGCGCGAACTCTTGGACGGATCACGCTGTCCAACGAACTTAGCCTGAGTATTAGTAAGAGGATCATGTATACCAAATTTCAACTAAATCGGTCAACTTTTACTCAAGTTATCGTCACACGCGTGAACGTTACTGACAGACAGACAGACAGACACGGAGCATATTTCGTTGAATGTAGGAAGCTCGCCACGCTCGCTTCAATTATATATTGATTAGTGATTAATATTTAATGTTTTTTCATTGTCTGCTACCTCGGAAAAAATAGCATATGCTACGCGACTGTGAAGTGTTTTTTCTTTACTAAACTCACTTCACAGCCTAGCAACATAATATACTATTATCTCCAGTAGGGAGAAAATACACACTTTCATCCATTGCACAGTTTTATTTTTTTTATTATTTTAATAAATAACAATAATTGTTAGCACTTTTAATAGCAGATATAAGAGATTCCATATTAAAAACAAATAATAATTGGAATTAAACTCAAATAGAAGGTTATTTAGATGCAGGTTATAAACAATGATAAAGAATGTCGAAAAAGCAGTGTCACCAACCTGATTTCAATTAGTCATTCATTTTCTACTATTTATAAAATAAAGTTTGCAATCCTTACTTTTTCGCCCTAATTTACTTATTCGCCCTACTTTTACTTTTTCTCCCTACTTTTTGAGTTCAGGGAAGAAATAACTTACTTTAGTCTAAACTAATCCAAAATTATAACTTTTTTTTTTATAAAATTTGTTTATTATCCCCCATCCTGCTCTATATGAAAATTTCAAATAGAAACAAAATGTAGGTGAAAGGCCCCAAAAATCAAACAAATAATTAAAGGGTATCCGGTTTGATCCCTCGGGGGGTCACAATAATTATTTATCGATAACGACAAGGTAAATTATATTTTTTCGAGAAATTTTCATCGCCCTACTAATATAAGGTATTTCCATGAATTATTTCAAAATTTCAGGACTAGCCGTTATAGGATGGTTGGGGGGGGGGGAGAATTTTTTTGGGGTATGTATTAACTCATAAATCCCATAAGGAATGCAAAATTTAAACAAGCATAATATTATATAGTTGTAACCAACTCGTCAGGAGCTTTTATTTAATACCCCACTCGAAATTTAAAAAAAAAAAAAAAAAAAAAAAATTGAGTTTACCACATTTTTGTGAATTGCGCATGCGCATATTGCATTTTTATCTTCTCTGTATTTTTCCTATGTGTTGGTCAAAAAGTTACTCTAGTATTTCAAATTTCAACCTTTTAGCTTAAACGGTTCGGGAGATATGGGCCAAAGAGTGACCGATGGACGGACAGACTCATTACCCTCGGCATAAGGGTTTCGAGATGGGTGCCTTCGAAACCCTAATAAACATACTTAGAAGTCATGTCCGCTTTCTTATCTTATCAATTATTACTAAGTCTCGGAAATCGTAAGAGCTTAGTATTTTCTACTGACTTAATATTACATAAAGTATGAAGATTGATATAATTTATCCATAACAACATCGAACTCACTTATGAATTAATTAATAAGATCCGTTTTACTCTTTTTACGCTGTTGATAGTTCAAAAAGGAGACGGTGTTCTATTGGTGTTGAAATATTCACCAGGGTGAATATTGGAATGTTAAGCAGGTGTAGATAGCTAGAAGCTGATTTGCATATTGATGAATTCAAATTCACGCAACCAATTAACCCGGCACCCAATGCTAATTCCATCTACTGCACCCATCTCCATCTGATTAAACCCTCTTTCTTTCCCTGATTAATTAAACAGTGTTTACAAATTAAAGGTAATATAATATGTAATAGATTTTAGATAGTCTTGTAATCAAATACATTTCCTGCGAATGAACAATGAATAAATGTATAATTAAAAATGTAAGGAAGCATTAAAACGTAGATGGAGAAAATTTTAATTAAAGTCTGGTTTAATTAGTGAGACATCTTATTATTTGATGACTTTTTACAGAGGAATTATTAAAACAGAAGATGTTTGAACCTGTTTCCATTCCCACTGGGGTCACATTTTTTCTATTCAATAATAAATTTGCCCAGAGGGTTGAAATTAGTATTCATCCATTTATGTAACCAATAGTAGAAGGTTTAAAGGTATATTGAACCAAGGATAATAAATATAGAGGATGGAGCGTTGAGGAAAAAAAGTGACCCCACGAAGATATAAAGAAATTGGAGATTTGTGGGACACATTACCTTCCTCTTGGTTATAGGTTACCAAGAAACGTGCGGCAGGTTATCAACAATTAACAAAGTATTTTTCCATTTGCATTAACTTTTGTCCCGTAGTCGGCTGCGCTTCGGGAATAACGCTAATTACCTCCCAAGGCGCAGCCGAGGGAGATAATTATCACGAGGGGAATAATGGCACTTTACTCCCGTGGTAAATACAATATTTTATCTCCATTAGGGAGAAAATACATACATTCATCCATTGCACAGTTTTTATTTATGATTTTAATAACTAACAGGCCCTCTTAATAGAAATACTATATTATCCTTATAATACTATTACGATAATTGTCATACAAAGGCCAAAATATAATATTTAAATAATGCCAAATATTATAGTATCGTTTATTTTACAACTCTGGTCCTTATCATAGAAATAATATATTAATATTACTATAATTGCGATAAAAGGACCAAAGAATAATTTAATATAATTTCCAAATGATATATTACCCAGAAATGGCCCATGTTTATAAATTGTAATATTTGCCTAACATTATATGTACCAGAATAGGCCCAAATATTTTTTCCATACATCGACCAAATTTAAAAAAAAAAAATACCCATTTTGGGACCAAATATTTGCCTTATATTTTTATCGTTATATATTACATTGCCCACTTATTTTTTTTACTTCCCTGCTATTTCCCATACATAGTGTGCTATCTGGGTTCCCTTTACATGATACAGATCCCTCAAGTTCCATTACTTTATTTCAAACCGTTTAGACTTTATAACGAACTAAGTTTATTTTTTTTACTATTTCGGAAGGGTTATTTTGCTATATTTGCCCCCCTGAAGGGGGCAAAATATTGAAATAGAAAAAAAAGTTTCAAGTAAAAGTTTATTATTTTTCACCGTATAATCCAAATATGATATCAAAAATATACATTCCGCAATTTGAAATTTTGAAGTTGAGTGGCCTGGGGGCAAAGTGGGTGGTTGCCCCAAGTGGGTGATCGCATGAAAACAAACTTCACTTTGCACGGTAGACATCCCCCAAGTTTCATTAATTTATCTCAAAAAGTTAAGAGGGGGGGGGGGGAGACTTTTGGACCACCCTGTATGTGCAAATAAATGTATGTTTGAGCGCGAAGAGAAACAAGTTAAGGTTAAAACTTATATGGGACCAACAATGGGCTAATTTTGCATTACCATCTAAATTAAAGAAAAAAAAAAAAAAAAAAAAAAAAAAAAAAAAAAAGAATTCCTTCAAAATTTGATGAGTAGTTTATAAGATATTCCAGAGACCAAAAATTTTCCCTGATATTAGTTTTGAAATTTTTTTGAATTCTGAGACAAAAAAATTCCGTTTTTCAGAACGAATATATACTATATATATAGCTTTCTCGGAAGCAAGAAAATGTTCCCTGATGTCTGAAACGGATTTTCAGTCTTTTTTTCGATATTTTTTTATGTTTGAAAAAGAAGTTTTTCAATTCAGAGCTATAAATAAATTGGTTCCAGAATGATGCTGCCGTTACCTTCGATAAACTCCCAAGTAAAATTTCCCTGTAATATAACAGGGAAATTTAAATTGCTTTTTTCCAACTCTGAATTATAAGTTATATTTGAAAATTACATGTGATACTCAGGTTCTCACATGTATTTAACTATTAACACTATTTAAGCTTATTTTAGTCTATTTATCTCTCTAAATGCTAAACGGTTTTAAATAACAAAATGTTATCTCACTAGTTCATTATGACTTTAAATTCAACAGTAGTATGAATAAATTTTAATGAATTTATCTCATTTTTATGTAAACTATTGTTATATTTCCATGTAAACTATTGTTTTATTTCAAAGTAAACTATTGTTACATTCCCATGTAAACTATTGTTACATTTTCCTGTAAACTATTGTTACATTCTTTTAATCAAAATAACTATCCATGGAGCAGTTTGACTTTTAACATTTTAAAAACAACCAGATATTATGAACGTTTATTTTTAGAAACGATTTTAACTTGAAAATTTCAGTTTTGAATTTATTTATAAAATGTAG